>CM037935.1:0-315000 GCA_021346845.1 Apeltes quadracus | reverse complement strand
GCTGGTGTGAACTTCTGTAAACATCTGCCATCATCTGTCAGTCTGCGTGACTCAAAGGCATCGTTAGTCTGACCTTTGACCCCTGTCCTCGGCTCGAGGAGAAAGCAAAGAATGTTTCCAGCAGGGCGTGTGACGGGTTTGTCCTCCACATAATGTGGGTTATTGTTGTGTGGAGCTGCAGGACAGGTGCTGCATGCGACGTGCATGCGACGTGCATGCGACGTGCATTCTAAGCCCTTCACACGGCCTCGTTTCCCTGAAGCTGCAGGGCGAAGCACAGCGTCTAGTGATGGCGGGAGTGAGCGAGGCCTTCGACCCCTTGGCAGCGTCTCAGTGGGGAGGTGCATCATGTGGGCCGTGATCTAATTACAACACTGGAAGTCCTCCGATCTAGTTGGATTAATAAAAACAAAAGCCTTTTACGTAGTTGCATAAAGCAGCCTGGCAGGAACAGAGCTGCACAAGCAAAGAGGAAACATATCGGGTCAATTTCTCAGGTCGAATCTGTTTTCGATGAAACTTGACCGTGTGGCGGATTTCATAAAAACAACTCCGACTTGAGGCGAGTTAACCTGAGGATGTCCAAGTCACAGCAGGCTCCGCCTTCTCTTTGGCCAACTTGTGATTGACAGGTCTGTGCTGCTATGCAAAGGGAACGATGTAGCGCTTATCTCCTCTTTTTATAACTACTCGTGGTCTTCATTGGTAACTCATGACAGGAAGTCACCAGCATCCAGCGCTGTGCAGCTCATCCAATTCAAACTCAACCTGCCGCATTTTATCCATGCAGAGTCTCACATGCGTTCATGTTCATGTACATTTATAGACATTAGTGGGTTAAATCAGTAAAATGGTTCATCCTCATGTGTTTGAACACAAATGTCTTCTTTTCCAGAGAGGATGTGAGCCAGCGGACTCAGATGTGCACTGAACTCTGACTGGGTCTAACTGGGCCTAACTGGGTCTGACTGGGCCTAACTGGGCCTGACTGGGTCTAACTGGGTCTGACTGGGCCTGACTGGGTCTGACTGGGTCTAACTGGGTCTAACTGGGTCTGACTGGGTCTAACTGGGCCTGACTGGTTCTCACTGGTTCTGACTGGGTCTGACTGGGCCATGTGTGCGTGTCCCATTATTCCATGCTTAGCCAAGGAGGTATGTTGATGAAGTAATTCCCTTCAAATCCTTGGAAACTTTGCCCCTTTGGATTGTAACCCTTCAAATGTTGAAATGCTTTAAAACATGATGTCATAATGATTCCTGACAGGGGGGGTCTGTAAAGCCCAGATTTCCGGGCCGCAGCCGCGGGGTTCTGATAGCGACATCCAGCCGGCCGGCTGCTCTTATTTCCATCCTCATCGTAGAAATGATGAAGTCAGCTCCTTGAGGAACGTTTCCTTTCACTGCAATTAATAATTCATGAGCCGAGTGTGTGTGTGTGTGTGTGTGTGTGTGTGTGTCTTCACAGGGGGGAATGTTGTGAAAGGACATGCGGACACTAAAGCGTCTCCAAAGCATCACCAATGAAACTTAATGTCTTACTGAAATGACAGTTATCTATCAGTCCTCTTACGCATGTACCGCAACAGAAAGGACAGAAGGACAGAAGGACAGAAGGACAGCTCCATCCAACGCTGCTTTCAATGCGACGCATGTTCTGCATCAGCGGCCTCACGTTAAACACTACGGACCACCAAGCGGGGGGGACGCAGCGGGGGGGACGCAGCGGGGGGGGACGGAGCGGGGGGGACGCAGCGGGGGGACGGAGCGGGGGACCTTGAAGCACGATGGAGGCTGAACGTCAGAGTCGGTGTTTGGACACCGAACGACGGAACGTAAACGGAGCGTCGCGGCGAAGCAGCCGGTTGCAGCGGTTCATTTATCTCTCACGCCCCCATCGAACGGTGAAACGCGCGCGTGCTCGCGTGCGTGCGCGCGTGGAGAGCCGTCACGTAGCCCGTCTTATGCGACCGCCAGCCCGAAGGTTACGTCCATGCCGCCATTGAACGTTAACCGGGACACTCACCTTGCTCTTCACCTCCACCACGTCGTCGGTGCGTGTGAACGACGTGCGGCGCTGCAGCGGCCGGGACATGCTGCTCCGCGTCGGCCGCTCGCCTCACGCACTGCGGACAAAAACCATCCAGCGGAACCGCGCTGCTCGTGGAGGGAGAAAACAGCGAGGACACGAGCCGGTCGGCCCGTTAACGTCTGCGCGTTCCTCCCGCGGTCGGGTTACACAGATAAAAACAAAGAATAAAACAGGAGCGCGCAGCTCTCGCGCGTGTTGCCTGCGTGTCGCGCGCTCCTCCGTCCCGAGAAGAACGAAAACAAACCGGTTGATCCGGGATGGGACGTGAGTGCGCGAGGCCAGGTGACCCACCTCCTCCTCCTCTGACCTGCGGACGCGAGAGGAGGGGCGGGGCGGGGCGGGGGGCGGGGCGGGGGGCGGGGCGTGACGGGGACAGGGCCGCTATTGGCCGCCTCTCTGCTGCGCTTCCATCGATGCGGCTCCCAGCTGACCTTTGACCTTCACACAAATAAAGCATCATATTCGCCACTCACAGAGATCGGACGTCATTTAACGTCACTTGAGATGTAGTGAAGTAAAAGGTTTTCTTTAAATAATGCATAAAAAGATGGTTGACTGTGAGCTTCACCTGGTTGGGTGTGTTTGTACTGTTGAGCTTCATCTTGCTGGATTCACAGATAGAAACTCTTTTAAAAGCAGCTGATGCTGCTGGTGGATGAAGGCCGAGGCTCAGTCCCCCTGCTAATGTTACAAACATGCCCCGTTGTGAGGATGTATCTGCATCTGTGGATAAACTGCAATGTAATGCATGTTGGTTCACGTTAACTGTAACTAGACCAGCCTTCTTCATCCCTATGTGGTCAAACAAAGCCGCTGCCTTCTGATGGGCCACCTCACCTCACCTGTGCGTCTGTTGGCTCATGTCACGTCCTAATGTTCCCATCAGAGATGCAGAACTTCACGTATCTCCATTCATCCATTCATGCCCTTCTCACCCATCTCTTATCTTCCTCCTCCTCCTCCTCCTCCTCCTCCTCGCTCTGTTCCACATCAGCTTCTCCTCCTCGTCTTCCAGATTTACACCCGGTGCTAATCATCTCCAGTGCGAGCCTGTACCGGGGGCCGGTGTGCGTGTGCGTGTGTGTGTGTGTGCGTGCGTGTGCGTGTGTGTGTGTGCGCACTACGGCAGGTCCTACATGCTGATGTTACGTAAGGCGCTGAGACGTGTGAGCCTTTTAGATAAGCATGAATTCCACAGGAAGGAGAGAGCAGGAAAATATCCCCATATTTCAGGTCATATTTCTGTTGATCTCCCTCCTTCACCTCCTTTTCTTTCCCGTCTTTCTCCTCCTCCTCCTCCTCCTCCTCCTCCTCCTCCTCCTCACTCACTCATATGGAAGTAGGAATGTGAGGAGGGTTACAAGTCAGTCCACAACACGCTGATGTTTACACACAGCCTGTGTGTGTGTGTTTGTCTGTGTGTGTGTGTTTGTGTGTGTGTTTCTGTGTGTGTGTTTGTCTGTGTGTGTGTGTCTGTGTGTGTGTGTTTGTGTGTGTGTGTGTGTGTTTGTGTGTGTGTTTCTCTGTGTGTGTGTGTGTGCGTCTGTGTGTGTGTGTGTGTCTGCGTCTGTGTGCGTCTGTGTGTGTGTGTGTGTCTGCGTGTGTGTGTGTGTGTGTGCGTGTGTGTGTTTCTCTCTGTGTGTGTGCGTGTGTGTGTGCGTCTGTGTGTGTGTGTGTGTGTCTGTGTGTGTGTGTGTGTGTGTGTGTCTGTGTGTGTGTGTTTCTCTCTGTGTGTGTGCGTGTGTGTGTGTGCGTCTGTGTGTGCGTGTGTGTGTGTGTGTGTGTGTGTGTGTCTGCGTGTGTGTGCGTGTGGATAGCGATGTTTAGGCCTCAGCATGGAGTCACTGCGACGCCTCACGCTGCCCCGCATGCTCTGCCGATGAAGCATATATGAGAATCTCAGATGAATGTTAAGATGTGTTAACCGTGTGTTTCTTTCACATCCGATGACGTGATGGAGAATCAAAGGAGAACAGGCTGATCCAGCTGCATTCCCCTCTTATCTTGTGCGTGGAAAGTAGAGGAAGGTGCTTTGGCTACGGATTGTAAGAATGTAATCCGACCCTGGAAGAGCAGAAGAACAGAGTGGAAGCTAAAGTTCCCTCGGCCTTCATGCATTTCATGTAGAAACATGGAGAGCGTCATGCAGATGAAGATGAACACAAAGGTATCACATCAGTCACCTGATCAGTCAGGTGAGTTATATGTAAATATTTAGATATGAATATTCACACGGCCAATCCTTGAGTGGACAATCGATCCCCACATTGTGATGCTTAGTTTGCTCCATGGATACTGGAAACGCCTCAACAGAAACCATCCAATAGTAGCAGCAACAGCAGCGAGCTCAACGGAAACAAATACCTGAATTCCTTCCTCTCTCTTTCACAAACAGGCAGATTCACGCACACTTGCCAAAGAAACACGCTGTGTCAGATTCTATTTGCTTTTTACTTTCAATCTTCTTAACAGTTGAAAGGAAGAACAAATCAACAATGTGCTTAGTCTGGCAATTTAGATTTCCTGTGCTCAGAAATGATGAGAGGTCACCAGAGCTACCGGCCATCATGGCCACAACGCGTCTACCCTCCGACTGACGGTAGTTGGGATCTTCCTCTGGACCAAAATGTTGGACTGACGAACCGAAATACTGATCGCCGGATGAGTTATTGATATGATCAAAAGTGTCCCATCTAAAGCAGCTCGCTGAGGCCTGATGAATACCAGCCCGACTGCATCCTCAGCCTCTTCCTCATGGCGACACGGAGACGTAGAAACGGGGACAGCAGGAATGTCCACTATGCAAACGGGTCTCGTCACCCAGCAAACATGCAGCCACCTTTAATTCCACAGCTTCTGTCTTTGTCTCCGCGTCAGCTCTTTAATGTGACGGGTTCCACCTCCCTTTGACCAAGCAGCTATTTATAATCACCGGCCCAAAACGACTACACTATCACACCCGGACGGAAACATCCAGCATACCTGAGCGGGGCGAGACCTGGTGGAGACTCTATTTAGTGCCGTGCGTCACGTGTCTCCACCCTGCAAGGTGCAGCAGAAGCACGTCCAGCTCCCGTATGCGCGTTATGCTCGGCATGCTGCGGGCCTCCAGCGGGGAGCAGCTTTTGTTTCCGGGTGTCCGGGTGAGACGGGTGGAAGAACAGGTCGGTCTCGCTCACGTTGTGACGTGCAATGGCAGGTGAGTTGGTCACCGTGCGTCGGCCTGCGCCAGGTGATTGAAGGAGTTCAGAGCAGCGGCTCCCAAACCGTTCAGGCTACGAACCCCCGTCTACATTCAAGAAACACAGCCTGTTCATGGCGGCAATGAAGCAGGACCAATGAGAGAACACTCTGCTCATGCCTGGTGTTTGCTTACAATATTCAGTCCGGTGTAAAATGCTGCAGCGTGAACACAAACTGAACAAAGATATTAATCCTGGATGGGAACAAACAGCAGCGAGAGAGAGGAGGAGACGGAGGAGCAGCGTTTCCTTTCTCTCTGACAAACCTGACACATTTCAGCCAGTTTAGCAAACTTGTATAGATGTTGAATGAACAAAGTTAGTTGTTAGCATTGTTTGTACAGCTAACGTCAGCTAACGTTAGCTAGTGTGCACGTAACAGGAGCTGGAATGCATGTGTATGAATGACACCATCAGGCCACCAATACATTTCTCCTCTCGTGCACACTCCGGGGAACTATGACTGAACTACATTTGAAACCTGTGTTTCAAGTCTTTTCTTCTCTCGATAACCATGAAGGCATCGTGACCCTGATTTAGGTAGAGAGATAGGTAGTCCTCTCTCTGACCTAACAGTGCATCAAAGTAAAAGGACTAACATGTGTGATTCCCACAGGTGATTGATCAACACAAGTACAATTTCAAATTTGATAACTTAGTTAGAAATAATGTACTTATACTCAAAAGTACTCAAACTATTTCTATTTTGGAGAATAATTGCCATGCCCTAACTCAAAAACAAAAGTCTAAATCGATTTTTTTTTGTGTGTTTATCATCAAGTAAGAAATCTAAATTGTTCTTTAAACCGGCCTTGTGGTTCGGATACCTGCCAGTCTGTTCAAACATGGGAGTCGACAATGTGGACAAGCTGGTCTCCCGACACCCTCAAACCCGCCTCCCAAGCTGCCGCGTGCTGCCCATGTTAGGATCTGGTGTCGGGGTGGAGGTGAAGACCGGAAGGAGGGAGACGCACTCGCAGGGTTCCAAAAAACAAAAGACTTTAATTCTCAAAAGGGCCAAACTCAAAACGCCACGTGGGGCAAAACACGGCTCAGGCCAGGAAAAACAGGAAAAGAGACCAAACCGTGACAGCCCACACCAAGACTTCATTTAAAAGGGAGTACAAAATCCATTAAAAGAAAATGAGGATGACAGATTACGTTTGAAATTTGGCAGGACGTGTTGAGTAGTAGGTTGCATCCATGTAGCAACATTGAATGTGGCAAAAAAAGATACAAAGGTGAACTTGTTTACAGCGATGGAAAAGGATCCCGTTGTAAAAGAAAAGACTTGGTTCATTTTAACATTTGAACAGTTTCACCCCCCCCCCCCCACACAACATAATAACAAAGTATTCTTCATTTTTAAAATACTATCTATAAACTCAAAGTAAGCACTTAACTTTAGTACCGGAATGTTGGCAGTCCATTAACATGGACGGGCCCCAAACCCCTCTATTCTCTAGCAGCTCCAATCCAACCCCCCCCCCCCCATACCAAGAGCTCCAGCAAATCCCGGTACCTGGAAAGCTACATTTACGGAGACTAGGCAGAAAAGAGTGGAGGAACAGGAAGAGAGAGAGATACAGGACAAGACAAAACATTCACTTCAGACCTCGTGATAATTCAACTGATGTTGGACTCTCCAGCCCTGCCCCCCCCCCCGCAGGAGCAGCGCACCAGCCCCCACATGGCTGCCGTCCACCTGCATCTGGAAAGGCTGATCTAAAAGTCAACAACTTGACATTATCCAAAGCAGTTTGAGAGGTCACAGTTCCCTTCCCTTTATCTTTTAACAGATTAGTCAAAGGGGCTACTAGCGTAGAAAGGTTGGAACAAAAGCTGCGGTGAAACCCTACCACGCCCAAAAAGCGCCGCAACTCGGTTTTGGTGGTAGGAACAGGAAACGTATCAGTAGCCACCACCTCAGCATGGACCGGCCTCACTCGCCCTGCGATCGTCCCCAAGGATGCAACAAAACCATGAGAGGGGAATATAAAGATAAATAAAAACATCACAACACTGTTGTTACATCACAACGGTGGAAGTGGAAGTAAGTTCTTATGTGGTACATTGGAAACTATGACCTTAAAATAACTAAAGGGCTCGTTTGGAATGTGGAGGAACAGCACCACCATGAGGTCAAAATGCACAGTTACAACAAGACAAAACCAGTATGAGAAGTACTGCTAAGTGGATATGTACCTCATCTGACACATCACACATCTTATAGTCAATGATTCAATGTATTCACCAGTGGTTCTCAAACTGGAGACAAAACACACACAGGTTTCTTTATTCATTTATTCATAAAAGCACACATGGAGTCACAAAATGGCGTTGTTTCAATAATGTGGGCGGTGGCACATATGACACACACACACACACACACACACACACACCAGGCCAATGCAAACCTGCATTCACTTCACTGAAGTCTGGTTGTACGTTTGATTTATTGTCTCAAACTCTTCAAACAGCATGTTGTCATTTAGTACAATCTGGTCCGAATGCCCCACATGTCCGGTACGGCTTTAGGCCTTTGGCGTGTATCGCTTGTCATTGGCCGATCAGCCCTACTAATCTTTTCCTCTTGTGTCCCTGCTGGTTTAAAAAAAGCAAAGACGTTAATGGTCCAAATGGTGCTGGTTTTAAAACAGCGGCTAACATGACAGTGACATCATCAGACCATTCTTTGGAAACAGCATCATAAGCTACTTTCCTCCCTGAGCCACTGCTCGCTCCATCTCCTCTCTGAACTGCTGTGGCGCCACCAGCTGGCCAGTGAGGCCCAGTTATCTCCACGACACCATCAGCCATCACCATAATAAATAGAGGTCTGTTATCGTCGCCATCGTCCACTTTGGGGCAGCAGCAGCTCACAGAAGCAGCAGCTCCTCTGCTGTGATTGGGAGGGGGAGGAGAGGAGCTGCTCTCTACGCCTCTTTCTCCAGCCGACAGGAAGACTATCATTTATTGTTGCATCATGTCTGGTTTTAACCTTTTCACGGAAATCCTGAGCTGCAAATCCGAATGAGAAAATCACATGACCCTCACTACGACAATATAGAGCCCTGTTGTACGTCCTGGACCTGGGGGGCGGGGCTTCTCCAGTGTTGCCCCTCCCTCTGCACCTCAGACTCTCTCTGTTACTACTGATCTGCTTTTAAGCGTTGATGCGAGTTCGGCAGGTTTTTGTTTCGTCAGTTCTCTGGTTTATATTGTTTTTGTCTAAAATGTAAAGGGCCTTAAGTAGCCCACCTTGTAAAGTGCTATACAAAAAATGTACTACCAAAGTGGAGACAAAAAACTGATCCCACCATGAAACTTTTCCATTTCATCGATAAAATCAAAATATGTTCTAAAATGTTTTGTTTAATCCAGCAAATCAAGCTCTATTTAATAGTAACGGAATAGTTCGTTAGAGAACGGACTCACAGGTAGAAACACCTTTAGAAACATATTTATGTGGTATGAGGACACTTTTAGCTGCTCCCTCTGGTTCCCGATGGACTGCAGGGTTCTCTGGGTTCACTATTCGTCACGTGTCCTCTACTTCGGCTCGTCTGGAAGTCAGTGACACGTGTAAGAAACAGAGCATCTGGGGAGGAGGGTCCCTACAGCGTCCTCTCCTGAAGCACTGGGAGCAAAAGCTCACCAGGGGAACCAGGGGGGAACCAGACGGGGAACCAGACGGGGCACATAGGACACTCTTCTCTCATCCTACAGCGCAGATGGTTTATCTCTGTCTTCTCGCTGCGTCATCCTGGGATCTAGAATGATGAGTCAGCATGTGTCACACGTGTCACACACAGTTTATCACCTGTCCTTTGTATTCATGATCAAATGTGGTGGAATAAAGAAACACTGGAAGGTGAAATAACTGGAATAATGCTGCTATTTGTTTTTCCTCGCTTTATTCTACCAATATTCTACATTACATTTAAATTAATTCATTATCTGTCTTTATTGTTCCTAAAAGCTGGATGACACTCGGCCATGTTGCATTTTGACTGTCAATGAATCTACTGTCATTTTTGGTAAAAACAGTTTTAAAAAGAGAAAAGACATAATGACCCTGTCTTTCTTCATATGGTAATGTGATTTTCATCCATCAAATGACTTGCTGAAAGTATTTTCAAAAAAGGAATGAATAAATCGAGGATGGAATAAACTAGAACCTACCTTCTGTTGTGTCATGTGTTACGTTGGGTTGTGTTACGGCCTGAAGTCGTGGTTCTGGGCGAATACGTTTGTGTCCGTCCAGACCGCAGAGCTCCTGTTTGGTTCTAGAAGTATCGAGGTAGTCAAACCTGTCCGGCGCAGCGTGATTGGTTGACACCTTCATTTGCAGTGCAAGAGTTTCTCTGAAGAAAGTAGGCAGATGTTTTGCTGTCCATTATGTACTTTCTGTAGAAATCCAAAACATGCATTAAAGTGGGAATGAACAGCACAAACCCCGTCCCCTGTAGCTGGAAGGTCTTCAGGTCGTCAGGAGAAGCACGCAGCATTTAATAGAGGACTGAATCCACTCTCGCTTGTCTTGGAGAAGCCTTCCGATTCGTCCCACCGCCCCGTGATGAACAGTTGCATATACTCCTGTCTCTGCATGGAGTAACCGGGCCTTTGTGCTTTTATTTATGGGACGTTTTGTAGTCAAAATCAACATGAAATTCAGACCAAGCAAAAGCCCCCCCACCCCCCCAGACAGGGTCTTTTTATTCGCTTCTGCTGCCTTTGTTTTGCTGAGCAGACAGGGAGAAATCCCATTTCAAATTAAAATTGAATGAGCCCCTCAAGCAGCGCAGCGTGCAGGCGTGCACACACACACACACAGCACACACAGCTTAGATAGTGCTCGTGTTGTAGCAGAGCTCCAGGGCCTGCAGTGAGTGATGCAGGGGGGGGCGGGGCTCCGCTGCACTGCTATGAAGCATGCAGAAACACACCCGACGGGCACGGCGCATGCTGACGGGGCTGCAAGTGTCTGTCAGGCTGGACTGAGGAGCCAATGCAGCGTTCATGCTTCCCCAAAGGTGATGAATATTTCATTCTGATCGTTTCACTGACATTAGATTTGAGCCTAAATTGCAAACCTTGTCATTAGATCCGATGACATGAATTTTTCAAGCTCACTTAATGGAGATTAAGAAGTGAGTTGTTTTGTCTTTTGTCCCGTCCATTGAAAACACCAAATGCACAACTACATTCTGCTCCTGTTTAGCACACAGACAAGTTGACAGTGAATGTACTTCTGTCCGTACCATTAATACAACTGCCACAACTAATACAGTGAATTAGTTTTCCTCTCCTTAACAGAGCCGGGTGCCTTACTGACGGACGCTGACGTCCCCTTTTCCTCCGGTCGCTCCCTTCACACTCCACACACACACACACGCACACACACACACACACACACATGCACTCACAGCACAGCTGCTTGTCTGTTCGCTACTGCGCTTAATGTCTAACTTTCATTTTTAATTTACATTCCTTCTTATCCCTTATTTTTTAATTGTGTATTCTATAGCCCCTTAGTCCACAGCCTTATGCTTTATTTCATACCGTAGAGTTAAACTGCACGTTTTTGTATTTGACATGCATAACATGTTGTCTTACTGTTTGATGTTATGCACCAACCGCCAAGTCAGATTCCTTGTATCTCTAAACATATTTGTAAAATAAAAGATGCACAAAAGAGCATTTTGAACTTTACCTTTCGGTCACCACTGTGTGCTCACTCACATTGTGTGGCCCTGTGGTCATGTATGCGTTAACACTGCAGCAGACAAAGGCAAACTACGGCCCGCGGGCGACAAATAAAAACCTCATTCATTTCCCCTTTTCCACCTTTCTCATGCAATGCCCTCCTTTCCCCAGTAGGCGGCGCACTGGTTTAGACACGTTGACCTCTGTTGGAGTGTAAAAATGAGCGGACCAAAGAAAAGAAAAGTGGCCTCTGAGTGCCGAGTGTTTGAAAAGAACTGGACAACAAGGTGTTTCTTCACTGAGGTCCGATCAACAGCTGTTTACTGATAGGCCAAGAAACGGTGAGTACAATGTCAGCCGTCACTTTGCTACGAAGCATGCTAACTCCGCTAGCAGGCAGCCAACAGAAGGACGAGCGGCTAATTTACAGGCTCAGCAGAATGTTCTTCACCGACAAACTGATTGAAGTACCAAGGCAAGTTAGCAAAGGCCTGCTAGCCTTTCTCCCAAGGCGAGTTTTTGAAAGAACGTGGTAGAGACAGCAGATCTCTCGTGTCCGGAGAGCAAAGGCAAGTTGGAAAGAATCAGTTCACCAGGCAGGACAGTGACTCGCCGTGTGGAACTGATGGACGAAGAGATAGTCAGCGAGTTAAACAAAAAGGCTGAGTCCTTCGAGTTATATTTTTATCCGAGGGATTGATGACAGTTTAGAGATAATGACGTCAGGCTGCTGAAAGAATCCAGGATAAAGTGAAGGGATATTTTTCTTCACTGCATCATTCATCAAGAATCTCTGTGTTAATCATGTCGTTGTAAAACTCGTTATCTTCATGCGAGCAAGGGGACTTAATCACGTCAGTTCATTACGTTCCCAGAGGAAACCGATGCGGATCACCAGGACTTACTTTACCACTCTCCTGTCCGCCGGTTACGTTTGGGGAAAGTGTGTCAACGCGTGTGGGACCTCAAAGAGGAGATTCGCCCGATTTTTGGAGCTAATGGGGGAATCCGACGAATTCCCCGAGCTGGGCGACGGTCTGGCTTTGGGACTTTGCGTATCGTCACACGTGAAAAAGCTGGACGTTAAGCTGCAGGGGAACGATCAGCTTGTACACAAATTTGAGAGCCTTCAAATCCAAGCTGATTTTATTCTCCAGGCAAACGTCAAATGAACCTTTCGCTCATTTTCTTCACTGGCCAGGCAGAAAGAGGCCCCCCGAAACGTGAAGCAATGCTGCAAATCACTGGACGACCTGCACAGAGTATTCTGCCGTCGTTTTTTTCACTTCAGCTGGTGTCCTGTCCCCTGTCCCAAGACCCCGAAACAGCAGAGCATGAGCTGCACCTGGAGTGACTGCGTCTCAAAGGAGAAGTTCAAGTCGCTTAAACTGAATGACTTTTACGCTTCACTTAACGAAGCCACGTTTCCAAACCTGCGGGGGACGGCACAGAAGATGCTGCCATTGTTTGGCTCGACCTTCGTGGGTTAGCAAACTTTCAGCGTCACAGATCCCAGTCACCTGACCAACAACTTTCCACGACAAATCGAACTCCAGACTTTGATGCACTGGTGAAAAAGGGAGACCAACAACCCCGTTCCCCCTGACATGTGAGTTTCTACTGTGTTGCACACGGAAAGTTTGCAAGTGCATCTTTTAATTAAGCACATTTACACCAGCAGGATATTTAATGCTGTCTATCTCTCAGGACAATCCGTCCATGATTTTGCGGTGTTTAAAAGAATTAGAAATGATTGAGCTTAACTATTTCGTTGGGTAATAATATGTTTTGAATGTTGAAAGTGTTTCATTGATCTTTTTCCAGTAAATGTTGATTTCTTTAACTTTGCACCTTCAATTGAAATGTATAAAAATAATAAATCAAATTGCATGTCCAGGGACAAACCAGCCCCTGGTTTGTCCCTGTGTTTGTCCCTGGGTTGGTCCCTGGTTTGTCCCTGGGATGGTCCCTGGATTGTCCCTGGGTTTGTCTCTGTGTTTGTCCCTGGTTTGTTTCTGGGTTTGTCCCTGGGTTTGTCCCTGGGTTTGTTTCTGGGTTTGTCCCTGGGTTGGTCCCTGGGTCGGTCCCTGGGTTTGTCCCTGGGTTTGTCCCTGTGTTTGTCCCTGGGTTGGTCCCTGGGTCGGTCCCTGTGTTTGTCCCTGGGTTTGTCCCTGGGTTTGTTTCTGGGTTTGTCCCTGGGTTGGTCCCTGGGTCGGTCCCTGCATTTGTCCCTGTGTTTGTCCCTGGGTTGGTCCCTGGTTTGTCCCTGGGTTGGCCCTGGTTTGCCCCTGTGTTTGTCCCTGGGTTGGTCCCTGGGTTTGTCCCTGGTTTGGTCCCTGGGTTGGTCCCTGGTTTGTCCCTGGGTTGGCCCTGGTTTGTCCCTGTGTTTGTCTCTGTGTTTGTCCCTGGGTTTGTTTCTGGGTTTGTCCCTGGGTTGGTCCCTGGGTTTGTCCCTGGTTTGTCCCTGTGTTTGTCCCTGGGTTGGTACCTGGGTTGGTCCCTGGATTGTCTCTGGGTTTGTCCCTGGTTGGTCCCACCTCAGTACGGTCATTCCGGGTCCCCTGAGTACCCACCCTGTTACACTCGTGGTATCTGTTGGTTCTTGCTGGTTCTCGTTGGTTCTTACATTAAACCCTTTTTGTTGCAACCCTGCATTTTTGCGTCTACCTGACACCGCAAATTTTAGAACCCCTCCGCGAGTCAGAAAGTTTGCCCACCCCTGGACTAGAGACATTAAATGAGTGGGTGGCTTTCTTTGTAAATTGACAAAAAGTAAGTTCACAGTACAGAAGCACTCAAAATCATCTGCAAAAGGACCCAGACGGCTAAATGTGGTATTGAGACAAACATGAACGCAAGTGTGTGTTCATTTTAATGAGCACAGCACTCAGTGTAACAATGTGTATAATGCATTTGATGGATCTTTTGGCACCGAGGGAGTCGATTCATCAGACATTGATTCACGCACGCACGGAAACCAATTATTGGCTTCGTACAATACAGTTGCTGCTTAAATATTCATGCGTGTCATTTACGACCTACGGTTAAAAGGTATTTCATCAGTAGGGCCACCCGTCTTAATACGTGTGTGAGAGAAAATGGAGTTATGGAGACAAAGAGGGACCTTGACCCTGATCAATAACCCAGTTCAAAGTTCAAATCTGCTGATGGAGCCCGATGTCTGGGTGTGTGTTCCCCTTTATGTTATAGAACACTGGTGGACAAAGCTACAGCGCCACTTTCTACACCCACAACAAGGGACTCTCAATCGACATGAACCAAGGGCACCAGGAAAAATGGAACCACGTATTGGAGAAGTCACCGTAGCCTTCAGCTGAACGTGCTGCTCGGAGCCCCCAGCATCGCCATGAAGTGCTGTCTGCCAGGTGGAATCTCAGGATTTGATGGTGGAGGGTCAGCGTCCAGAAAGTCGTCTTCTCACACTAACTCCATGTGGCAGCTCCCTCCAAATGCATTTCTCTGAAAATAAAGCAAGAATTGACCAGTTTCATTTTGGGCCTTTGGGAGGTTTGTGTTTCCATTATTTCATAAGTGAAACGACTCTCTCCTCTGTTTCTGACCATGCAGAAATGATTCACACCTGAAGATTGGAATTTATGTGACTCACCTGAACCAGCTGCAGATGAATAACAGTGTTGGTCGTCCCTGCTATCATCGAGTACCATGCAAACTTGGCAAAATTACCTTGAAAACGACACACTTTTACTTGGTATGTCATTTCACATCCCATTGTATGACATGTGGTTTTCTTTGTCTAAACAAGACATTTTATGAACAAAGTCACAGTATTACGTACCGGGTGAGTAACCACCTGCGATGATTTCCTGTTGCTGACATAGCTGGTCCAACATGCCACCCTGCGCTTTTTTTCCAGCTGTTTTCAAAATATTTGATTTGTATTTAAACATCCTCAACTGCATTTCCCAGAAGACCTGAGGTCAGAAGACTCGGGACTCTGTTTTTCTGGTACTGCCATTTGGCTT
Source organism: Apeltes quadracus (assembly GCA_021346845.1). Classification (NCBI taxonomy): domain Eukaryota; kingdom Metazoa; phylum Chordata; class Actinopteri; order Perciformes; family Gasterosteidae; genus Apeltes; species Apeltes quadracus. The sequence continues at coordinate 299,954 of CM037935.1, read as the reverse complement.
ATTTTTATAAATATTTGGCCAGTCAAAGTGAACAATAAATTATTTTAGCGCAGTTAACGCAACTTTGTTTATAGTCTGGTTTGCGTTGACCCCTGACCCCTGAAACCGCCCGCTGCCTGCAGTCAGTTAGACAGGAGACAAGATGGAGAGGCTTTTTGCTTTGGAAGAGAAACAAACAGAGGCGCGACGTCCAGCAGAGAACTGAGCAAAGCAGTTCCTCCCTGTGTCAAACAGAAAGGGTGTGGGGGGCAGACGGACCACTTAAAGCACTGCTATGCTAAGCTAGCTGCTAGGCTACTTCCATATCAACATCTACCGTGCAGAGGACCACCGCTGTGTCCCTAAAAGACAGCGGTTTGAAAGCCCTTCAAACACAGAATGAGTCACATGATGGAGAGCTGAGAGCAAAGTGCACGAGGACGACAGGGAGAGTCGCTCGTTCAACATGTTCCACCTCCAACATCATAAAATGAGACTTTTAGTCGACTAAAACTTGACTAAGAAAAAAAGATATGTTAATGACTAAATGTGACTAAAACTAACAAGGACAATTGCCACAAGACTAAGACTAAAATAAAAATAGGTGACAAAATTAACACTAGTGGGAATAATTAGTTCTTTTGACAGGAATCATATACCAAGGTTTTTTTCCCAGCGTGTGGGGTTGGTAAACACGGCAAACAGCCACATTAACATGTAGAAGCACTATCAAAGAGGAATTCTCACAATGACCCCTTTCAGGTACTTTGTTTCGGGATATTGCCATAGTCCATGGTCTATCGGAGGTTTTAAAATATATCGTAGCCCTCTAGGTTCATTTAATGCAGCGTGGAGCTTGAAAGTAGTTGAGTTGTTACATTTCCTTCCCCAGTCGTCACTCACACACATGCTTGCTCTGATTTTCCAGATTATTTTAGATATACTTTTGGTACAATTTTAAGTCTGAGCAAAAATGTCCCTTCAAAATGTACTTCATTGGCTCACTGACATACATACCCACAAAGACACACACAGAGGCTTGCAATTGAAGCACATCCGCGTGGCAGTGGGAAGACGTCATGCAGTCAGCGGGTCACCAGCCTCAGTATTATATGGCCTTCTCCAACATGAGTGAATCGACTCAGTGCTAACAACTGGGACCTCACGTATTGATACTGAAGAAGCCGTAACCTGCTGCTAAGAAAGGTCATCGATCCTCACTGATCCTGACTGGAACACGGCAACCATTGATCTCCATTTACATGCGTGCTGTCTGTGTACTTGATGCTCTCAAGAGTTTGAATGCAACAGAAATGCTGTAATTCGAAAGTGACTCGACTCAATATTACAATTTTGAAATATATTAAATATTAAAAGTCGCCTTGCTAGACGTCCTTATTCGCCGCCATGGATATACACGGCGGGCTGCCATGCACAGTGGTTTAGTAATCTCTGTGGCCCGTACACACTCCTGACTTTAATGCACATGCTAAGCCATTGCACCACTTGAGGGGGGTTTGCTTTCTTCTAAAGCAGATTGTAATTAAAAAAAAAATACAAATATGTTATATGAATACATTTTATCATTAGTATTGGGTATTAGTTGTTATATAACTGTTATTCACCATGACATCCTGCATTTAAGAAATAGTTTCTAATGGCCTTTACTTTGGTGACATTCTCAGGCTACACCAACTATTATTGACTTACAGTGAAGCTGATTATTCAACTGATCCAAAAAATGAAAATATTTGTAACCACTCTTGTATTTCTGAAACTTTCCAGTTTACAATAAGACGGTTATTATTAACTCACAAAAAATAATATACAGAAGGAAAGCAGTTGAAAAAATATCTTCTTTCAAATGTTCATGTCGGTATCAATCAGCCAAGTCGTGTCTTTTTCTATTATCCGTCAGCCACAATGCTTTTTTCATTACGATCTTTTTTATCAGTTCATTCTTGACATAAACATTGTGGTTATGGCAGCTGCACAACCTTTAAAATACATTTCTTCAAAACCCATTTTATCAAAATAAAAATTATTTCTCTCTCTCAAATATCTTCCATAAATGCCAATTCCATACACCAAAAAATTCCCAGTTTATTCATAGATTTTTGTAATGTGTTCGTTCATGTTTCATATCAAAGCCATATCATTGCAAAATGACAAAAAAGGATTTAGTTTGGCTGTTTTCACTTTTGGATTTATGGAATGATCAATCTCAAATGTACACAAACCATCAGATATTTAATGAGGTAATGGCTAATTTGTACATTTTGGCCCGACTCACTTTGAGTAGCTGGCATAGACAGTAAGTGACAGTGAACACGTGTGAGAAACGCTCCCCACTCTGCCTTCAGTGTGGCCGGTCGGTTCCCAGCAGGGCACCTTATCGTTGAAACACAATAGCTGAAACCTCGCTCTCGCAGACAGATGTTGAAGGTCAAGGGTTGAGGGTTCCCACGGGGAAGCAGCTCCTATTAGTTAGCCAATGGCCTGTTTGTGAGTGTGTGCTTGTGAGTGTCGGTCTCCGTGCCTGAGTTTCCAGTTGCTGGGATTTTGCTTTGTGTGACCTGCAGAATCCCTGAGGCTCGTGGCAGAGTACACATCCAAGGCGCGGCAGCTGGCAACTTAAGCAGTGGTACATAAGGATGATTGTGGGTGGGCAGAGAGGCCGATCTCCAGTCAAAGGGTTGAAAATGTTCAGTAAGGTGCTCATACAGATCATTCGGTAAATACTTAGATTTAGATTAGAAGAGAATCATTTTTCTAAAGTAAGCACCTTTACACGAAACACGCAATATACAAAATATATCAACGTTGACTCTTCCGCTCAGGAAACAGCAGCTCTCTGCAGTATGTTTTATTTGTTGACTCATCAATCACCCGTCCATCACAACCTGTGTGGGCTTTTGCAGTCTGGGTCATTACATGTGATTTCATTTTGTGGTATATCTTAGAATTACAGCGCAGTCTTTGTTCGTAGAACGCTGGATTAGAACCGTCTGTCAGGTAGTGTAAAATAAAGGGTAAGGCTATCTCTACAGCCAGTGTTTGCTTTGTCAAATTACACAAAAAACATTTTTTATTATCACCAGAAATGTTCTCCTGGTTTTCAACGGTATCTACATGCATACAGGATATCTTAGAGGATATTAAGACATTGTGTATGTTAGTCGGTTGGACGAACGCTTGCTGAACCTGCATGGACTGTAAACGACAGCCTGTTGGGCAGCAACAGCCATCTTGATTGCACCTTTTACAGAGAAGGTTGTCCAGGTCAGCGGTAGCAGATGGTCCAAGCTGCCCGCTTGACCAGATGGAGACATTGAATCCGCTGGAAAGAAACAAGAGACACACACAGATCTGCTTCAGTTATTTGGGCCACTGTTTTGTGAATTCAACAATAACTCACCCCATTAGCATAACGCAAGTACCACAGTACACTGTGTTATTTATATAATTGATACAATTATAATTATTATGATATAATTATTTTTGATGACACTTTTCATTATAGGATATCAAACAACTGCCATAATACATGTAAAGTTACTTGTCAATAGTCAAACGCTACTAACCACTAAATTATTTGTTGTCTCATTTAAAAAATAAAAAATCGTTAGACATTCATTTAATACACAACATATGAGACTAGAAAGGCTTACATTACGTTGAAGAATGGTTGCTTTTGCATGCTTGTGCCAATGGAAAGGAAGAGGGGAGGTCATGTCTATGTTCGCTCCGCCCCAATGCTCCCACCACAATGCCCACAATGCTCCTACCTCCACCAGCAGCCATTATTCTACAACCCCAGAAATGATAAACATGTCACAAGTGGACAGGTGAAGATGTTTCTACTAGCATATGCCATGAATATAAATGCATGTCCAACAAAAGGAATGCAGATATTAGGCAAACAAAACATTCCATGACCTCATAAAAACCAGACCGCGACATACCCAAGGTAACAAGAGAAGATACCTCTGCAACTGACGAGCGATAGGCTGGAGTACGATAGCCTGAGGAGCGATAGGCTGACGAGCGATAGGCTGGCGAGCGATAGGCTGGCGAGCGATAGGCTGGAGTACGATAGGCTGACGAGCGATAGGCTGGCGAGCGATAGGCTGACGAGCGATAGGCTGACGAGCGATAGGCTGACGAGCGATAGGCTGGAGAGCGATAGGCTGGGGTACAATAGGCTGACGAGCGATAGGCTGACGAGCGATAGGCTGGAGAGCGATAGGCTGGCGAGCGATAGGCTGGAGAGAGATAGGCTGGAGTACGATAGGCTGACGAGCGATAGGCTGGCGAGCGATAGGCTGGAGAGCGATAGGCTGACAAGTGATAGGCTGGAGTACGATAGGCTGACGAGCAATAGGCTGACAAGTGATAGGCTGGAGTACGATAGGCTGACGAGTGATAGGCTGGAGTACGATAGGCTGACGAGCGATAGGCTAACGAGCGATAGGCTAACGAGCGATAGGCTGGCGAGCAATAGGCTGGAGAGCGATAGGCTGGCGAGCGATAGGCTGGAGTACGATAGGCTGAGGAGCGATAGGCTGAGGAGCGATAGGCTGGCGAGCGATAGGCTGGCGAGCGATAGGCTGGAGTACGATAGGCTGACGAGCGATAGGCTGGCGAGCGATAGGCTGACGAGCGATAGGCTGACGAGCGATAGGCTGGAGAGCGATAGGCTGGGGTACAATAGGCTGACGAGCGATAGGCTGACGAGCGATAGGCTGGAGAGCGATAGGCTGGCGAGCGATAGGCTGGAGAGAGATAGGCTGGAGTACGATAGGCTGACGAGCGATAGGCTGGCGAGCGATAGGCTGGAGAGCGATAGGCTGACAAGTGATAGGCTGGAGTACGATAGGCTGACGAGCAATAGGCTGACAAGTGATAGGCTGGAGTACGATAGGCTGACGAGCGATAGGCTGGAGTACGATAGGCTGACGAGCGATAGGCTAACGAGCGATAGGCTGGCGAGCAATAGGCTGGAGAGCGATAGGCTGGCGAGCGATAGGCTGGAGTACGATAGGCTGACGAGCGATAGGCTGACAAGCAATAGGCTGACGAACGATAGGCTGGCGAGCGATAGGCTGATGAACGATTCATGGCAAATTTGAATGTAAGAGAGAGTCAAGTCAACAGTTTTACGCATAACCTTCCACTAATTCCACTAAAGTCAAGTTTTCTTAAAGTGAAATGACTAAATGTAATGTCTAATGTTAAAAATAATTTATTGGTCCATCAATTATTGCAAGAGCAGCCCTGTATACAATCTTAAGTCCTATATAGTAAATCCTCATTCAAATACCGTTTAAGTATGCGTTACTTACTGCAGCTGATCAATAGTCCAGAGTTGGTCATGTAAATTGACTCCTGCTCCCAGACGTCAACCCTTCAAGCCAATTCATTCAAAGACTATGATGCCAGTTAATGTACACAAAGGGAATTTTGAGGAAATGTGAATGACTGCTTTCTTGATATATATCTGCTCCCAAGCCATCTAATTTACATTTTTCCAAAATGAACAATATAAAATAAGGGCAACTTACTTACCTTACAGGTCTTCAAAACATAAATGGCTCATATTTTCCCCTTCCACTTAAAACCTCACTATCCAGACGCTCTATCTGCTCTACAATCAACTATTCTATTACCAACACTTGAGTTCACAATGACCTTATGTTGAGGTGGAAAGACATTTCCACTATTGCTGTGAGGAGCTTTACTTTTTCCCGACAGCATGCCGACAATGGCTTTGTTCCAACTCCAAATCAACCATCCACTTGCCAAAGGTAGCACGTTAGCATGCTGACATTAGCGTTCAGCCCAAACCAGGGCTAAAAATAGGAGTTGGGACAAACCGTCACACACTTTACCAATTTTTCAAGGGCCGATCACCCACAGCCAAGAAAGCAGAAGCAAACTTAATGGCTGTCTGAGGCCAGAAGCTGCAAGGGGAACATGGAACAAAACATCTTTGAAAATGGCATCGTTAATGCAGGAACTTTGTGATCTTGTAAAAAGATGAGCAGTGCGCTCTGGTTGAATGCTGTGTAGTTGCAGCCTCATGATTGGACGGGCAGAGCAAATATTGGTCTACAGGTGCATTTAGGTTGGCAATAATCTAGGGCCGCTGAACAAATATGCAATAGAGTATAAAAAGAAGGTCGAAATAGGAAGGCTATTGGAGTGAACGGTTATGTAAAACGGCAACAAACGTTTTTCACAGAACAAACGTACCATACATACTATATCCCATGTAATGATGTTCTACTCATCTTAACCAAGTACTTTTGTTGCCTACGCTTTCATGTAATGCTAAACTGAAAAAAGAGTTTAGCATTACTAGAGTGCACCGACATAGGAAAATAAACCTGACGTATCCAAAACGGATGTCGGTGGTTGATGAGAGCGTCGTTTGAAGGACAAGCCCACTGACCAAGCAGCGATGAGTTGGGAGCGAGTGTGTCTCGGTTTTATTTTCAGGATGAGTTGTGTTTATTCAATCATCTTTCTTATCATTTCCTTTCCTGCACCATTTTCTGTGATTTGTCTTACTTCAGTGAGTCAACAACAGGCTTGTGTGTGTGTGTGTGTGTGTGTGTGTGTGTGTGTGTGTGTGTGTGTGTTCCAAATAGTATGTGCTTAGTTTTCTGTGGTGAGCTGGGTCGGAGATGTCCTTGTAATGACTTTAATAAGGTACAAAGCCCTGTGGCCTATCCATTAAACAAACACATGCACACACACACACACACACACACTGCAGATGTGATGTATGTGGAAGAGTGGGTGGCCTTTAGTGCTATAATTTATCTTAAATCTCTCTCCTCCTCTTATTCTGTCTCTCTATCTTGTGTGTACGTGTGTACTCTGTGCTTTTGCTATCACGCCTGGTTCTCAGTGCTCTGTTTGAAATGTTACCAAATATATTGACCCCAAAGTTTGACGCCGAAAGTTGTCAAATGCATATTCATTGCACCTTGTGCAGGTGTATATTGGGTAGAGGGTTGTGGTAGAATGGCGATCCCTTCATTGCTAGCACATATATGACTGGATTGGTGGTAGAGACATATCATCCTTTAATCAGAGATTTGCGGATCGATCTCTGATGCTGCTTTGATCCGATCATGACATATTTTGTTAAATGTGTTCAGTGGCATATGGTCTAATTACCAAACTCCAATTAAAATGTACACAAACAGTGCGATCGAGACCATTTCAATGTGAAGGAACCACTGCAATACCCCCGAATCCAGTTTGGATATCTGAGGTTGTCACCCGACGAAGGAAGGTCATTCCCTTTGGTCCCCACCAAAAGCTCATGACCGTTGGTGAGGGACAGAGCGTAGGTGGCTTCGCTCACTCACTCCCAGATCAGTCTGTTCATCTACAGTTTGTAGCTGATGGAGTCACTTCAACTTCCACATTAGTCTACTTAGGAAATCTTCCTCGTTGGTCTGGAAAGTTCCTGAACCGCAGCCACATAATCCATGTCCATCTTGGACATACCTAAAGCTGGCTGTCAGGAAATATCAATAGAAGATGGCCAGGGATCTATCAGAGATGTGGCTCTGAGGTTCCCTGTAGGGTTTGTTTCTGTGCTCCAAGTGGAGAAAATGAAATGATGATCAATTGCCCTCTGAAGTACTTTCTGCATGCTGGTGCTGCATCGCATGCAGGAGATGCCCTAAATGTATTTCACGCCCTTCTCTCTCAGATAGTTTGAGTCTGCCACAGAAAGTTTGCATTATGCATGTGTATGGTTTGTACTGCATTACCGGAATTACTTAATTCGGTGCAGTACTCTGCAGAGATGAAAAATCCTACTGAATGAGGCGTCTCTGATTCCCGTCTGACATCTGACATATACTGTTAGTTAGCACAAGAAATAGAGAAGTCACCTTTCTGTTGATCCTTAGTTTAGTTTATGCAAAGCAAACAAATACATTCCAAACATGATTCCTTTGAAAAGCAAAAGATATGTATTGTGATGACACCTGTTGTAAATGTTGTTTGAAGTCAGTGTTTAGTAGGGACACAAAGAGTTGGGTTACGTGGAATAGTTACATCTGCAAAATAAAAATGACCCTTGTGAGAATTGATGAAGGTGAATGTCCAAAAGGAACATGTGTTTCCTGTTTGCAGCAGGTGATTGGCCTTTGAAAGGAGTAATGATGCTGTTAGCTTTGCTGCTCAGGAGGAAGTGTGTCACTATTTTGTCGCTAAGCGCAACAGCTGGATGAGGGTCAGATACAGTATGTCATGGGTTTGTTGCTCTCTTGACTTCTTCACACTACCTTGAGAAAGATTCAGTTGAAAGGCAAATACACATCACACATTTTTTGAAACATACTTTTGAAAGCAGGAACCATGATGTTTTAATGAATATTCAAGCATTGCCAGGATATGAAACACCACATATGGTGAAGAAGCAGAAGGAGGACTGAAGAAGTTCAGCTGGAAGACATTTATCAAGACTTCTCCCTTGGTAGACTCACGCAAACACACACACACACACACACACACACACACACACACACACACCATTTTATCCCTTGCAGTGCATCTTGTGAGGTCGCACCTCTTCTAATCCAGTTATAACAAATCCCTTGCCCCCCTCACATGTGGACACACTGCTCCGTTGCTATGCAACCTGTCCCTTACATGTTACTGCAACGACAGACTGTGGTCACCCTGTGTCTCGCGGATGGACCTTGCATATGGAGAATCACTTCAGCCTTCTTCTCACTCTACATTTGTCCTGGTTAAAGAACAGAGGTCGATCCTTCCACTGAGCATCAGATTAGCTGCTGCTTTAAAATCCTGTTTTATATACAACGTGCATAACTATGTTTTAAGGATATATTGGTAAAAGTGTAAAATACTTGTTAATGTTTCCATTGGCTCACATGTTTCTACAGTAGCCCACAAAGGACAAACTGAACACTGGGCTTATGTTCGCACAATGGCTCCTGTACTTCTCCTTCATGGTTCAAAAACAACTTCAGTGCTAGATTGAGTCTAATCGTACACAACATCCTCAGTCTATTTAAATGACTTTTACCCATGGCATGGTGATGGCCTGAGTTTGAATGGTGACACATGGAGCGTACGCTGTAGTGTATAAAGGAAGACTCCCTTTCTACCCCGGGTAGTTTAAATAATGCTCAGTCAGTCTTCCAGCACTATGTTATCAGCTGATATTGGCGACCAACCAAGAGGAGGCCGCGCTGCGTCTCTAAACCAATCATAGTGTTGCTGTTCATATCAGTACTTGCTGTCGGCTCTGTCTGGATTCCAGAGGGGATTCTGGCCGAACTCGGCATCACGGCCCCTTGATTCTCCCGGTTTAGGATGAAGTCCAATCGCTAGCTAAGCGCTAGCTCTGGAGAGTTTACTTTGTTGATGGCATAGTGCAGATTCTGACCCTTTAAACACTAAAAACATGACACACAATGTTGGCATGCAAAATGATGAATGCAGCGTTACAGTTAAAACAATTGTGTTTACATGTTTGCCCGATCCAAGGATTTCCTTATTATCAGTCCAACCTTCTGTTCAGGGGCAGCGACGTCAAACTGCACAACAAGACGAGACATGAACCCAAAACGTGACACAAATATTTAAAAAAAACATATTCAATTCAAGCCGATCCATCTTTTAACGCATGAAGCGCTGAATAACCAGTCACAGTGGGAGCTCCTGGTGACGGGCCTCGGGGCGCTGAGATGTTGGGCCTGGTGCATTAGCGTGGTTTGGATGTGAAACGTGTGGTGAGACTCAGAGTCTTACAGGGTGACTGTGGAATGCTGCTGCGGTGCCATGAAGTCAGAATAACCTGCCAGAAAGAGGCGCTAATGCCACTTAATGGGCCACAGTGTGTGTGTGTGTGTGTGTGTGTGTGTTTGTAGGGGAGCTGACTCAGGGGCTTTTGTGGCTAAGGAGCATTAGTAAATTGGGGGGAAGCATTAGTGAACAGTTAGAACTTAACAGCAGGTTTTAAAACAGTCCTGGATGTGCGGTCGGCTTCCATTAACGGGCCGAATGGGGAGAGAGAAGTTATAAAGTTGGTTTGGGATTGTGTGTGTGCGCGCTGTGGGACATCGGAGAGAATCAAATGTGTGTCCATGTGTGTGTGTTCTGGTCAGGACTGCAGACATCAACGTAACAACATAACACACTGTCTCGTTCCGACCAATAAAGGCAGGGATAAAATGCCTGGTATTGATGGCTTAAAAGATAAAATGACCACAGATAATCAAGTTGTCCGGGGTTGGTTTACGCCGCCCTCGGCACTTTGGTCAAATTAGGCACAAAAACAAAAAGCGATCCATTTAAATTAGGCAAAGGCTGCTAGCTAACATGTCTGAAAAACAGCAAGAAACTGAAGACATTAATGGTAAGAAAAAAGGTCCATTAAGATTGAATTGTTTTTATCATAAAATTAGCTGAGCGCATCAAGTTTGAGGAAATGTTGTTTCCAAACTCAAAGAAAGGACAATGTGATGCTGTGATGGCGCTTTGTTTGGAAGGGAACGCACTCACACGTTCTGTTTCAGCTTTATACTTTATCATTACTGTCTCCAAAGAACGTATGAATAACACAGAGGAGAAATAGTCTCCCCAAGATCATAAAGAGACTAATGAAACAACAGATCTCCAATCATCTGTTCAAAAATCATCAATTCATTTTATTTTGTGTAGCCCAAAATCGCACGTTACAAATTGTCCTCAGAGGGCTTCAGTCTGCACACATGCGACATCCTCCGTCCGGAAAGCGTCACACGGCACAGAAACAACAAGGCCTGAGGCTTCTCCAAGGATCCACATCTACTGGCCCTCCTTACGGTGCGTCAACGCTGAGCCGAGACCCCTGGAGCCCCCAGGCTGCAACCTGTGGAGCACGGCAAAGAGGACACGCACGGGACACACACACAGCGGGTTCCAAGGAGGTGTTTCATGTAGACGGCCTTCATAAGGGCTGTGTGCGCCTCTGTACTACGTAACACACACACACACTCCTTTAGTGGATCAGTAGAAACGTATAGAATAAGATGGATGACACAAATCTACTAAATTCGCCAAATGTTGGAAGCCGTTCTAAACCACTTCAATTGGTTTTCACATGTTGCAGTTTGCATCTCAAAACTTATGAGAACCAACACAGTCGGTGTCTTTTTGTAATCATCCAACCCTACCAGCATGTTGTGGCTCTGGTTGTCTTGGTCCACGGCCCTGTACAGCGCTTCAGATGATTACTGCGTGATTGAAAGGTCTGATTTGGGGGCTTGGCCTGGAAACTGCCCGAGGACGGAGCGGGACCAAGATGGACCAGAGAAACGAGAAGCCAGCAGGTGCAGATTAAAGACATTACGAGGAAGGATGTGGTCTGTGAGGAGAGGAAGAAGGAGAGAGAACGACCCGGAAGTCAGCACAGATCTCTGCTCGGTGGTCTGGTCCATAAAAAGCCCGTTAATGGCTGAAGGCCCATGGCTTTCCCTAATGGTGCTCTTATATGTGGATGCGTGTGCGTGCGCTTGTGCTCTTTTTCATCGGGCAAATCGCAACATGCATGAGGCCATTACATCCTAAATGGACTCAGCTGTCCCTCTGGCTCTCTGGGGCATCAGATACAGAGGGCAATAATCCAATAGACCGCTTATAAATATGTTGGTTGGGGCTAAAAGTATGAAGAAAGCTAACCAGATAAGTTTATCTCCATCCCCCTGAAGGAGCACTGTGACACAAGTCTCCCTGTGTTCTGTGTTCATACCCATTAAAGACGCACGTACAGTAGATAGGATTACTGCCCACTCACTGGTGTCTCGTCTCCCAGTGCTCCCCACTTCAGGAGCCAGTGGTTTATGCAAAGGGCTCACAAACCTCCACATCACACGCTCACCGCACAGTCAAATATCCTGCTTCAACAGCTTTTTTAAAGCAATCAACAACAGAAATGTTACATTATGACGTTTTCTGCTGGTTCTTCACTGCTTTGTCCCCGATGCGGGAGGCGATCGCATGTAAACGTGTGGAACCAGCAGCCTCGGGGTGATGCCACCAAGAGGCTGCGTGGGAGAGATGCTGGCGATGAGCAAAGCCACATGTAAAGACGGGGAAGTCCGCTTCGTAGCCTGTGTGTGTGTGTGTAAAACACGCCGAAATATTGTCCTCAGAAGCGACCATTAACGGAGAGAGAATCGTGCTTACTGGATAATCACGTGGGCGCGACCCCGCTGGTTGCCAAGTTGGGGGCCACCTGATCGGATCTGTTCTTCTTCCTTCCAAAGAAAAGTCCTTGAAGCTCCGTCACAATGTCAGACGGATTTTACAAGAGCTGCCGCGCTACGTGTTGAAACGCAGCTTTTTCTGCAGATCATTTCAATGCATAACTCTGAGCATTAGTTTCCTGTGGGACCGGTGCTGACTTTAAAGGATTCAGGCCGAGGGCTGAAATGGGTCCATTAAGGTCGATCCGATTCACGCCAACCAGACGGATTTAAGTCACGTTTAAACCGCAAAGGTAACTGAGGGAGTCTGTTATTCCACCCTCTGTTCTACAAGTAATAGAATATAAAAGACACACAAACAGAAACGGGAGCCGACTAAGACTAAGCCTTAGACGTCCACTCGAGACGATGAGGAACAATGTGATTGGATTCAAGAAATCCAATTAAATGACCCAAACTGTTGGTCTAGACATCCTATAAAAACGATGCCCATTGGAAAGGTCGGAGGTTCTGGAAAAGTTCAAATAAATAATTTAGACAACCTATATAACTCTTCATTTATACAAACTGTTGTTATAAAAGAATCCTAGATGTTGAACCTCATGGTAAAGGAGACCCACTGTGTTGTCTGATGGATGGAAATGAAGGAAATGATGAATTTAGTTAGTTTTCTTTGGCAGTTTCACCATCATCACCAACGTAATGATGGTTCCACTAGGATGGAGTGTGCGTGGAGACGGGATTCATTGCATGGTGAGTGTGTTAGGCAGGTTTATATTTAGACTGGAGGAGCTGCTAAGTAGCTCGAGTAGATGATGTAGCGGTAAAGCGGACGGGTGGAGAGTGCAGACGCTTCGCTACCTGCTGCTTGGACGCTCAGGCGACACGGCGAAGGATGAGAAGCAGCTCAAAGATGCAGCTCAAGTAGCCACGAAAAACGCTGAGATCTTACAGAAACAATTTGAATTGGACAGCTGCAAAGGAATTACATATGCATTTTAAAATATTTCATTTGATCCAAAAATGGATATTTGTGATTAGCTCCTGTGTTGGTCTGATGACAGGCAGGAGAAGGTGTCAGTGAGCCATGATGAGGATTCCAGTGGTTCTGACGAAGTTTACAATCGATTTCCGTTGAACCCTTTGGGAGTGTGCGTGTTTCGACATCAGAATAAACGTGTACGCACCATCAGAGTTTCAGCTTGGGACTAAATTCTATTTCAAACTCTCCTGCCGTAACCTGCTGTTGAGTCATACCACTTAAAAAGCTGAACCAATGTGATTATTGTATTTTTTTTAAATGAAAAAGCAAACTAATTTAACACCCTATTATGCGGGTCACCCGTTTTTAGTCTATTACCTGCAAGCCTGGTATTTAATGGCTTATCTTCCATTACACAGACTCAGGGAGGCTTTGGAAGCATTTAATACACTTCTTTCTTGCAACCTTCACCTAAATAAGACGCCCAATGGCGCCGGTTTCTGAACCGTGAGATCAGGCATTCGCTCCAAAGCCCGATGGATCCGTGTCCTTATTGGACTGGTTTAGAATTCAACAGCACAGTGCGTACAGGAAGAACACGGAATAGAACATGTGCCAGTCACGTCCTCTCAGTACTCGCAGTAGCCTCTTCCACACAGTCGGACACTCTGAAAAGAGATTAGATGACCTTTGACCCCCTGCCAAGATTACAGTGTTAAAGAAGGCTAGAAGAGCGTTACAGAGGTACCTTCAGCGGAATGACTGCTGGTTCTCCGGCACATCGCCAGCAATGGTTCACAGTCTTGGTTCACAGTCTTGGTTCACAGTCTTGGTTCACAGTCTTGGTTCACAGTCTTGGTTTACAGTCTTGGTTCACAGTCTTGGTTCACAGTCTTGGTTTACAGTCTTGGTTCACAGTCTTGGTTCACAGTCTTGGTTTACAGTCTTGGTTCACAGTCTGGTTTACAGTCTTGGTTCACAGTCTTGGTTCACAGTCTTGGTTTACAGTCTTGGTTCACAGTCTAGTTTACAGTCTTGGTTCACAGTCTTGGTTCACAGTCTTGGTTTACCGTCTTGGTTCACAGTCTGGTTTACAGTCTTGGTTCACAGTCTTGGTTTACAGTCTTGGTTCACAGTCTTGGTTCACAGTCTTGGTTCACAGTCTTGGTTTACAGTCTTGGTTCACAGTCTTGGTTCACAGTTTTGGTTCACAGTTTTGGTTCACAGTCTTGGTTCACAGTCTTGGTTCACAGTCTTGGTTCACAGTCTTGGTTTACAGTCTTGGTTCACAGTCTTGGTTCATAGTCTTGGTTTACAGTCTTGGTTTACAGTCTTGGTTCACAGTCTCGGTTCACAGTCTCGGTTCACAGTCTCGGTTCACAGTCTTGGTTCACAGTCTTGGTTCACAGTCTTGGTTTACAGTCTTGGTTCACAGTCTTGGTTTACAGTCTTGGTTCACAGTCTGGTTTACAGTCTTGGTTTACAGTCTTGGTTCACAGTCTTGGTTCACAGTCTTGTTTTACCGTCTTGGTTCACAGTCTGGTTTACAGTCTTGGTTCACAGTCTTGGTTTACAGTCTTGGTTCACAGTCTTGGTTCACAGTCTTGGTTCACAGTTTTGGTTTACAGTCTTGGTTCACAGTCTTGGTTCACAGTCTTGGTTTACAGTCTTGGTTCACAGTCTGGTTCACAGTCTTGGTTCACAGTCTTGGTTCACAGTCTTGGTTCACAGTCTTGGTTCAGAGTCTGGTTTACAGTTTTGGTTCACAGTCTTGGTTCACAGTCTTGGTTCACAGTCTTGGTTTACAGTCTTGGTTCACAGTCTGGTTTACAGTCTTGGTTTACAGTCTTGGTTCACAGTCTTGGTTCACAGTCTTGTTTTACCGTCTTGGTTCACAGTCTGGTTTACAGTCTTGGTTCACAGTCTTGGTTTACAGTCTTGGTTCACAGTCTTGGTTCACAGTCTTGGTTCACAGTTTTGGTTTACAGTCTTGGTTCACAGTCTTGGTTCACAGTCTTGGTTTACAGTCTTGGTTCACAGTCTGGTTTACAGTCTTGGTTCACAGTCTTGGTTCACAGTCTTGGTTCACAGTCTTGGTTTACCGTCTTGGTTCACAGTCTGGTTTACAGTCTTGGTTCACAGTCTTGGTTTACAGTCTTGGTTCACAGTCTTGGTTCACAGTTTTGGTTCACAGTCTTGGTTCACAGTCTTGGTTTACAGTCTTGGTTTACAGTCTTGGTTCACAGTCTTGGTTTACAGTCTTGGTTCACAGTCTTGGTTCACAGTCTTGGTTCACAGTCAATGACATCATCTAGTTTTCAGCAAACTGGTGATAATAATACAAAGACACACATATTTTTAGCTGACCACTTTACACCACAACCTCTTGCACTTTATCAGCAGTGATGCTTGTGGGCTGCTGGTGGTTTTAGATGCACATGGTTTGTGTTCTCGCCCACAATGCATCAGGGCAGAGCCACAGAGGCCCCAAGGACAGATGGACGGACAGGAAGTGTTTTACTGCTCCTCTAGAAGGAAAGCTTTGGTTTTTGTGTGGTTTGTTGGTCTGTGTGTGAGTGTTGTGAGTGTTTGGCTAGAGACAGTAAGCTGGTGTCTTTTAACAGGGTTATATAAATACAATACATTTACAATATATTTCTATTCATATTTGTTTTTAGCATACAAATGATTTTTTTTAATTACATCCAAATCTTTTTTAGAACTACAAATTGTGATTTAATATTTATCTTTTTAAATGTATCTACCTATATAAGTATATATATGCCATGACTAATGAGTAAGAACATGACATGAAGAATCATCAGTAGACTAGAAAGAGGTGTGTGTGTCTGCAAAGCGAAGCTGGAGCCTTCAGCTCGCAGTGAGATTACATACAAGTAGACGAGAAAATGACTTTTCAACGTTACTTATTCAACAAACTATCTTCCATTTAGTGTCAGATGAACCAGGCGGGGGCGGGGCCACATGGTGATTGACGGGTTGATAATCCGGAGCCGTTTGTGGACTTCAGCTCTGCTTTCTGCACCGTCATCCCGTCTCCCAGCTGCATGTGGACCACTGACTTCCTGGGAGGATAAAATGTCATAATAGATGTTACATTGTTTCCAGCTGCAACGTGAGAATAAGACAGCAAACATGTTAAAGAATGTGACGTCATTGAGGATGTCTGGAGGCATCTGTACTTCATGCTTTTTATAGGACGGAACATTTTAGTGTGATCGCATTGAAGACGTCCTCTGGAGACGACTCGACTCGAGTCCAGGGCGCAGTGAGAACAGAAGCGTCTGCGTGGCTTAGAGAGAGCATGTGTGCATCACACCTGCTTCCTGGACCGAGAGGTTCAGTGTGTTCACATCAGTCTACATGAAAGTGTCTCAAATCTCATCACACACAAGAGCCCTGAAATGGGGCATCAACGGAACCGATCAAATATCAAGACTCCCTACACTTTACTTCATTTCTTTAGGATACTTCTCATGATTTCTATGTCACGCTGGCTGGGGAAAGATCATCTTTGTTGTTTAATTTGTGTCCTGATTTGTTCTGCTTCGTCGTTTGGAAATAAACGATAATTTCCTACATGATCTATCCATGTGCATAAAGTCTCTTTCAAAATGGCAACATGGTTTTACTTGGTTTTCACATTTACTCCTGCAACAAAAGTACTAAAAAAGTTGTAGGTATCTGCTCTCAGTGTTGTACTAAAGTTACAGAAAACAGCCGGGACACGAACAGTGGGCAAACGGCTGAAAGTCGTTTTTGTTTTTACCGGAACCTTTCATTCTGATTCTCTGGGAACGTTGACATCTGGTCATTCAGACTGCTGAAGGAAAGCAGTTTGACCAAATACGCATCAGTGATGCATGAAAACAAGTTATAAAAGCGATATTCGTAGAGAGAGTGTGTGTATATGTGAGGGCGAAAACACACACACACACACACACACACACACAAAGAAAGAGAGTTTGGTTTCTGTCCATCAATCAGAAAAACCACAGCCGGGGCACAAGCAGTACATTAACTAGCCATTAGGAATCAATGGTTCATCCATAATGCATCCTGGTCATAGGTACATTAAGAAGTCATGACATTAACATCTGATTGATGTCATCCGAACGGGAGGGACCAGACCCTTTTAGCCAAAAAGCACCGCAGAATAAAGATGGCTGCTCACAAAAACAGGAGCAGATGTAGCTCGGCATCACATGACACACTGACGGCACGTCTTTCTTCCTTCCTTCCCAAACAATGTAGGAAGCCACACGTGTTCAAAATAATAAAGTAATAAGGACAGCGAGAGAACTTCCAACGTTCATTGGAGGCGCCATTATCACCACGGCTTATTTTGTGTGCAAGTCAACTACCGGGAAGTCTGATGCTTCCTTTGCTGCCTTTGTCTGCAAAATGGTTATTGATTGCTGTCACAGAATTATTCCGTAATACGTCAGGCAACGAATTATAAGAGCTTTTGCATCCGCACACAACAACCAAATGGCACCAAGCGGTGCTACTTGTGCTCTCGGCATACATGCTGCTGTTACGCCTCCTCAGGGTGCGCAGAACAATCCGTGCAGGTGCGCTTCCTTCCCTAGAACACACAAAGAAACAAACAAAAGGACAAGTGTCTTACCTACCTCCCGACACACAACATGGGCAACAAAAAGGGCCGCTCACCCCCACCCACCTCCTGGCTGACCACCACCCAAAGACCTGCCAGGTGCCGCCTGGTCCGCTCGGACGCTGGAGAGACGTCCCGTCATCTGCAAAGACAAAGAACACAGAACAAGGCAAAACCCAACCGCGACTTTGTGCTTCCAACCTTTTCACTCAGGATTCAGTTCTGTGTCCTAACGGTGGAAACTCCGAAACCCACAAGTGTCCCAATGTGGCTGAGAAGCATGTTGCTATCAGGTCAAATGGGGCCGACGTTTGGCTCAACTCTTCAGAAATGCTCGAGTTGTATTTGGATCTCCGTCGCACACAAATTGAAAATAGCGACTTTCAATCTCACTAACAAACAAACTTCAAGATTTAGATAAACCTCTAATAACCTTAGAAACAGGTGTGTAAAAGCAACGGGAAAGGCGCCTGTGTGTTCATTTTAAAAGAGCTTTTATTTGGTTTGGTACCTGTGGATCCTGCACCGACTCCTCCACAGCGGAGGATTTCTAGCTTCCTTCTTATTGTAAGTGGGACTTTTAAAGCAGCAGCATCCAGGGGTCCGTCCCCGTGTGAAGGAGAGCCACGTTATGTCTGTTTGACTCCGACGCGACCCTCATTCACCAAATGAACAGTCTTTACTGAGGGAATAAGAGTCCTTTTTGATGGACTTTTATACAAGCAGAGGAGTCGCTTCCCGATGGACGTGGAAGGAAATGCAGGTTTAATACACTTTTTAGAAGGAGATATATATATATATATATATATATATATATATATACATATATAGAGAGAGAGAGAGAGAGAGAGAGAGAGAGAGAGAGAGAGAGAGAGAGAGAGAGAGAGGGGTTGCTGTTGAGACACTGAGAGTTATTTGAACACGTTTGGCTACAGACTCCATCCAGCCATCTGAAGGAGCCTGTGGTTTCCTCTCAGCCCAGTAGGTGGGACTTGAGGCTCGGGAGGACGCAGTCTTCTCTCTCTCTGTCCATCCTTCCCCCCGTGTGGTAGCAGCCTCGCGCCTGGGAGGGAGGCAGAGGTGGGGGGACGACACGAACTGATGCACACAGAGACAGCCGGACCTCTTCCTGTCATGGATGTGGAATATTTTGGGGATTTCTTGCTCCCTTTTTCCTTCCCCGGTGCTGCGTCCTTTTAAAAGCAGAGACGCGCAGAGGAGCCGTGACTGGCATCGTGACGAACCCAAACGCGCATCAATGCGCAGAGCTACACGCGCACGCGCACGCATGGACATGCAGGGAGATGCGCTTTTTTCTTCTTGATTTAACATCGGGACTCCATTGAGAGCTGTTACGCGCTCGCACACCCGCGTACGCGCGCGGCGGACTATGAAACAGATTTTTTTTTTTCCGGCGCAAAGTGACAGCATGGACGGATTGACCGCGTCCCGGGGCGCGTGCGGGCTCCGCTCCTGCTGCACGGTGGCCCTTCTGCTCAGCGTCCTGTTCGGCGCCCACCTGAGCTCCGTGCTGGACTGCCCGCCCACCTGCACCTGCTCGCCCACGGACATCTTCTGCAATAAGTCCGACAACAGCAACTTCTTCCCGCTGCTGTCCGGCAGCAACGGCAGCATCGAGGACCTTTTCCAGAACATCACCTCCATGTAAGTGCTGCTCGAGGCTCCGTCAGGCTGAAGGAACCGCGGGTCTCCTTGGGGCGCCTCTTAAGGGCCAGCACGGGACAACAGGTTCCTGCGTTAGAGTTTATCAGAACATTCAACGTTACCAATGAATGTCAAACAAACATCTTAGGCAGATTAATGTCCTATTTGCGGTGAACAATGAGATGCAGGCTGAAAACATTCACCAACAGTCAGCTGGAGGACGGAACCACACATCTTATTCTAATCTACAGCAGAAAATATGTCAAACATACGTTCTGCTTTTAGAAGCTTGTCAGCGGGTCGGCCTCTTCTTACGTCTTATTTATTTCCAATTAATTCCGTTTGTTAAGAAAAACACAAGGGTTTGAATCCCGCCTCCTAATTGTACACTGCGTTGTCATGGTTACCAATCATTATTTCGTCAGTCGGTTGAGAGCAAAGAAATTAACGTTCGTTAACTTGCTGGAGAGCCGCCAAGTAAGCACTTAAGTAACTTGAAATGTGTAAGCAAACAAAACGTTAGATGATCGATCATGAAGGTCAGTCGCCTGTTCTTCTCAATTCAAATAGTCGATGTCGTCCTCCCAACTAGGTTCTAAATGTGCACATTTTCATGTATAGATATAGAATTGAAGGCAATGCACTTCACAAACAAAAGAAATGATATTCATTTGGACTGGAGGTCACATGTTACCTTCTTTTGGAAAAGTGGGGAGGCTGAACTTTTTGAATGCCATTCAAAGAAAGAAAGTCATTGTGTATTTTTCAACCTGTAAAAGAGTCCGCTTTGTAAATGTAAGATTATATCTGTAACAAAAAGAACTGAAATGTGGGTGCGATGTAGCCGAAGGTTTTAAAAACAGGCTCAACACATAATCTATCGTTTGGTTTTAATGCTTTGCGACTCTTTACGTTACACTGGGATCCTCCCGGCTCCCTGTGGAATTATTAAGATCTCAGTAATTGCAAGCGCAAACATGAAAGCAGAAGCAGCATGCAGGTGTTTGCTCTGCTGCTAACACTCCTTCGTTGTTTTGAACCTTTCGTCCATGTAAAGTCCGGCTGGAAATGCTTACGAAAGACAGACGAAGTGATGCTGCATCCTTTCCCACAAACCTTTAGTGGCGCTCATCTGCTGGCCCGTGAAGCAGGACGCCGGCCATTCATTTGTTCCTACAACGTGTCCCCTCAAAGGTGAGAATAGCAGCTAAAGGGGTTTGACTGGTCTTTGCTACATGCTCTTGGTCAGGGGGACCATAAGCAGAAATCACTTGGAACATTATGTTCATCTTGTGATTAAGATTTTCAACTAGTTGATATTTGAAACGCCTTTTTTCTTTGTATTTTCTTTTCCTTGAACGAGTGCAAGACGATCTGACAAAAAGTGATTTATTACTATTTCCCTTCAGTCTCTGCCGTGTCTACCGAAATGTATTCCGTTTTATATCCTTTGATGCCAGAGAACATGAGCTCATGAGCCCATAGTGTAAATCTTCAAACAGCTTTTACATTGGATGAGAATGCAGTCATGACTCATTATCGAAACCAATATAATCCAAAGCAACCCCTGTTAACGAGAACCCGAAGGTCTCAGCCCCCCTCCCCAAATTGGCATCTTGTAGTCATTGTCATGACTAGAAAAAAAGCTGTGGTCACATTTCCAGAGTTTTCATTTTGATTTTTTGTTTTTTGATGGGATTCTTTGGTTTGGGAAAATCTGTCAGCTGCATGACCGAACCCGAGTGGTCGATGGAGTCCGTCTCACATGACACTTATCCTCGTGTGTGTGTGTGTGTGTGTGTGTCCTCCTGTATTACACGCCAGCTGCCTAGAAAGTGAGTACAATTCCCAAAAGTTGTGTCGCAGCTGAATTCGGCCCCACTGAATGATTTGCTGTTTGTATCAGGCATTTACCATCCAGGCCATAAGACACATGACACCTAAAACCAACCAACAAGTAAAAACACACCAGAATCTCTCATATCGTGCAGAACTATGCGATTCCACTGCTCACTGCATTGCTGAACAATAAAACCTGACTAATTACACAGAAAACACCTTTCGCTCACTTAAAGGCAGCTCAAAGGGAGCCTTGTGTTTCCCTCCTCAGTGTTTCCCCTTCCATTGCATCAGGGTTCCATTCCTCATTACGCAACACTATCACATTACTCTTTTGATCGATTGTATTTATCTATACATATATAGAGCCCTTGATAGTGTGACTCCAGTAACAAACCTGATCTGTTTGTTGTGACGTGGATCATTTGTTACACCTCAGCAATCGAGCGCTCCCTTGATCTTTCCCAATGTTGGTGTCGTATCACATCTACGCGTTACTTTATCTGCAAACATGTGGCGGGTGAGTATTACATTTAACTGTCAGGGCCAATCCTTTAAACAGAATACTAGCAGAACAACGGCAGTGCGAACGTACCAGCAGCAGCAGATGGGATGTATGGCGGCTTCACTGTCAGAACTCCTCCTGCACCATCGGCTGAGGGTCAGGCCTTGACCTCAAGGATTAGCTCGGCATGTGATGGCCCATTCTTCAGCGCATGGGACCTGAACGTATCAGGTTACTGGTCACTGCGAGCACCTGAATGCAGCGCAGGGAGGGATTCATCGTGAGGATGCAACGGTACGTTTATCTGCCGTTAACCATTCAGCACAGCGCGTTCGGTGTGGTGCCGGTTCGCCCGGTACGCAAGCTGTTGAAATACGATGTATTAATGTCTACGAAACGTGCACAGAAAATGCATTGTTAAGTGCAGGTTCTATCTTTATTAGTTGCATTAGTTGAGCTGACCACAATGCATAGCGGCATTGCTCAACTGAGGTCGAGATTCACGCCAACATTATGGTTCATAGCCAAGAGCAGAGAAGGTGTGAGAGCCGTCCATTGGTCCCCGTTTCATCCCTGAGGGGTATTAACCCTCTGACAGGGGAGTGCACCTGCTATTGGGTAACAAAGGCTCGTTCTGCGGCTCACTTCCCCTCACGTGGCTTCGTCCGAGTGAAAGTAGAAAATAAGGTCAACAGGCCGTAAAGAGGAAAGTCGTCATTTCTCAACATGAGCTTCCTTTTGCCAGAGTGAAGTTTTATGCGCTGATTGATTGCGTGTTTGTTTGTGTGTCAGTGTGTGGTCCATCTGGTCATTGGTGGTGAGACAATATCCCAACGCTCTGTGCCGTGTGTAGCTAAAGACACACACTCACACACACACACACTCACACAGACTCACACACACACACACACAGACTCACACAGACTCACACACACACAGACTCACACAGACTGCGTTTGGATGAAGCGCCGCTGCTCCTCCGATCATCGTTCAGATTGCTTTCCTCCATGTGAATTCAACCTAGTTGCTCGTGGTGAAATGAACCTGATCTTCACGCTCCCACTCACACACACACACTCACACACACACACACACACACACACACACACACACACACACACACACACACTCAGTGACTCACCAGTGGGGGAGACACAGGACTGGCAGAATGCACAAGACAAATACATCACA
Source organism: Apeltes quadracus (assembly GCA_021346845.1). NCBI lineage: Eukaryota > Metazoa > Chordata > Actinopteri > Perciformes > Gasterosteidae > Apeltes > Apeltes quadracus. The sequence continues at coordinate 276,909 of CM037935.1, read as the reverse complement.
GCAAAGAAGAGCCATGTGTGCTAGCAGTGGTTCCAATAAGGAGCCTTTCATTCACACATTTAAGCCAATTTAATACAAAACATTCACATATCTGCTCGAGCATTAAGCAAAAGACACATTAGCAGTTCTGGTGTGTGAATTAGTTTTTTTCAGCCATTGATTTGTAATCATCTCACTACGCGTCAAAGGAGACCTGGAACTCGCTTTATTCTCCTCAGAGCCACAGTACTTTATTTTTTGGAAATATGGTGATCCATTAGCTCTCTGTTTATAGAACATGGTATTATTACACTCTTAAGATGTCATGTTGGTAACTGGCATTATACGAACTAAAGATCTGACGAATTGATGAGGAAATCAATTCTGCTGCAAACTAACAATCCCCCTCCTGCATTAGCAAATATATGGACAATAAACAACTGGAAACAGGACAAATTGTCTCGTGTTTACTTCATATCGTTCCTGTGTTGATGGACAGAAAACGGTCGAAGGGATTTTCGCCTCCCTTCCCAATTCCATGTGCAGACCAGCTGGCAGACGTGGTCGCAGGTCCCAGAGCTCCAGGACCACAAAGCAAATAAAGGAGATCAGTCATTGTTATATTTCCAACAGAAAAAAAGGAGCGTTAAGGAGATCTGTGAGGTGATAGACGCTGATTATTTTGGAGAACAAAACCTTGTTTGATGATTCATCCGTTTTGGAGCTGCAGCAGTGATTCCTTCTTCCGCCCACCACTGTGTGTAGGAGAGTGGAACTGCTGGTGTTTCCATGCCACTCACTGGGAATTTAGCGAAATGGCTGCTTTTGTTTTTTATTTAATGTCCCCAGGAAAGGAGAAGCTCAAGATAAAAAGTAAAGAACTGAAAGAGGAGGAGCAGCTTGAGGTGGGGGGAGGAGGTGAAGCATGCCTACAAACATCAGCAGCACGTTCCCCGTCCTCCATCACTGCCGCTTCTCTTTGGTTCTGACGTTTAGCATTCAGAGTGTTCAGTGCGGAGGGGAAACGCGATTCCACGTGTCACTGCAAACCTCGCTGCACCTGTGGGGCTCCACATGCAGCGCTTCACTCAAAAGCTTCCGCTTAATGTTTCACTTTTTTGGACGAAGCGATGGCAACGCTTGCATTCGGTCTACAGTCACTTCGTTTTTTCCACCGTCCACCATTTCTGCCATTGGAGACGTTAATCTCCATTAAGTTGAATACTCTTCGGTACCTGCGGCCATCTGTAGATAGCTACCGTTCTTCTGCTGCCGGTAGGCCGACACACCAAAACCTCGTCTACGATCCTACCCGGAGAGCAAAGTCGGTCCGAGGCCAGTTGGGCGCCATTGTTTCCCAGCCTGGTTTCGAGTGATGCATGAATTCTTTGTTCCATTCATCCTTGTGTTAAGATTAATTTCTTTGATGTATTCGATTGGCACCATGGCAGCAGAGTGGGATTCTTAAATAAGTGTAGAGTACACCTGCCCTCGTTGAAAAACGACTCACATAGTTACATAGCTGTTGAATTTATAAATATATTTTAGGATAACCCAACAGAGCTTCCCTTTGTCTTAACGCAGTGGTAAAAGTGAGTTCATGAGGAAGTTTAAATGCACTAAACACCTTTTGCTGCCACATTATTGGTATTAAAGGCACACTATGCAGCATTCTTCAGTTAATTAATGTGTTCCATACCGTTTTGGATGATTTTGATTTTTGGGTCATTTCAGGTGAAACAAAGGTTTTCTCGGCCGCCTGGTGGTCTGTAGGGGAAATACCGCACTTCCAATTGCAGGAGCGTCGGGTTGCCCCCACAGGCTCAGAAGTCTCGATATTTGTGCAGTCATCATGGCCGAACCAGCGACAAAACAGCGAAAGCCCACGTCAGAGCAGGCAGAAAGAGGAAAGGGACTCTGGACAGAGAGAGGACATCGGCCAATAAGCCTTTTCCCAATGGCGAGAGCTCAAAGAGAAAGAAGGCTGCAAGGCTGAGCGGACCTCGAGAACTGTCTTTACGACAGTGCACTTTTATTTTCAGCCTCTGGGGGGAGCCTCGCTGGAAAATCAACCCCAGTTGCATAGTGTGCCTTTAAGAGAAAATGAACATTAAAAGAGGATTGAATGCGAAACGTACATCCTCGCCGCCCCCATTGCTCAGTGCATCTCACAGTTAGCGATCATGTTTGGCTGGCAAAGCATGAAAGCCTCATGAATCGCTCCGTAATTCAGGCCCGAGTGTGTTTGTAGCTCCTGCATTTTTAAATGATTAGCAGTAGTAATTGGCTTTATGGGATCAAACAATGCTCAATGTGATGACCCAGCCAGTGACCTTGGGCCGTCTGACCAACTCCAGCAGCCCCCCCCCCCCCCCGACACACTCTGAGGCCTTAAAAGACGAATGACCCGCTGTACTTACGCAATGTTCAAATATCCAATAACATTAGCAGCCATTATGCGCCACGTCAATGTGACAGCATCCATCATGTCAGCCACAGTGCTGCGAGTGTGTGTGTGTGTGTGTGTGTGTCTGGGTTGAGATGCTGTTAAGGCGATAATGTGTCACTGAGTTTTAGCTGGTAATTTCCCTCCTGCGTGCTCATCAGTACGGTGGGAAGCCGACTGAAATAATTACAAAAGATATTTCAGAACGATCTGAACCGCGCTTCTCAATGTCAATTTCATTGGACAACATTCTAACGTACAGACACTCCTCTCACAGGGGTGAGTGAACACACGGCATTCAGGGATTCATAATCGGGGGTAAAAGTGGGGTTTGGCAGGTCACAGATGCTTTTCATCATCATATAAGGGTGACTGATTGCAGGACACAAAACTGCAAACCCTGTCGTGAACATGCTGTGTGTTGAGGATGTATGCAGTGGGGCGAGTGGATCTGAGCTGCCTTTGTCCAGGTCTATGTTGCCCCAGGGATATTATTTAACTGCTGATGAAAGCCCCCCCTCCCTGGACCCTCAACTGAACAATACAAAAATGGACAGACAACTAGAAGCTCAATTTCCCAAAGTCCCCCTATGAAATACAGAAACGATGGCAGGGGCTGCTGCTGGGTCCGTGGGGATGTGCACTAATGCAGCTAGTGGAGCGGGAGGGAGGATCCCTGATTGCCTGAGAGGGGCTAGAAGGTTTGTTGGGGGGTCCGTTATGCAGCGGACAAACAGACAAACAGCTTAATGGTTGAGATGTGTGGTTTCAGCACCGGGAGCTGTCCACACATTAGGGAAAGCCTTAATATCTCTACATTCATATTGTTGTACTTAAACAATGAGATATTAAATGAACATTGGCGGACTCTGTGAGGCTATTCAATAGCTTAAATAGCATGATTCTTTTACAGGGATTCGTCTACAGCACCTGTTGATCAAACCTCCCAGCTGACTGCCACATGAACCATTGAGAGCATCACGCATGTCCTCCTATTCTGACCCCGTGTATCTAACAGAGCTGTTTATGAAACGCTTCTTGACAGAACGTCAATGGGTGAGGATCAATATTAAAATGCTATCAATTATGAAAATGCACAAAGAAATCATCAATATTCTCTTCGGAAATGCACTCATGCTGTCTGACAATGTCAATATTTGTGGGATTATGGAATACAAACGGCTACGAGGAGGGTCTGAGGCTTTTTTGAGGCCAGTGGCTCAGGTGGCTTTTACTGCAATGATCTATTTTATCAGATGAGCAGTTTCTGGTTTATAACCGCTTTGGAAACAGGACACACACACACACACACACACCTCCTCTGACTCCTTGTGTTTTCTAACCTGGGTCGTACATCATGTTGTCATGTTCCAGGATCTTAAAGGGACACTGCAACAAACAGCAGACAGATGCTTGGTTTGACGTAGCTCTCTGTGAGTGTGTTTTTGCTTGTATGTCCCTGATTGGGAAAGTGCGAGCAGAGACATGTGTGTGTGAGTGTGTGTGTGTGTGTGTGTGTGTGTGTGTGTGTGTGTGTGATGAGGAGGGTGGGAGGGGCAAGACCAAAGCAGGTCCATTATTCTATCGCAGTGATTGCCAGCCATGCGTCCTGAAGTGTGCAGAAGGTGGTGTGGTTTATTGTGTGTTAGTGTGCTGCACATGTGTGTGTGTGTGTGTGTGTGGAGCGGGTGGGGGGAGGGGATGAATCACTAAGCCCACATATAATAAGGTCACACACACACACACACACACACATACATTCATTCACCCAGATGACCTTGTGCTTCTGTCTTTATGAGGACCGTGATTGATACACTTATGCAACCTGAAGCGGAGCTGCACAGTGGGAACCCTCAAACAGGCCTTTTTAAGAGAGACGTCCTCACTCCGAAGGACTGAGACTTTGCTGAGGAAGGTTCCTCACTGAGTGAAATGCCCCTGAAGCAGTGGAAGTGGCGCCATGATAAGAGCTCTCATGCTAAGGAAAGTAGCTTCAATGCGTCCTTGCTTACCTCCTTCAGCATAAGAACCACTGGACCTTCCTTAACGAAAGGAAAGGAGATTTCTGTCCCACAATCCCTTGCGGCGAAAATATTTGAACAGTGACGCATCATTCAGCCGATCACGAGAAATGAAGCTCAGGAGCAGAAAGGGGGAACATGTGAGGAACCGTTAGCATGACTCATTTATATGTCACCTCCTGCTTTAAGGCTCTCTGCCTCACATCCTGCCGTTTTTAAAGCTTCGCCCCCTTTTGTATGAAACTTACTACCATTAAGTGATGTTTCACCAACAGTTAACATCATCCTCAGCTGGTCCTTCAGCTTCTGCTTTAAACGAACCAAACAGGGCTTCTACCACATGTGGTCCGTCTGACACGCAGGTTCGGAGGGATGGACAAAGATTAGAGTCTTTCTCCTCCTCATATCAGCACTAGAAACATATTCATATGCTCCGCTATAACCACTATTTAAACTTGTTGTATGTGAACGTAACACAATGTTATATTATATTATATTATTATTACAACTTAAATGTCTATGACAAATTTTAAAAAAGGAAATTTAATGAATAGTAATGCAGGTCGGCTTGAAATCCAACTGTTTGAATGTAAATTATTGTGTGAAATCCTGTTTTTTCCGGTTAGGAGAGGAAGTATTAATATCATATTACTGGAAAACTTTCAACCCAAGTCCAGGTATCACTTGTTAGAAAATGACTCCCATTAAGCCGAGCTTTGTAAGAGGAAGAGAAGCCGCCACGCTTCGTGCTTGGATATAAAAGCCTCCCAGTGAATGAATGAACTCCACTTTCAGTCTGAAGCCGCTGCTGACACTTTCACCTCAGTCCCAGTCACGGACGCCAACGGACTTGAACACCTTCGCATTCCAACGGCCGGCCGCTGGTCGCTGTCGCGTCTGTCGGCGTCCCCGGAGAAATGGATTGTCTTACTTGTGTCAAAATACTTCTATCCAAAGTCCCACCCGGCTGCCCTCATGCATGTAAGTATCACCACTCAGTGCTTCTGTCCCTTCAAACGGCTGCTCCTCCAGCTTTACGGCTTTTCATTCTCCTGCTAAATGTGCTTTAAATTGGTGAACAACACGAGGGGATGTACATTTGCAGGATGATCACTTAGTGAGAAACATCCAAAGACATTAGGACTTTGATTCAGACAATGGAGAGCGACTACAGTTAAATAACCTCATCACGACACTACGGGTTTTTACATTATCATATTCACACTGTAACATATAGTATATAAAATGTATAACATAAAACAGCTGTAACTCTGTGATTCAGTTTAGTCCAGCAGAGAAGGCTTAGCTTTATTGGATTCAGATAAAAGCTGACCTGTCCTCGGGGGAGGACAGACTGGACACTTCAGGGACTCACTATCGCCTCTCCAGGTACAAATCGTAATGCAGGACCGGATGAGTGAGGCCTGAATCAACATTGACACAAACTGAGCAGGAAATGCACACATGTGAATGAGGAAGACGAGCTCCAGTTGTCTCACGTTGACACTACGGCCTCTTTGCATCTTTGAGCTGACACACACACACAGTGTCCTTCAAGGACCCTTCTTCCCAGAGGATAAATGGAAATGTCGCTGAAAATTGTATGCTACTGATTGCCAACACATCATTGTGTGTGTGTTGGTCGCCGTCCAATCACAGTGGACATAGAAGGCCATTAGTGTTGTGTTGATAAGCCAGTCACACAAACCTCTCTCTGGATCGCGGCCCCCTCAGCTTCCATCAGCTGTCCCACAATAACAAAGTACCACGTACCATTGAATGTGTACTAAAGCCATACAGATTGTTGGGGTATGTGGGGGCGGGGGTGCAGGGACACAGTGGGGAACCGGGAGGATGGACACAAACACAATCAGTTGAGCAGCAGGCCGATGCACTGCAGGGGGATCTCTTGATTGAAGGCAGCTTCTAATCAGAGCCACGCCCCTTCTAATCAGAGCCACGCCCCTACCACAGCGTGCAGGCAGGAGGCGCGGCCTCACCTCGAATGCTCCCGACCCTTTGAAACTACGATGACCCACCTTAAATCCTTTGGAAGTCCGGTATTCACAGCAGGGGACCTTTTAAGAGCAGCCCTTCCGCCAAGCTTTAAAACATGTAATGGTATTTATAAAATATTGTGCCCTTCATGGGTGAGTTCACCTACGGAGGACATCGAATCAGTTAAGAATCAAACATCAAATCCTGTGAATGAAAACGTTTGACAGGAACAGCCGACCTCCTCTCACCGCCCTGAGTGATGGTTTTTCTGCCCTCGCTTCAATTCCAATGTGTTTTTTCTAATTTGGTCTCATTATGGGATGCCTTCTCTGTGCTCAGAGCACAACGGTGGTCCGATTAAACTTCATTCCTGCTCTGTTTTGGCTGGAAGCAGGAAATGTTTTATTACACACAGATGCACCGACACGAGGGATGAATTCAACGAAACACATAAAGAAACAGCTCTACATTGTTAAACTAAAGGAGAAAATACATCGTATACATGTATGACAATGCACCGCACATCTGTGAGGTTTTAAACACGGCAGGAGAGAGAGTACACACAGTCCTCCGTCACTGAATGGACACCACGGGTGTCTTTTAGAGACGCCTCTGACTGATCATGAGCTGACGCAGCGTTTTCCAACACGCACTCTGGAAACCTTGTCCGACCTTTGTAAGGCTGCTTCACAGGGAAGTCCTCCGCGGTTACACACACGGGACCCTGAACGCAGCATCGCGTCGTCTGGGCTGCAAAGCACACGTGTGCTAATTAAACGTCAGTATGTTTGAAGAAGCAGGAACACAGAAAGGGATTCTATGGGAAATAGTTGAACTGAAATGGGGCTTTATTATAGGACAGCAAAGTGTGCAGCGACGAGGTCAAGTGGCTTTGGATGCGTCTCAGAAACAGGAGGCCACTTTTCCAACACAGAAACAACATGTGACCTACATCCTTCCTTTGCCACATTTGTATTCTTGTAACCACAATAGTAGGCGTTTAAAAACTAGAAATCAAGAAGCATTTAATTAAATTCAACCCATACAATGATGTTTCACCAAAAAAAAACCTGACATTTCCATTTGTATTCAACTGAGCCAAAATGCTGGAACGTACGTTCTGTATATTAAAAGAGATCAATGATGCTTTAAGAAGCTCGCTTAAGGTGTCTCCAGTGGAGGGAGAGTCTGACGAGGTTAAAGAGCAGGCGATAATCACTTGGCTGTGATTATGTAGTCTGACATCTCCATGTTTTGAAGGGACGCACCGTGTGACGCCATCGGTTATAGGCGCCTTTCTAAGCTTCTGAATGTTCCAGTGAGCCCTGTTACTGCCATAATACGGAAGTGGACAGACAATCATTTCACCATAGATGTGTTTGGAGATGGTGCGAGTGAAAAGAATAATCAGAAGAGTTGTCCAAGAGCCAAGGAGCACTTGTGGAAAGCTTCAAAAAGACCTGCAATTAGCAGGTACTGTTGCCTCAAAGGAAACCGTAAGCAATGCACTGCACCGCCACGGCCTGTATGCACGCTCACCACCAGGACGCCACTGCTGGAAGAAAGCATGTTGAAGCTTGTTAAAGTTTGCTGCACAACATTTGGTAAATGCCAGTGAAATACTGGGAGAACGTAGTGTGGTCAGATTAGAGCTAAATGGAACTGTTTGGATGCCATAGTAGACTCCATGTTTGGAGGAGAAATAGCACATCACCCTAAAAACACCATAGCAACAGTGAAGTTTGGAGGTGGCAGCAAATGGTGCTGGCAAAGTTCACATAATCGAAGGAAGGATGAGTGGGCAAATTTACAGAGACATTCTTGTCTTGACAGAAATGTGCTGCCATCTAGCAGGATGATGAAGATGAAACGAGGGTGGACATTTCAGCAAGACAACGATCGCAAACACACAGAGCAGGAAACTCCCAGCTGGTTTCAAAGAAAGAAAATAAAGCTGCTAGAATGGCGCAGCCAGTCACATGACCTAAATCCCATTGATATCTATGGAAAGAACTGAAGCTCAAGATTCATAGAAGAGGCCCACAGAACCTTCGAGCTTTGAAGACTGTTTGTGTGGAAGAATGAGCCAAAATGCCACCAGAGCAATGAGACGAGTTTCTCCACACAGGAGGCGTCTCAAGCCTTCATGACCAACAAAGGCTTTCGTACAAAGTACTGAAAAAACATCAGTAAGCGTGTTCAATACTTTCCCCCTATGTCATTTCACATTATTACAGTAACTTTATTTCTTAACTTCTTTGTATGTATCATCATGACACCAAACCTTCTCCAGACACACCTCATACATACACCTCATAAGTGCAAGCAATGTAGTGGATTGGAGGCTTTGAGTCCGAGCTCCTCCCCCGTCGCTCAACGTGCTGTCTGTGAACGCCTGATGTGGTTTCATGCGTGTGGCTCAGTAGATCTGGACTCTCTAGTAAGGAGGCAATAAGCTGCTAAATGCAGTACAAAGAGAAATTGCCTGGGTCGCTGGTTTGTGTAGAAATAATGTTGATGACAAGTAACAGCAATTCATTTTTAAGGCTGAGATGCTTATTCAAGCTTCACCAGATCCGTCCTTTAGTCAATGCGTGGCCTTCTAGACTTTAACTTTTTTTCAAAGCTCAATCCCTTAAAGGGCCGCACATGTTATTTTAGGTTTTTCCTCCACCAGCATCTTCCAAGAAGATAAATTAGTAATGGAGCTAAAAGTCTTTTCCTTATGATTAAAGCTGTGGAAGCCTCGCCACTCGTTCGCTAGACAGCAGGCCTGTAACTAGTTGATTTATAATTAAAAGGAAAAAGGAGGAGAATAGATGAAACCTCACTGAGGCACGAGGAGGAGGAGGAGGAAGAGGAACCTGGGTGATTGATCCGTGAGGTGAGGCTAAGCAGCAGGGACCACAGAGATCACACGGAGCCGACTGAATGTTTCCTAAAAGCCTCAGATGGAGTTGAAATATTTCGCCATCACACTGAAGTCTGTGGTAATTATGTCTGTTAGAGTGCAATCACATCCTCGAGCAACGCCACAGTAGGCCGACACAGCAGGCCACAGAATCAGACTCTGGTGATGCAACCAGCCGCCCCCCTCCGCCCCCCCGCTGCTTCAGCAGTGTGATGCCTCCACACTATCGAGCTTCATTTGACGTAAATAGAAGTACATCCGAGATGTTTTTCTAGTTGGTGTCAGAATAAACAAGTTCAGATTGAACTGATCTTCCTCTTTAGTCGACTTACTAAATACGCCATCTATGAATATGTGTAGCCTGATTAAAATGATCAGAAGGGACACTGTATTTTTAATGTGGGTCCTTTATTTCCCACGACTGCACTTAATGTGTCAAATTGAGAAGGCACTTTGTGCAACAAAGTAAACTATTGCTTTTTACTAAACTTCTGTATGACATGAGCACATGGAATAGAGCTACACATAATACGACAGTAGTGACACACGTGTAACGTTCACTCGCCTCTAAACGTTTATCATTACAACGTACATCTCTAAACAGTTAACAGACATTCCAGGTTTATTAATGAACTACTACTCACGCTGATAAAAGCCGCCAACCTCCGCTCCGTAACTCCAAATCACACGTGAACTTGATAATATTGCGCAACTCCTGCTTATGGTACTTAAAGTGACAGCACACCCTAATTCAACGCAGCATCTGCCACTTTCCCTAAAGTGTGAACCATCTAACAGTATGAAGAGATCACATTATCAAATGTATAGATTATAACAACATCCTGCTCTGCAGAGGTTGAACTTGAAACGTGTTGATTTATTTCAAGCTAAATTATCAGCGTGGTGTTCGCGTGCAGAGATGTGTTAGGATTTATTACACTCGTAGTTTGTTTTGTGTCTTTCTCACAAGGAGTAAATCTCCAGATGGCCAATAAGCTTAATTAAAATTCCAAGAGTGTCAGCCAATACATACAGAAGTGTTAATGAGTGATCGCGGTGGAATGCTTTTTTCTCAGCTAGTTCCTCAGCTTGTGTGAGCGAGTGAGTGAGTGAGTGAGTGAGTGTGTGTGTCTGTCGTTTCTCTACACACTCAATCACGGCACTTTTGTCCATCAATGTCTTATTTCTCGTAGTTCTGAAATGTTCTCCGGTCGTTTCCTCGCTAGTTTACCAAACACGTGCATTTCTGTTGAAAGTGTTGGAAGGACTAATGCATTGTGGTCGTGGTCCAACACCATCTTCAGCTGATCGTATGTCACTGCTCTGTTGTCATTCCAATGACAGCAGCTCAATTTGGCCCAACTTCCTCAGCTCTGAGCGACTAGCGGTCTGACCTCTCTCACAATCTACTTATCTCTTAAAAACAAAAAAGAAGCTATTCAACGGAAGGTTAAAGAACTAGTACATTCATCTATAAAGTAGGTGTCCGGATGCAGACAGTTAGCCAGGAATTCATTCAAAACGGAATAGTTAAGTTTCATTCAAGCATCAAACCATTGGCCCATTTCGTTTGCCTGTGTCTTTTCACTACCCCAAAAGTCTTGGTGATATTCTGCCTTCTTACTACGTATTTCCTACACATTCTGGTGCCCTTAAGTCGCCCTACAGTCAACACTAATTTTTCCTGTGGCTATGCAGTGGATCTACTGCCTTTTTATTCATATGATGCAGTGCAGGAATTCCCTGATTTCCTCTCCAGCAGAAATCGTTGGAGGCTTGTTAATGGCGAACCACAGCGGCTCAGCACTGGACAGCTCCCCCGAGAGTGTCCTCTGCACCTCCTGCATACTAAGTACCTGTGGAGGACAGCTGATGAAATGCGTACGTGGGAGCGTAGTGGTTGCCATGGTTTCCTTGGCTTTGGCCCTATGCATTTGTCCTGCTCTGCTTTGCTCTTAGCAAACCCAATTGGAATAGGGAATTGCTGGCGTATCTTTTATTTTTAGTCATCGCCGCATGAATTCCAGGAAACATTCTCCTCGACAAAACAACCTTTCCCGTGTGAAAATGACTCACATATTGGGCTATTTGTCCTTTACTCACACCGCCTGGGCATTTTCGTGTGTTTCTCTGAAAAATGATTGTTGCCCAGAGAGAAGCCGGCGTCTAGGCTCGAGGACGAGGAGTGAATACAGAGCCACTGTTCGGCCTGAAATGGACTGTACACCTTTTGAAACTTTTGCATTGTCTGAGATATTTTAATGTTCAGGTGGCTTCTTGTGTTTGAAGCCATCCAGGTTTAAAAGTATTAAGAGGAAAGTGTCACGGTTTGGGTTCACTTCCTGTTTTGTTTTGTAGTTTCATGTTTCTGGTGTCCCTGGGGTAACTTCACTTTCTGCCTTGTCCTGTCTTCCCCTGTGATTGTCTGCAGTGTCGATGATTTTTCTCACCTGTGTCCAACCACCTGCACCTCCCCTGTGTATTCAAGCCACGTGTGTCTCTTGTCCCTTGTCATTGTCTGTTGTCCTTGTTGGCGGTCCATGTCGAGTGTTCCTGTTCCGTGTCCCTGGTCCTCGTCCATGTTTTGCCCTCTGTGGAATTTTGAATTTCTGCGTGTGAGTCCTGCCTCTTCCGGCACGCACCTCGACCGCCTTTTGACAGAATGTCCTAGTTCCGAGTCCACACTCTACGAATCAAGTGCGTTAGTTATTCCATCTCGCCAGGCTTTTTGGAGCCTCCAGACCAAAGCCCCGGACCAGTGGAGGATTGGTGTGGTGTCCTCGCACACTGGCCTCCCGACTGTCGCCGACAGGTCGACCTTTAGGCTGCTCGTGAGCCCAGTTAGGCTGCTCGAAAACCTGTCAAGTCTGTCGGGCATGTACAGCCATTTAGAGCAACAGTAAAGAGATGTTAAGACAAGCATGTCTTGGGGAATGGTCACTTACGTAGTCACTTTGTGTTTTCAGGATACGACTGTAGTCTTGTGATCGGACCTTAGAGAAACACTATGATTATAAAACAGCTAGTGTGAGATTGTTCAATTTGGTTCTGTCTTTCATAAAAGATCTCTGCAAGTTACTTGATCAGGCCAGTGTAATTCTACAATAGGATGACACCCGGACAAAAGTTGTGTGCTTTTCCTTTTTGGTGAGGGACACACAAACTCTGCACACTGGATTTGTATCTACTCAGACACACAATATATGCCCATGTCAGTAAAACAGTCATTGGGTGCACAATGGTGGCACAAGCCTCAGGCCGATTAAGGTGCCTTGAGACATGGTGTTATAATATTATATTTGCACCAGTGAGCATAACTTGGTACATTTTTTGAATTGCTTACTTTATTGAATGTACATATATCCACAGGAAATGTTGAGTAATATTTATTGCAATTGTACTCACTTATATTTGACGTATTGTCTTTTTGTATATTGATACGTTCCGTAATGTGTTTATTGAATAGGGGACTGCTCTGTTGGGCCCCTTTATTCCTGGGGGGTGTTGAATTATTGCCATAGTGGCTTTATAGGAATAAAGAAACTCTGCATTGGGTCCTGTGATCCAATAGCCTTGTCTTTAATAGCAATATAATAATATGTAGTATCCTGTTGATGCTGGTGTTAAATTACTGCTTGACTCGCCAGTCACAGAAGACACAGAATATTTTGTTAAATGAAAACAAAAAACAATCTGAAATGTTTGGATCACATTTATAATCCTACTATAATACAAATATAATAACATTACTAGCCTTATCTGTACCTGGCATTGTGCAGAAACACCAACATAACTAAATGAATAGACATGTTAAAATAAGAAATAAATGAATCGTTGCAGCTTCCAACTATTCAGAACTACACATTCAGTTTCCAAGGGCTTCTATACGTGCACTGTGTATCTTTTGATGATCATTTCTTGACATTGATGTTCAGTTGCGTTGCGTCCTTTTCCTCCTCATCAGAGCGTGCCGTTGGCCTCACGTTGCACCAAGAATGTCGCTCACTCCGTAAAATGATCCCCATTAGTAAATGTTGTATTTCTAGTTGGATTTGGCCCACCAGCAGGTTCAGATCGTCATCTTGCCAGTATAGAATGTATTTTGGAAGGAAGCCAGTTCATCCCCACTTGGAGAAAGAGACAGAGTTAGTGTGAAATCACAGCTGCACTGCAAAGGTTTTCTGTCTACTGATGACATCTTGAGTGTGTTTCCTGGAAATGGCCTCATACATGTGCAGTGCTTCTCAGAAAGAACAGATCGTGGTCTCATTTCTCCACACACAGGTGGGCGAAGCCTGTGAGCTGAAGAAGAATGGCAGGATGAAGGGACACTTCTTGCTGTGTAGCTTCATTTGAAGAGAAAGTGGAGGATGAGGACAGCTTCTCCTTCCATCTTTGGATCCTTTTTTAGTGCAGAGACCTTTGTCATTTGGCAGTTTGGTTCATACATTCAATTGCTAAGTTGACTAGCATTAAAAGTGGTGGCGTATAACATAAGAGGGAAAATCTGAAAAAAACTTTTTTGTAAAATGCCTTCTAGCATTTCCTTTCAGAGCAAATAGAGAAGCAGGTGCTTCCTCCAGTTGAAGGCTGTTAATGAATCCGTCACCAGATCAAACTTACCGCACCGCTTATGAAGTCGGCGCTCAACAGATGAATAAACATTCTCTAACTGCTCCAAATTAGGCCAGCAACCCTCCATCATTTTAGTTTAGTTTAGTTTATTTGACAAACCATTGAAGTACATGTCGGTATAAATCCTGCATTAAAACAGTGTCAAGGACAGCACAAAAAGTCATAGACTTATTTCTAGATTCCGATTCCGATACTGCCGAAAATGCTGGTATCGGGTATCGGCGAGTCCAGGCACCGATCCGATACCACGTACTTTTATAGAAATAGCAATCCATTTACTGGTTAGCTCCATTGACATATATATAAAGCTCCGACATCGCTGACACGGTTCTTCTTCGCCGCTTTAAAAAAGTTGCGCTGTGCTGCCTTCAGCAGCTGCTGTTTTAGAGGGACGAAGCTAACGTTAGCTCAGGAGCTGATGTTAGCTAACGTCAGGTGCTAACGTTAGCTTAGGAGCTGACATTAGCTAACGTTAGCGAGATCCAGCGTTCTACTAGCGTGAACCGGGTTTGTGGAACGTCACGCACAGCAAGCGAACCTAGCTAACGCTATCCGGGCACTCGTCTCGGGCAACTTTCGCTGTACCGAACAACACATTAGATTTGTAACTGTATTATTACGGGTCCGCTTACCCGGGTCGGTAACCGCTACTGTAAACGGCCGCTGGTCTCGGTGCTGCTCGGGCTGTCTTCTCTGTCGTTTGTCAGCTCAGGAGCTAACGTTAGCGCATCATGTCGGCGGTTTGGCAGTACTTTACAGTGGCTTTTACCACCAGTAAGACGCCGACATGCAACAAGTGCAAAGAAGCAATTTTGAGGGGTGGCACGAGTGCAAATTTCAACACCAGCAACTTAATCAAACATCTGAAGACGCGTCACGCTTAAGAGCACGACTAATTTACCAAAGTTAAGGGGACACTGGTATCGGTACTCGGTATCGGGAGGGAAAAAATGTTCATCTGAACATCTGTAATTATTTCCATTGTGGTCCTTGGTCTAAACATACATATACAACAATTAAAACACATATCCCAAACTCATAAAACTACATGACACATTACTCAAACTCAACAAACCCTCCCACCCTTACCTGCCCACCCACCCACCAGCCTACCTATTCTTGGATTTTAGCTAAAAACCATTTCCTGACATTCCTTTTAAAACTGTATGGACTTGTGTTCTGATTGATAAATAAAAGGAAGATTGTTTCACTCCAGTGCTCCTGTATAAGCAAATGAGCATTTCCCCATTCTGGTTCTACACCTCGGAGGGTGCAGGTTCCTAGTCCTATGACTATCATATTTCCCAGATCTGGAGAAATGGCTATGTAGCTACACTGGGGCCCTGTTGTTAATGACCTTGTGTACCATATTGAGCCTCAGCTGGGTCACTCTGGTCTGAAGTGGTAACCAGTTGAGCTCCTGGAAGTGCCTCCTTCCAATGTGTTCTCGAGGGCCCAGCCCCATCACAACCCTCACTGACTTATTCTGGGAGACATGCAATTTTCTTTTTAGTGAGGTTGACAGACCTGCTGCCCATGCTACGCTGCCGTAATCAAAATGACACTGCACTAGGCAGTTGGCTAGAAGACGTAGGCTTTCACTGTCCAGCAGATCGGCCTTTCCGGCAAGAAACTTTGTGCGGGCCATTCCCTCCCCACCCAAACTAATCTAAAATACACCCTAGGTACTTCACTGATGTTTTTGCAGCTATCCTCACAGACCCTACCACTACTCTCTGCTCCTGAGCCTTCTTTAATCTGGGTTTGGACCCGAACAGAATGGATTCTGTCTTCCCTAGATGTAGAGACAGTCTGTTGTCACACAGCCAATGTCGTCATGTCGTCAATATAAAGTAAAAATACCAGTGGTCCTAAAACACTACCTTGCGGAACCCCACATACTACTGGTTTGGTGTCTCACGTAAAGCCATTAACCTCCACTTTCTGCACCCTGTCTGTCAGGTATGAGCTGACCCACTCTGTAGCGGTGCCATTCCTCCCTATAGCCTTTATTTCATCACGCAGTAGACTATGGTCTACTGTGTCAAAGGCTTTTTGGAGATCTAGTAAAACCATCCCACATAGTTTCCCTTCATCCATCTCCTTTCTAATGAAGTCATTAATACCTCTCTAACCTCATTGAACACACACACACACACACACACACACACAAGAAACTTGTTAGTTTGCCATTTGTCTCACATGATCTTTCATTAAAAGGCAATGTTATTCATTTTATTTGATTATTTGTGGAAGTAGATGAGAACACATTCTTCTTCTGCAGAGTGATCTGAGCTGCACAAATGTGGAGATTAACTCACTGCAGACCACCGATTGGGCGGAGAAGAATTCTCACTAGCAAAACTCAGCACATCTCGTGCAAAGCCACGATTTTAATAGCGACTAATTTCACCAACCAAAACTACGTCTTACAGCTACAGAATTGTTCCAAGCGGTGAAACATATTTCGTATATTATCTAAAACATTAATTATTAGAAACAACAACCTGCAGAATAAAGATCTACAAAGGGACTATTTTGGTGTCTGTGGTTAATCGGTAAGCTGTCGGTTCATGAAGGAAAGAAAAGCTGACTTCTCAAATGAGATTCATCATCGCCTGTGTCAAGCGTGGACCGCCCCCCAGTGAGGTCTCAATCTGAGCCAAAGAAGAGGCAGGCGGACAAAGTTGATTCACTGCATTCGCAGTGGTGTTTTCTTTATTCTTTGGGAAAGTAACAACCTTTCACAGTGCTGCTTGTTGTGGGTGTTGCATCGGCCTGCAGTCACGGAGCTAATATGAAGAACCCTTGAGATTCCTATTTAATTGACTGTGCCGTAGAGTCACAGGACTTCACTTACTCCTCTGCTGGGTTTTCTCTCTGTTCCTCTCTGCTTATGTCACCTGGTACTTCTAATGCCATCAGTCCTTCCCCATAAACCCAGCAGCTGAGTGAAAGATCCACCGAGAACTGGAGATACTAACACATTAAATATGCATTTGATTAAGATTTAAACTATACGGTCTAGTTTAGGCTGAGATTTATTATGTGGAATTGATTCGAGTCAAAATAATAGTTTCAATTTGTATTCTCTCTTCAAATTCTCAGCAGAATATGTCTATGAAGTTGTCTAATAGTAAATTCATTTTCAATACCCCCATTAAACAACGCGTTTCCCCTTGGCGTAACCATGACAACAAACCACCCCAAGGATTGACATATCTTTGATGGACAGCAACTAAAGTAAGCATTGACGTTGTTTCCCAGGTATTTTGAATCATTGCGCCTCATGAAATGAAATAATTTACAAATTGCCTGAGATTTTACTTTTCTTAGTTCGGTGAACTCAATCGGCAGAAGTGACGCTACGCTGTGAAGAATCTACAACACGTTTGCATGAGTAGCTAAACACATACACACATTCAGAGAATCTCAAACCCACAGCTCAACTGCTGACAGACAATAGAACCTAACTTTAAAATCTGTTATTCCAGGCACGTGAACTTTGAGACAAAGGAACCCGATAATACACATAAGCTAAATGTAATCAGTTCCAAGACACAACGTCAACCTGTAAATAGCAGCCAATGGAGGCTCGTCAGGCCGACAGTGAAGAAGACAGAATGATGGGAGAATCTTTTGCACGTCAAAGACTATTTAATACTTAAACACGCTGCCAGCATGTCCTCCTTAATGTTGAATCTGAAGCGGCCCCACATGTCTCCCCCCCTCTTCCTCCCTCCCACACATAAACATTCGCTGGTCTCTTCAGTAAACTGAGCTTCATGAATGTTTAATGCATCTGAAACCGAACACAGCAATCAATTCCACCCTAACACCTTACACACACACACACACACACACAGGGAAGCACAGGTGCAATCCAACCCATTGTGCCCCCGGTTTCTCCTTCAATCCTCCCTCTCAATAAATAGCGTGTGATAGCTGAAGATGTTGGTAGCAGTTGGTTGGCCCCCAGGGGGCCTTTTCCTTCATTTAATGACAGGTCGGCTTTCAGAAGGCGGGATTCATCAGTGGCGAGAGAGAGGGGAAGATGGGGGGGGGCACAGAGAGGATTCCTGAAGGGCAGGTGCAGAACGTACACATGGTTCTCTAAAGAATCAGTACAGCTTCTACTTGTACTGACAACAAAATCATTTCTTTTCAGCTTGCATGTGTGTCTCGATATGCTGAGAATCAGGTGTCACACATGTGAGTGTGCGTCTGCGGACTGTCCATGGCTTCTCCTGCCCACCACACTGCACACAGTGGGTGGAGAACCGTTACTTTTAGCTTTTTGGACAATGTGCTGGATAAAAACCAAACCAACTGCCGAGTTCTCTCATCTGCTGCTAGAGAACTGTTATAAGATGTTTGATCTGTCTTACATGATCACCTGCATGCTTCTGCCTAAGTTTGTTTTAAAAGGATTAAAGCCTGTTGATGTTTGCACAGAGGTGGGTGTTTAACCAATCGAATCACTGCATATGTAAGAATTAAATTGTACTCATAAAGGCTCTTATCTATTAGATGAAATTGAAATTTCTTGTTCTTCTGAGTTTGTACGCGTTGTTGTAAGTCACGTGGGATAAAAGTCTCAGCTACATGACATGTAATGTAATGAGATTAAGCTTCCAGTTAGTACAGGTTAGTCCGACTCTATTAGCATCAATCTAATGATGGAGCTTTGCTATTGTTTATACATCCATCCATCCATTTGCTTCCACTTGTCAAGACCAGATTTGTTGTGTTTGCTGCCCCGAGGTACATACATGCTGGACGGATTATATGATTATGTGCCTTCCCCCAGTTAGCTTTGAGGAGGGACTCTGCGATCGCAATGCCACAGCGATCTTTCAAACCTTTCGCAGCTTTAAATCTTTGTGTGTGAAAGAAATGCTTGAGAGAAACCTCCATCCACCTGCTAGCTTCTCTTCTCCTCTCTTCACAGTCTCTCCAGCTCTTCTGCGTAGGAGGCTGCTGTAGTGGTGCAGTTGCTTGGCTTGTCCTGGCCAGCACACATTGATGCTTTGTGTGTGTGTGGGTGGGGTGGGAGGCGGACTCTCACACTGCGATGCGTTCAGGGTCAGGCTGTGTTAAGGAAAGAGGCAGCGTTGTGCATCAAAAGCCAGTTCTTGTCATGGATGACTACTGATAGTCTTACAGTACAACGTAACCAGGGGGCGACAGATAGTCTTTGACGCGGCAAAGCATGTTCTTCTGCATGGTTTAATTATGCAACATTTTTTATGGATCCAGTTATGGTCAAATCCCCAGAAACAGGTTAGAATGGTGCATCCAGCGTGAGTAAAATAAATACTGGGAATGTTAATCATTTGGTTTGTTGAATTTCCCCAAAAAGGAATAATGTGGCTCTTTACTACCAACTAAGATGCTGCCCAAAAACAACGGTGAAGAATACTGGTTTCACTTCGTTATTGACGGCGCATTGGAGGTTCCACTAATGCTACTTTGCATTAACAAGCAAGCAGTGTGCCCCACTGACCACGAACAAAGACACAACAGAACGACTCCTGTTGTTATTCCTGCTTAAGATGTCATGCATCTTATTCTACACACATAGAATGTGAATCTAATCTGAAGTATCTCCATGTTTCGATGACACGCAATCGACTGGGGTCGCGCTAAGCCCCGTTGCCTTAGTTACTATAACGGGGCTAGTGAAGCCTGTTGGTAGCAGGGACAAAACATCCTTCTTGGTCACGAAATGTTTCAACGCCAAAAGTTTCTCTTCTTTCAAAGTAAACTTGCGTAAACTTGCCAAGCTACTTAAAACACTGTCTAAGGCTGCGTCGAAAGGTACCTTCGCTTCGGCTGCCATGTTGGATCTAAACAAACTGCTTCGGTGTGTCGCATATTCAACGTCATTGTCTTGCTGCACCCTCCCCGCTCTGTGATTGGTCCCCTATCTCAGGCGAACATTTGCTCCATGTAATCCAGGCTGCCTTGCAGCGCGAATTAAATCGCACGCGCAAGGCAGCCTGGGAAAACCCAGGCTAGCTTTTAAACCTTCATTCAAGCACAACGTGTCCGCTTTCTGTTGAAGTCCACAAATGTTCGGGCCTCCGACTGTAACGTAATCGTCAATGTATCTGCTTGGCACAAGCAGGTAAGGAGCGGTGAATCCTAACCTGTATCTGTATTTGAGCTCTTCCTTATGCTTGGTAATCCTTTGGTTGTTAGTTTGGTCATTGGTCGTATGTTTTGGGTCTATGGACAAACACTGTTTCTTGCTTTGTTTTTAAGTTCCCTGCCTCCTCTGGTGGATTTTTCCTGTTGATACGTTTTTAAAATAAGTGCAGTAATGCACTTCACACTCTTCTTGTATCTACCGGCGGTGGTGGGTTTTTAAGGAAGGAAGAGCTCGTAAGTAAAAGGTCTTTTGATTTGCTGCAGTGTGCTCGGTTCATGCTGTAATCTATGCAAGGCAAGGCAACTTTGTTGCTGCAAGCAGAGAGGATTTCCTTTATTACCAAGCAAAGCTGCTTCTTTGACACTGGCTGTTCTACAAGAGCTTCTCTTTGGAGATAACGTGCCGAGAACCCTCAGAGGAAATACTTTCAGAAGTTGAATTCAAACCGTGATTGTGAATGTGTCTGCTGTATAATTGTATCTGAAATAATGATTCTTCTGTGGTTCAGTAACTGATGTGTTATTAAAGAGAAATAGTGTGGTTGACAATTTTAAGACTTTTCTCTGAAGAACAGAACCCTACAGGACAGACGGTTAGTTTCCAGTTAGCCATGTGCTAAGTAAGAAAGAGGAATATATGAGTCCACTGGACCTGACCAAAGTTATCTGACCAACGTGATCACAATTGGATATTAAAACGAGAAACAATATTTCCCTTAAACTGATAAAAGTAATTGATATTATTTTAAATGTATTACTCTCATTTATTTCTTGTTTTATTTCCCAGTCCTATTGTAAGTACTTTTTCCACCATCATTTCCTTGTTTTATGTATTTGTATACCTTCTGTACACAGACTGTTGTTGAACACAAAGTCATGACAGACACTGACCCTTTTTATATTACAATCTTATAGACATTTTGTATACTTGATTAATAATTGAAAACAATTATTAGAAGAACAATCATTAACGGACACAATCATTAGTTGGAGCACTAGACTAACATCTAGTGGGACAATAAGTATTCAAATGAAGCCATGTGCTTTTCCACCTTTGTTGGCGACTAAATGTCTCTTTAGCGGCTAAATGTCCCTGTGGCTTTATCACTGGAAACTAACCTGCTGTGTCGAAGACGTTTATTAGGGTCGAGTTTTCTGCAGAGCTGCAGAGTTGACGGTCGTTCTCCCTTTGGGTTTTTCAATATAAGTCATTAATTAGTAATTTTAACTAATGTTTAAATTATACAAGAAATGGTGAGAGCACCTTCTTCAATTTCTTTGACCTTAAGGTTGGAAAGAGTAAAGCCTAGTTTATGCTTCTGCGTCTTCAGAGAAACGCGAGATTGGTCTGCTAACTACAACCCGTCATTGGCGGACTATCAGGACGCGCAGATGGCCTCCAATTCATGGACGCAGATCTCCGCAAATGTACGGGGGGCCAAAAATGATCTGATGAATAAATAAATGAACCAACGACTTCTACACACAAAGACTTCCCTTTCTAGGTCAAGCCTTTTGGACCATGAATTGAAACGAGTCCGTCGACACAATACGCCGACGCAGAAGCATGCGCCAGCCTTTACATGTCTGGGTTAATTTGATCACATCTAGAAAATACCATTTCACACTACTGTCCTTTTACGGGTCATAGGACATGGTCATGTGTACAGCTTTGGAAGAATAAGAAGTGGACACGGTCACCCAGTGGTTTGTGGACTCCTGTATTGAAGCCTCGAGGCCGGTGATTTTATGGTTGGTTGAAAGTGAATTACAGACACCATATAAATTTCTGGCAGCGGTAGCAACCTTGCTAATAGGGACATTTTATGGTCTATTTTATTCTAAATAAACCTATAATTTTCCTAATATAGATCATGCTGTATTGATGAAGACTTGATATTAGAGATTAAAACCATAAACTCATGTTTGCTGAGGCGATAAACCAGAATAGTGCCATCTTCTCATAGCCTTTCATGCAATGAATTTATTTTTCAGAGTAAATATGCAGAGATATTTTGGTGATGAATTAATTCCAGGATGACAGATGGACAAACACCTCTAACTGATCTTTCCATGAATACCTTTGTAACCAAACACACCCAGAGTGTTGTATCGTGTGCACAAACACGCACAGAGTCAGGAGGTCTCTCGGGTAAACAGATGTTCAGTGTGATGTGATTTGCGTTGCCGCATCCAAAGTGGGCCACACTATGCTGTTTCTGCTGCGGGGGCTCCCACGAGGCCACACTGCAAAACCTTCACAGCCACATACGGTTCTCTTTCACATCAAACTGTGAAAGAGAACCTCATTAGGTTCATTAAACAGTTGTGCATGCCTTGCACCAGACATGCACTTGAGCTGAGTGTTTGAGAGAGCGAGAGAAGGTGTGTTAGCCGTAATGTAATCGCTGTCTATCTGGCAGAACAGTGTGGATCTGTGTTACAATACCTCAAGAACTGTTAGGAGACCACAGATAGGTTCCTGTGTCTCGCCTATCAGCCAGCAGATCGTTTAACTTTAGCCTCTTTTATGGCCTCTGCTCCGAAAATAGCATACCCATAATAAGAATGTCAATAACTTTGTAAATATTTAGTCTATTTGGATAATTTATTTTCTGTAGATGTAACATATCTGTATACAGTGTCACTAATTAAAAAATAAATGAAGATGGAACAGTTCTTTTTTTTCTAAAGTCCACCTGGAAAAAAAAAAAGTACAGCGTATCCATCATTGAGGCTAGGCTAAGACCAAGGCTAAAAACTCAGTCCATTTCAAAGCCCAGATTGTATACAGTAACTGTGCAAAGTTTTGATTTAATTAAGTGAAGCAGAGCAAATCTAGAGAGGTTTTAGTAAAGAGAGGTGAGCAGACAGTTTTTTTTTAATCGTGGGCACATCTCAGCCAATCCTGGCTGAGATGAAAGTCCGTGTTTTCTCGCAAACTGACTGGACGTCACAAATCCCTTGGACTTATCTTGGGAAAGGTTTGACTGCTAGACATATTGCGATATGCAATATGTGATACACATATTGCTGTAGTCTGTGTGCTCTTGGCTAGCGGTTAGCGATCTCGGTTTTGTTGTTAGCTCAATGCGTCGATCGGTACTCGGTGAAATAGTTAACATGGTACCGTTTTTTTGCGAGCGATATTTACAGATTTCTTTTCACATTTTTGATGTGTACATATATAAGACGCACTGGACTATAAGCCGCAGGTGTTTTAATGTTTAATTACCATATGTCCCCTAGTGGCCGTTAACTGTAAAAATCCACAGATTAGCCGCACCATTATAGAAGCCGCAGAATCAAAAAATGGGAAAAAAGGCGCGGCTCATAGTCCGAAAATTACGGTAACCCTTTGCAGAGTCCCGCGACGGACGTTACATAACCCTTCTTTGCAAACTGATTGCATTTTCCTCAATTTCTTTGTCTTCCTTCGTCAACTGTGGTGGTTCAGTTTTACACCTATGTAACTTTAGCCTCCATCTTTACTTTTTGGACCTGTTTTCACTGCTGAATCAGTTTGACTACCTTGATATCCCCTTCAAATGTATTTTAAAGACGCTTTTGTCTTTTTTCTCTTCTCTATAACCATTTTAAAGAGTTTTTATAAATGTGTTAAATTTAATAATTGGAAGATGAATCCATACTCTACTGCTCTATTATATATTTGTCTTATGTTATGTTTCAGACACATTGAGAACTGGAGCGGTCTGCAGACCTTGAGGGAGGTGGACATGGAGCTCTACACCGGCTTACAGAGGCTGTAAGTAGCAATAAGTAAAATACACTCTTTTCTTGACGTTGGTTTATGCAGTGTTAAAATGTTTAAAGGATATCCCAGATAGGAAGTCTTGCCGAGCTGAGAATATTTTCACAAATTCCTGTTCATCAGACTAATGGAGTCAAGAGTATCTACTGTATTCAAAATGAAGCAGGAAAATGTAGAATTACAGGTACCGAAGTAGATTTTCTATGAACCCAAACCAGGTTGACGTATTGTGGCGTTGGGAATGGCCTTACGTGGTATTTTGTTGGGCACGGCGTAGGGGAAAGGTGTTGGTTAAATGAAATCATTGATATCAATAGAATAAATAATCGCCAAGATAATTCAGAAAATAAATAAACAGGGCAACACCCTAAAAAGGCACTAAGAACTAAACTATAAATCAAGTCTCATATGCACTCATTAAGTGAAGATTTGAGTTTGTACACTGGTTGTGTTTCCAGCCAGCGACACAGTACAGATACGCACAAAGAAATCGCAGAAAACTGTAAATCCCAAAAAGGCAAAACCGAACGAGGAACACGGAACAAGACCGCTCAGCATCCAACAGGACAATCAACAATGAAGCGACAAGAGACACACATGGCTTAAATACACAGGGAAGGTGCAGGTGATTGGACACAGGTGGAAACAATCATCGACACAACAGAAAATCACATGGGAAGGCAGGACGAGGCAGAAAGTGAAGTTACCCCAGGGACACGAGAGACACTACAAAATAGAACAGGAAATGAACCCAAACCGTGACAGCAGGCAGTGTTTGTGCACCACCTGTGTTCCTCACATAGTTAAACCTCTGTCTGTAGGTAACTATATGTGTGGAGGGACAGGTATGTGTCAGAAGCAAAGACTCAACGCAAAGTAGATCTTATTTGAAACAGTGAGACAGATTTTGCGCTGTGTGCACAATTGTGTGCAGTCAAGCCGGGAAACATTTAAGCCTATCGTCTGGTTCCACTGACGCATGCGCACAGTTCAGGTTTTGCGACAGCGAAGACGATGGCGTAACACCGGCATTCTGGATAGAGACGTAAATGAAGGTTGGTGTGGTGAAGCCTTGCGCATGCGCAGTAACAGTAACCTGTGGGGGAAAAAGGCGTTTTAAACCTTACAGGTAAAAGCCAGTAAATTAGAATATTTTGAAAAACTTGATTTATTTCAGTAATCTGCTTTGATTGCACACAATCAAAGCAGATGATTGGCTTTTCAGCGGGAGGGGCGGGACATGCGCTTACAACCGCCATCCATCTTTGCCGTTACGGGTTTTCCTACGGGAGTTGTATTGACGATTGAGGAAGTGGCACGTCTCCTTATATATAGTCTCTGGTAGTAGTTAAGATAGCTAGTTAACTAGTAGAGCCAGAGTGTAGTAGTTAAGATAGCTAGTTAACTAGTAGAGCCAGAGTGTAGTAGTTAAGATAGCTAGTTAACTAGTAGTGTGTTTATCGAAGATACTTCGAAGCTTCCCAAAGTAGCACATAATAGCCAGTGTTCATGATAAGAGATTGTTAACATTAAATGTCCCTCCTTCTAAAAAGGTTGTACTTTAGAGTAACCTGTTGGATTCAACCGCTATGTGTTCCATGGCATACATTGAAACTACTGCAATCACAGAGGGCAGGAGCTGTACGATTCAACGTCCCGTTGAATCGTACAGCTCCTGCCCTCTGGGATTCCCTTAGGGTCATTTCGTGTCAATATTTTATTCATTCAGTTAAAAAACATTGGCTAATTTTCAGTCAGTAAATTCAATAATATCATCAATCAATATCAGTCATCAGCGTCATTTCAACCGGAAGGCATGATTATAATAAGTGCAGGTAAATGTCCTTCAGTGTGATTCTGCTGCTGAAGGGAGAGATAAAGAAAGGCTGGAGCTTCTACTTGCTCACTACTGTGATGAATCACATTTTGGTGCATATCAATTATTTTAAACCTTTTAAAAAATATATATTTTCATTTCCAATTAATCTGTAAACATTGCAGGTAGTTATGATCAATACAAACACTGTACCTAGTGACACTGGGGCTTTGAGCTAAATACCGGAAGAACTAATTACATTGCCATCAGCCTCAGCTGCTACTGGCTAATTAGTACACAATAGTGTTTCAATATGCTGAATCAAGGTGGCAAAGATGCTAAAACAACATCCATGCAATATATCAGCGTGTTAGCATTGTCACTGGGAGCCACCATGCCAATATCATTTAGCTTGTTAAACCTATTACATCTTTCTCATGACAGTAGTATTGTAACACAAAGGATGATATAGAGACTGTCACTTTATTTA
Organism: Apeltes quadracus; assembly: GCA_021346845.1. Lineage (NCBI taxonomy): Eukaryota > Metazoa > Chordata > Actinopteri > Perciformes > Gasterosteidae > Apeltes > Apeltes quadracus. The sequence goes on along the minus strand of CM037935.1, from coordinate 250,688 downwards.
TTCCCAACTTCCAATAGGCAAAGGTGTCCAACTCGATGGGTAATTAGCGCCGGTGAAACTAATCAGGGCAGAAAGGACAGGCTGGAATTATTTCTTTTCGCATGTCACGATATGGAAAAGACTACAATTGTTGGTCCATTATTTTGGAGGTGGTCTGATATAATTACTCCTCCAATAATCAAACCCTTAACTCAAGAATTGAAATGGTTAAGAAATACATTTTTATTTGGCGTTTGGTTGCTGATCTTTGTATTGTGCCACCACACGTAGCATCAGTATTTTTCATGGTATGTTATACGCGGCTCAAAGCTATTGTTAGGAAGTTAGATCATAATTTCCTCTTATCCCTCTAGTTTATAGCAAAATAACATTTTACAAAAGGAAACCCACGCAGACACGAGGAGAACATACAGACTTCACACAGAGGGCCGCAGTGTGGTTTCTTGTTGTGAGGCGACAGTGCTCGATAGTGCCCTTAGAAAACATTATAAAAATGACTACATGGTCTCAATCACTATAAGTCTTCTTCAATACAGGTTCATTTAAGACAGTCCAATAAGAGACAGCCCATGAAGCAGAGTAGGCTTCAGGCGGGTTATCTGAGATTATATGAACATTTTTAATACTGCAATCTGCATCAGAAAGAGAAAACTATCCCAAACAGTATCGGGGAGTTTCAGTGCATTAAAATCAGCCATCTAATGGAGGAGGAGTGAAAGTAGATGAAACTGACTGAGGTGATGAGCGGGAGCATATCCTGCGCTCTCGATGGAATGGCTCCAATGCTCCAGCTAGGTACGGTCACCGGCTCCACTCCTATTTACAACTAATGTGTTGTGATGGTGCAGGAGAGAGGACCCAAATGCAGAGAACGGTGCAGTCTTTTAATGAACACAGGGTAGCCGAGGCAAAAACGGAACAAAGAACGCACGGGGCGATGTCCCAACTGAAGGTCACAAAAGCAAACTGAAGAAGATGGCACTTGGCTGGCGACGGGGGATCCCGGCGAGTGCAACGGGTGAGGTCCAAAAAGGGAAACTCACCAGCCCGCAGACAGCTCACGTCAGGCCGGCAGCTGTGAGAGACAGAGGCCTTAAACACAAGCAAATGCGGACAACGACGTCCCAGAAGCGAGACGAGACAGGCCGAAAAAACCAGGTAGTATGCTTCCAGGTGCGTGTGCATCGGTAATACTGCAGCAAGGAACTGAGGGAAGAGACAGGTAAGAAGTAGAGAGTCTAATTAGGGAAAGCGGGAGCAGGTGAGAGCAAGGGAAGGTGATGAGAGATGGGAAGCAGCTGGGAGTGAAGTGTGTGTGTGTGTAAAGGGAGAAGGAGGACAGAAGGACACCCGTTTCATGACAAAATGATTAAAACTGAGCTGCACCTTCCCTCTACGGCTCAGTTTTCAATTTTGTATCCGAAGAAGCTATGATGGGGATACTGAGAGCGCTAATTGGCAATAGTTGGCAGGCGGTCAGACTCAACATGCTTATAATGGAAGTCAGGGAATGTATTTTGGTTGTTCAGCAATCAAATAAAGTGAAGATCAGGGACATGTAGAAATTTGAAATGAACAGATTTACAACATTGATGCTTTACAGGGAGCACAACATCTCTTACTATATTTGCATTGTGTGTTTTGTGTGTTGCTAAGATGTGTAATCATGGTGTGTGTTATAATATTATAGCCTCATTCCTTGAGCTTCAACTCTAGCATGTGGAATTGACTGCAGAGCGAATGAGAATAACTATAAAAACATAATTCAAAGCAGTAATAAGGTTTCTCTCCACAATTCCTAATAACCCACACGGTACAATAAGGTATCCAGGGCAGAGTAACTCTGAAATGTCACGCTGCAGTAGATGGCTCAAGAAGGTGACATATTTTACGTTTCTCTCCACCAGCACGGCAGCTGAAAGAGCTCAAATACTCTGACATGTATTATGTATAAGAAACCATTAGCACAAAGGAATATCTATATACAGTGTGTGTTGAACATGGTAGCCACGTCCCTGCTCTAATTGACTTGAAGTTGACCATCATTCACTAAATGTGTTAAAGACTCGAATGCAGAGATTAAGGCCATAAACTGACTGAGGGAATAAGTCAAGAGAGAAGTGGGGTTGTTTTCTCTTGGACTTCTAACTTGGAGCTTTTTTTTGCAACCAGCCTCCGGTGCGGGACTAACGCTTTTCAAGAAGCTGTCTTTTCTATATTGCTTTTTTTTTATAATTAATAATTTGCCTACCTCAGCTCTATTTCAAACAATCTGTAAAGCCTTTAGGTTTTTTTACCTCTGCTGACTGAGAAAGAAGGCAGCAGGTGGAAACTTTTACCTCCGTCTCCTCAGATGTTTCCGTCTTTTTCGGGTGATGTCAGATTCTTCTTCTTTTAAAATGACAATACTACTACGGAGTGAAAGAGCTGACGTGTTCCTCCCCTTTGTGTCTGTCTGCAGAACCATTGTGAGGAGCAACCTGCATACAATCCAGGCCCGTGTTTTCTCCAAGAAGCCCCACCTGCGCTACATGTGAGTACACACGGACACACACACACACACACACACACACACACAAATGTCACCATGACCAACATGCCGATATAAATGAATACAAAAATGTGGCTTTGTCAGAAAACATTGATGTAATTGTGTGACTGAGAGGGGCGTGTGTTCCGCTGAGTTGTGTGACACAGAGAAGCATCACAGTGACACAAATAGGATCCTTCAAATAGTCCACCAGAAATCTATCATCCTCAAACAGCCTTATTCACCCCCTTTTTACTACGCTGTTCTGTTTCTGTTTTGTCCTGTTTGGTCCTTCCTTAAGTAGACATTAAGGCGGGTTGCAGGATTATGAAAACGCTATAAAATGTATTATCATGTCGTCATATGAGGATGTTGACAAGACTACTTTTGTAATACACAAGATTGATTTCTCTGGCAACAGCTACACGCTACATAGCATCCTACCTCAATCCATTTAAAGCTATGACAATGAAATATATTTGATTTCATGCCCATTTCTACATCTCCAAAGGTCGCAGCTAAAGATGTGTGCTTTTGTGTCCTTGCTCTGATGTGTCTTCATCTCCACAAACGGCATCTTATCAATCCTCTGATAGCAATGGAAATATCACGAGGTGTATTTGGCTGAGCTAAAACACGCAGGGATCAGAAAGAGCAGGGGTCCACTAGTTTATATTTCTGTCTTCATTTGAAGCTTTCCCGTTTCACGCCTATTGAAAAGACTTGTCTTGAATGGATTGATTAGAGTCTGCTCAAAGAGGTCAGCAGACCAGACTGTGGTCTTCCAGTGTTGTTAAAGGTGAAGCGCTATCTGCCGGCAGAAAGCCTCCGTTTGTTTCACTCGCCTACAGTTTTTTTTATTTTGATCTTTTTCCATTATCGTGTTACCCTTCGGTGCTCGATACTACAAAACCACGTTGCATATTTGCCTATAAATGTCTGCCAATAATGGCCGTTTACATGAACTCAAACTACTTTTTGACACGTGTGTGTGTGTGCGTGTGTGTGTATATATGTTGACCATGCAACAACCTTAAGGGGCTAAGAAATGAAGCCAACGCTGAAGTTCCAAAGAAACTGCAGTGACCCCATAGATCCTGGGGGTGGATTTGGTCAAGTGAGCATCAGTGGTCCTAAATTGGCATTGTAGATGTAAATGATGGAGCGTCCATTGGTTACTTGGCGTTTGTTATGCTAGCAGCATATGGCAGCTCCAGCTCCAACCTCTCCCCCAAATATGAGGATTTTTTTTGTTGTTTGTTCAAAATGCCTGAAAAGTGAAGTCTGCGAAGGAATGGTTGTTATCTCGTCGACTTCTGACGCACAGTCAGGATGCACAACCAGAGCTTACCACGAGGCCGTGGTTTTCTTAAAAGCACACAGCAGCAAAACTGAGCTCATTTTCTGCTGAAATTCACCTCAAGCCAAAGTGCTGTGGTGGATTAGCTGTGCAAAGCTGTGTGTGTGAGCACACATTACAAGGCATTGACTGCAACTGGGGAAATGGTGCGCACACTCTACTGTATATGCTTGGATTACATTTCCTTTGTGTTCCTTGTGCTGCACAGATTCATTTTCCCCTCCACTTACCTCCACTGCAGAACAGAGGTAGCATTCGTCAGGGCTGCCAAGTAACAAAGCCCTGTTCAAGGTGAGGTAGCCTGTACAGCAGGACTTCCTCTCCTGTAATGGAGCAATGCTGCGAGCGGGGAACGAATGTTGTTGGTTGTGGAAGAGAAGGTCCACAGGGATCCACTGTCCTGTCTTTATTACGCAACGATCCACTGCTTTTTACAGATGCAGATAATCAAACTCTCTCTTATGCCTCTCTGACTACTAAACCAAACCAGGCTGATGGTCACTGCTCCCCACCCACCAAAAAAAGCATTTCTTGTCAGTGATTGGATTGGATCGATCCACAGGTGCCCCAGTGAAGCTACTGAAAATCTCGCAGCGCAAACAAGTAAAGCTAAATAATTACTTTTATGGTTTCACCTTGTCCGTATTTTGATACTAACCATGTCTGAGAAGAACGCCAAAGACCTTGAATAGAACATTAAAGGCCATTTGCATGATCTTCTTTTGGCATTTGATTAATTATCAGATAGAATATTGAAACAGACACTAAACAGGGATATAGTCAAAAATAAATAGAATATATGTTTTGACTATTAAAGCTAGGGCTGCAACAACGAATCGATGAAATCGATTATTAAAAGTGTTGGCAACGAATTTCATTAGCGATTATTGCGTCACTCAATGGGGCGCGCAGCGGAAAGAGCAGCCAGCAGCAGAGTCACATGGCGCAGGCAAAGACGTCGTCCAAGGTGTGGGAGCGTTTCACATTTAATAAACTGAAAAAGGTCAACGTAGGCGGCGCGCGGGAGCACCACGTTGTCCCGTTTGGAAGTGAGGAACGTGAGGAACCTCCAGCAGCTCTTCTGCTGCTGCCGTTTACTCGTCATGCAGCGGATCGAGCTGCAGTTAATGACAGCAGCAAAGCGTTTCCTGCTTTGTCCCATTTTGGTTATTGTTGACAAATATATTTGTATGTGTTGTACTTTTTAATGCTGTCATACACAGTAGCCTCGTGCGCTTGCACCTTCTCTGTGGGTTATACGGTAGTTATGCCTGTAAAGAGACACACGGTGATCCATTAAACCAGCATGGCTAACCAAGAAGCCTCTAATGCAGTTATTTAAAAATGCCATTTTAAATTCATTTCAAAATTCAGGTATATTGGGATGAAAGCATTTACCTTCTGCCTTGAAAAGGCTGTGGTAAAGTTAGGGGTGCTAATACCCCTACCCCACATGACATAACTGAGGTGACATCACAGAGGGGTGTGGTCAGCATCAAACAGGAAGCAACCTCCTACAAAAAATGTACCTTTTTAATGCTGTTGTTTTTATCCTGATTCATCAATTAATCGAACAAATAATTGAGAGATTAATCGTTTATTAAAATAATCGTTACTTGCAGCTCTAATTAAATCAGTTCTGTGTAAAGTGTAAAAAGAAACTTGAATCTAGTAAGTCCATATTATTAAAATAAATAGGCTACCAAAGTATGGCCACCAAATGTTTCAGCATTATTGTTATCACTGAGGACATAGTATAGCATTGTATTGTACATTGTAGTAAAACAAACAAGTAGACAAATCACCAGGTTTACATACATGGTGGTTCAATACCAATGTTAAAATGTCAACAACACAGGCCTCTTGAATACCACATTCATGGTGGAAAACGTCACGGGTTGCTCTGTACAGATGCAGTGAGTTTGAATATTAGTCTTCGATTGAAAACCGTAATATTTAGAGAGTGCAGGAATCTGAAGATTAGGACAGTGAGGATTTGTTACTATTTATTAGTGATGCATTAATCATTTAACACCCTGTAACATCAAATAACCGTAGCATGCAATATGCATTACATGTCTGGATTTCCCATAAATGGATAACTTGTAGTGTTGGGCTCCCACCATAGAATAAAACCAAGGCTGACTTTTGAATGCTTTTCTGCTGAAGGACATAAAACCCCCACATGAATGTGCCTTCACACCCAGGTGGGATTTCTCTCTCTTGGTGAAACAGCCCTGAGATCTGATTGGCCAAGCCACAGACACCACAGGGGTCCCTCTGCTATGGTCTTTGTCTGGTCAGTTTAAGGATGAGACAACAACGCCTTTTCAAATCCCTTTACGGACTGGCCTTTGCCAGCGCAGGTTAAATCAACTTTCCCCATCGGCTTGCGTCGCTGACAGGATCAAGGATTCAGGCCTCCAACCCAAACCATTTTCTAGCCGCTCCGGAGAAGTCCGGCTGCCCCAGTCCTCACGTCTGGTCCAAGCAGCTCCCCAAGAAGGACAACTTCTTCTACCCCCCTCGGATACAACTTGCGTGTTACAACAGCACCAACAGCTTTTGAGCCACCAAGAAACCCAGCAGTCCTCATGATCCCCAATCGATCCCCACAACAAAGGACCGAGCGGACACCTTTTGTGTTCAAAGTTCAGCGCTTCTCCCAAAAGTTATGTGAGATGTTAAGGCTGTATCAAAGCATAATTCATCACTAAAATATCACATAGCTGATGTGATATACGATGAAATCATTGTCATGCATTCACCTCCCCTACATCCTGACACCTTGCATGTTGTGTACGACGTAGCGACGGGCCAATCAGGGCCCTAGCCAGCTACTCGTGGGGGCGGCCATTGTGGTGCTGTTGAAACTTCCCCGCAGGAAGTGGGCAGATGGTGTTTGCTTCTCTCCCTGTCTATGGATATGTCCATTTGTTTCTATCCATGTGTTGCTAGGAAACTTGGACATTGTCGTACCTCTTCACTCCTCTTCAAACAGGCATTTGCGCTTTGAGTTTGATTGAAATGTTAAATTGATTGATTATCTGTTTTTTTAAAAGAACTCTGGGTATGAGTTAATGTTTCACTCAATATTGTCAGACTGCTGAAGTGCCTGACCATATACAGTAGTTCTGTGTAATATCTTCTATCTTCTCCATGGTCCAAACCGTCCTTTAGTTGGATGGTAACAATAGCTTGCTGCTCTAGTTTTTGTTCTGCCGCAGCAGGCAAAGCTCTGCTAAAGACACTGTACACAGCTCGAGACTAGCTTTGGAACATGGTGGAGCATTTCACATCTAAAGTACGGGAGGTTCCCTCAGGAGGTGCTGGAGGTGGGTCAAGATAAGCTCTACGGAGTCAGGAGTCAGATTCTGGCGGTTAACCTGGCAAGACGCTTCCTCCGATTTTGTCATTCATTCTGAGACAAATGGAAAGGCTTTGAGCTTTATTAATGATCTGATCGTACCAAAGTAAAGGTATTGTGCAGTATCCTAGCAATACATGTACATGTGATGATACACGCCCACAGTACCAAACACAAGTACTCACTGGAAATCAGCTAGTCTTGATTTATAACCGGGCCGTGTTATAAGCCACACTAGCATTAAATGAAATGCAAATAAACACAAAAATGCCCAAATACTTGTCTGCAAAATGAAAAAGTTCATTCGGTGTGCTACGCCTCTGTCATGGTTGAAAGAAGTAAAACAGTAATCAAGTTAAACACCTTTTTGCTGTTTCAACCCCCAAAGTCAGAGAGCTTGGTAAAAAAAATGTAGACAGTAAATGACAAGTCTTTATTTATTTGACAGGTAGAAGAACTATGGACGGCACTGCGTCACACCCACACAGACACAATGACTGACAGTTTTAATTACCATGGCAACACCTTTTAACCCATTTCACAGCCATGTCAGTTGCTCTGAAAATAGCTCTCGCTAATCACGTGTGTGTGTGTCTGTGTGTGTCTGTGTGTGTCTGAGTGTGTCTGTGTGCGGCGTTGTCCTCAGTGGGTTTTGTCATTAGAGTTAATAAGTATAGACAGTAATTTCATTTGTTCATGATACAATAGTAAATGGACAAAAACAGAATAAAACGCAGACGCCATTGTCAAAATATATCATGATAATAATGCGTTGGCCTGAACCCAACCAACAACGTTTCATTTATTTTTCTAAATCCAAACTCTACAGTGGTTTTGTTCCCCTAACACAACATGACTCGCAAAGGTGCACCGAGCTCTGGAGTTTCTTGGAGTTTGTAGAAAAGTGCTCCAAAAATAAAAAAACAACTTTTTTGTAATATGACTGGAACCCTTACATGAGGATACTTTGAATACTTGCTCATCGTGCATCAGCTATCGCTCGCTTCATGGTAAAAATGCTCACAATGAGTCTGACGTTACAACACCGAATGTTTCTTTCCTCTTAACACAAATCACAACATGTTCATCTTATACCAGGACAGAGTATGCACACTTTATTACACTATATGTGCTGATTGAAATAAAAGAAAAATCCAATACCTGAAATTTACAAGAAAAAGCTGCCGTCCAGATCTTTGGTGACTGCACACGTTTGTGTGGCAATTTGGCAGCGATGGATGTCAGACATCCGTTGCAACATGGCCGGGGGAGAGGCGGGGGCAGGAAGGAGAAGGATTTAAAGGAAAGGATCTTTGAGGATCCTCTACGAACAATGCCGGTTCTGTGCGTCCGCTCCAGGCAAAAAGCGGCTTCCATGAAGTTCCAGAGAACGACAGCATGTAACGTACGAGACCCACGAGGGCAGTACAGCTCAGAGGGTAATCACAGGATAAAGACAACAACAGCACCGAGGTAGAAATGGAATCAAAATGAAATTTGTCCTCCTCGCTGTCTCTGTCTCTTCCCTCCTGTGCTGAGAGGAATACTGATGAGGGCCATAATCTCAGCAGCTATGAATAATAAACATTGTTACATCACCGGCTGAAAAGAGACGAGGGACGCAGATGGATCTGTGTGAGACCAGAGCAGCAGAGACAAACACACATAGAGCTTCACTGATGCTTCTAGATTCATGCAGCCAAGCTCATCCAGAACTATTGGTCCCCTTACTGGTTCACAGTTCAGCACGTCGTCTGGGATTTGCACCCGTCGGGGCCTCGACTGGAGGCCACGTTTTGTTAGGAGAGTTGCTGGCTTGCTAGTGGCTCTTATAAACCAGGAGATTAAAGGTGAAGTAAGATGAAAAGAGAAGATAAAGAAACGATGAGGAGACGTGCTGGAGGTCTCCAGAGGAACTTGGGGGATTTGGTGGGATTTACAGCAGGAACATGTACCTTCCTCCCTTTGTATTGTTTCCTTTCTGATCATCTCTGAGCTGCCCTTTTGTAGGCAGGCTGTACAAAAGTGTCACATTGGGATACTGGGCTGCGTCTGCGTTTCTCCACATCTCCTCTCCTGTCCAAGCTCTCCCCCAGGCTGCAAAGCCTCGGTAATCAGAGGAAGAACATGTGCTAGTCCACTAAGTCGATAGTGTCATAATGTTGGCGCTCCTGTCCTTATAATGTAAACGTTAGAAGAACTTTAAAGCTATTGAGGTTTTCGGCCTTGTACTGTTGGATAAGTGGATCACTTTGGAAATGTTTCGGTCACATCCAAACATCGTAGCCTTTAATGACTTAAAATGATCACTGGTCAAACACCGGTTGGTTCCAGGCTGCTTCTTTGCCCGTATCTTTCATGCAGCGCTTTCACTGATCAAATAAACGGTACGGCAGCTCGTTCTGTGATGAGACCGGGTGTGTGGGATAAAATCATGGTGTGATCTTTCCAACTGAGAAACATAACTATTTACCGAACAGGTAAAACTAACATTAAATCTAAGCGCTAGAGCTGCTTCCCCCTAAACAAACAAAGAGACACTTATTGAATATGGCTCTCTAGCATTTGACAACCAGTACAAGAGAAAAGCGTCACTTCATCCCTGCAGCTTCACAGCTATTCACAGACAAAAGGGGATTATTTCAAAGTTGCATAAATATTCCAAAGAGAATGTAGGGCGACTGGAGAGGCTGCATGCGATGAAGGGCCAGCAGCAGATTCTCCTGTCAGAGAGGTCGAGGACAAAGATGCTCACGTTGCAGAACTCCAAACCTTAAGAGGCTGAAGACCTGGATGCTTTGAGTTCCTGACGAATCGACCAATCAGGAATCGGCCTTCAATGTGTATCCACATGTGGGAACTGGACAGGATCCTTCGAAGCAAAGCAGTCTAGAATTTAAATGAACTATTCGTTATAGTCTTCTGTCAGTCCGGGTTTTTATGAAGTGGGGATGGTGTGCGTTGTGTTGAGCAGCAGTGGCACAGACCCCCTGTGGAGACATTCAGAGAGAACTGCAGAGAAATCTCTCCATGTCATTAAAAGTTCTGTAAAACAAGCGTTCCAACTTTAAGTTTATTTGTCCTGTACTTCAAATGATTATAGTACTCTGAACCATTTGCTTCTCCAGAGGCCCCTAAAGGCCTGATCTATCTGGCATCTGGCATCTGTATGAAATAATAAAAGGGATGTTTTCACTCGGTTCATCCAACAACACCTAATGTACAAGGTCTGCAGAGTCTACAGACTTTAATGTATGAGCCAACACATACACTACAGTACTTTTATCATTTTGATGACAAAGCTTTTGTTTCAACTTAACCATCCTCACTAAATGTCGAATCAGAACCACAACCGTTATCTTAACATACATGTAACCAAAATGTTCTCACTTTCCAAAGAGGTCTTTACTCTATTGGTTATGGTCCTCCCTTAATGGCAAATACAAGAACACACACACAGATATGCAAATAGAGTGGAGATGTATGTCATCATCATGCATATTCTTTAGTGGCAAAGCAGAGAGCAGAGCTCGATAATTCAGCCAATCACAACCGAGGCAGCAAACCGTACAAATCAAAGCCAAATGTGTTCATCCTCAAACAATCTTTTTAAAACAGATTGTGTAGTCCAGGAAGAACAGAAATAACGTATTACAGAGGTCAGTGAAAAAAGTGACAAGTAAACTTCAATGCAGCGTGTTATTAGAGCCGGAGCCGACTGGAAGTCAGGCGAAGCCCTGTTGGGTTTCGAAAGATTATTATTATTATGCCACTTCAATCGCAAGTTTGAGGCCTTTATCATATTTAAAAACTGGCATTTGCATCATAGGTGCAAACATTTTGGATATTTTAGGGGTCTCGCATTTTGGGTGTGAAAAATTGGCTCTCTAGCGCCCCCTTTACTTGTGTTATTTTAGCCTATTAGCTTACTTTTCCCCCCTGATCACCGATTGACCTGTATTTTTGCATACAGGTGCTCTTGGACATGCTCTACAAAAAAGTCACCATTGTCCGCCATTTTGAATTGAATTTTTGCGATTAAAATCCTTAGATTTTATCCAAAATCGGCAGTGCGCCATATAAATGAATTTTTCTTGTGCCTGCTGACCTCGAACCAATTTGATGTGGCACACTGCGCCCAAAAATCGGCCAAAATGTTTCAGTGCGACGCTGGTGAGCGATGAAGCCGCTCCGCTTGGCGGATTGTCGGAGCAATACGCTGGCAATGCACGCTTGAATGCCTTGAATGCCGAAAACTGTTAAACTGAAGATGAAGAATACGATGGATTTGTGAAAAGGGAATGATTGAAAACATTTTCTGTATCCGTTACAAACTATTGTTCAGGGTTAGTTCTGCATCAAGTGCAACCACATTCACCTCCACGTGCTGCAGGATTCCCACACACACATTTACATGCATGCACGCAATGCTCACGTGTACGCACACCTGCACAACTACACTCTGCCACCCACACACACACACACACACACACACACACACACAGCCCCCGACCTTCCCATAGTCGGGACTCAATGCTCGTTCTAAATTGTGTTAACGCACCCGTGTCTGTGGTGTTTTAAATATAAGGCAGCATGATTGTAGTCAGGTGGACCTTTATCAGGCTTAGTGTGTGTGTCAGCTCCTATACACAGCCTATAGCAGTCTTCTGGGTCTGTACATTAATAGCAGAGAGGAGCCGTTCTCCTGCATCACTCCACCGCACACCGGCTTGCCGTTGACGAGGGCTGCGTCTAAAACCGTATCCACCGGGGAACCTGTTGGCTCATTACCTTTAAGGTTAATCCTTCGCCTATGATAGAAAGAGTCAGGCAGGAATGCATGACATGACCATATATATATATATACATCTTGCCATGGTGCCGAACAAAATGTAAAATGCATCCCTGACATTTATTTTGATTAGATCTTTTAACTTTTGGGACTCTAACATTCACACCGTCCGGTTTCCTGTTTGCCTGATGCCATGTGAATGCAGCACAGACAAACGTGTGTGTGTGTGTGTGTGTTTGTTCCCACGTAGGCGTCCTGTGTAATCTGCATGTGATCTTGATTTATGAGCATGGCAACTCCAAACACAAGCTGCCGATTCCTTCCTCACAGCTGATATCCACACATGTTTGCTCTCAGCTCTCCAGGGGAGAGAGACTCTTGTGTATGTGTGAGTTTGCTCATAATTGCGTGTGTAATCCAGTTGAAACGTTTGCATGCTAACTCACTCTACATATGTCATCTCAGCTCGATCGGCAAAAAACCTGAACCAACAGTTACTGACTCATGTGACTGATGATGCGTGGCCGTCCTTTCCGGGGACAATGAGTCATGTGCAGGGACTTAGCCAGAGAGCCCTAGGGGTCTCCAAGCCGTCAAAACCGCCCCAATGTCCCACAGACGGGCCTGTGACTCGTTGTTTCATTGGTTTTCTATTAGCGCCATGGGCTCCCTCAGCTGGCCAGCTTGTAAGGAGTGTAATTTGTGTCTCACGGAGACGACACACTGAGCAATGGCATCATAAAGCGCTGCGTCATCTCATGCACTTTTTGTAAATAAGCCCCCGGCACTTCCCCCGACATGGTCGGCAACGTACCAAGCAGCTCTTCCCTTTTTCTGCTCTCATCTGTAATCCTGGAGGCCAAAGACGGAGGGGGGGAGTAATGACAACCAGCGCGTCCCAAAGGAACCGAGACTCCGTCTGAAAAATGAACTTTGTAAGAAATGAAATGAACGAGGCCGTGAGATGTGGTTTGAAAATAAATGCTGCTGCCCCCCCCCCCCCCCTTTTGACCTCGTAACGTAGGAGATCCGCAGCTTCCGACCCTGTAAGGTTCTCTCCACACATCCACAGAGAGTTCCTTTCTGACCACGACGAGCCGGTTGCGGGTTAGTAGTGAGCAGCGACTCCTCTGTGGCGTCTGATACCTCTGAAGTCAAAGTATGAGGATGTGAGTGTCACATGGAATCAATCAAAGGTTTCATTTAGAGTTTGTTCCCTAGAAACACAGAGGACAGTTATCCTCTTGTCCCTATGATGAACTCTTATTGTGAGACACTTTTTCACAGTGTGTTTGTGTTTATTATCGGCTCATCTCCCGTTGACCAAATGTGAAGGTGACTCTGGAGAGAAAGAAAGCGCACTGCTTCTCCGCTTCTCCCGCGAGTCTCTTTCTCATGTCACCTCCGTCTCCTCGTTTGTCTTCCCCCCTCTGTTTTTCATTTCTTTGTCTCACTCGGTATACTTCTATATCCGTCCCTCTGCACTCTCTAACCTCCCAGCTGGAAAGGACAGCGATCAGCATCCACATGTTCTCATGTGGGACAGATGGTTGTTGGCTTAAGTCACTGGTCAAGTGGCTGGTCGTGTAAGTCGTCAGTCATTCGACACCTGTCCCCGTCCTCATTAGAGACTCGTTAAACACTCACTAGTCACTAATGACTCGTTAGTCCCCGGCGAAGTCACGTCACGGGTCATTAACTCACGGGTAGAGTCAGTGACTACTACTGCTAGTCAACCCAACTTACTGGAGTGGTTAGTGACCCGGGTCATCACACACCCAGCGGCCGCGTGGCTCGTTGGACGCTCACCAGTCCAATACCTGGTTGTTGGTGACATGGTCGTCGCTGGACATCTTCTTAGACATTCACCTAGTCACGTGATTAGTTATTAAAGGAGGGATTGCAGTCTTACATTAGCACACCGTATATACATATTTATGTGGATTTCTTTTTCTTGGACACAAGGACGCAAATCTGACTCTAAAGGAGGATCTCAAGGTATCAAAGAAGGAAGCTGAAGTCAACTGAGGAAGCTTTGTCATTTGACGAGCTCAGTGGAAGTAGATAGTGGAACATAAAGTTCATCAGCAGTGTTTCCTTTACACCACATCTGAGGTTTAATATTTTCATTGGCGTTAATAACGAGGTGATTTGGATTCCACTGGGTGTCTCGTCCTGAGCACCGCCGTGGTTTGGCCCGCGTTGCCAAGCCCAACCTTCAAACGTCAAACTAATCAGAGATCCAAATGACAACAGCCACAGGTTGAAAGATTGAGAGGTTGAAGGAATGTTGTCTGTGTCATTTAGAACTGAAGTTTCTTACCTGTGTGTCTCATTCTCTCCCTCAGAAACCTCTCCAAGAACCCCACGCTGACCACTTTGTCCTGGCAGATCTTTGAAAACCTGCAGCTTTTCGAACTGTAAGTTGACCATTGTTTTTTTTATTACAAATGGCACATGTTGCCCCGCCAGCGTTACACTAAGAGGGGCTCCTTGATGCTCCTTGATCCCCTCCATCAGGTCGAGGTAAACCTGCGTGCTGCTGTGAACGCTCAGAAATCCCCCCGTCATGTTTACTACATATGTCGATATTTGGAGGATTCAGTTCACTTTTTCAGCCTAAAAATCATTGTACTCTTGTAATTGGCCTTGTATCTGCCAAAGCAGAGAATGGAAGTCAATGAAGAGTCCAGTTTGGTGCCAGAACTAGGACTTAATGGCAGAGCTCTTGAGTGAGGGTCACAGGAGAAAAACGTAGCCCAAACGCAGACCAAAGGGACTCACGTGGTTTACACACAGCAGAGAGAAACGGCAGACAGGATAATACAAAATAAAACCACACTGTGACAACAGGCCTCACGTACATCAGCGCCGATTCCTGCCATTACACCAGAGCACACAAACTCCATCCATCCGGGTCTTAAGTGAAATAGTTGCTATAAACCAATCAGGGTCTCGTAAGGAGTGTTTTTGGAACGGTTTGTTCTTAAAGAGCTTGGCACAGCTCTCACATTAACATGATTTGCATCACAAGGTGAGTGTGTATCTTCAGTGAAAGAAGAGCAAATTAGAAAAACAGGATTATGATAGATTGACAGGTTCATCTTTCGAGAACACAAATAGGTGGATAAATATTAGCATTAACCCCCTGCTGGCCATTAAAGACAATGCAGGTTTACCCTAAAGAGACCTTCATCTCCGTTTGCAGCAACATAAATAACTCGGTGTATACAAAATATAGATATGCACTCATTATTTTTCATCTTTAGCAAACATTCAAGACTTACAACTTACATTTTTAAGAGAGAACAAAAGAAAATTCTCCACATGAGAAGTGTTTGCAGATGTTGCTTTTAAATCAGACGAGGGAGTGTTTAAACATGTACCAACAGATTTCTATTCAAATTGGCAGTAATTTATTCAATAACCAGCTCTGCTGAATCAGAACATTATTATACTTTCTCTTATGTTGAGGGGAAATGTTACACACTTTCCCGTGAAAAGATTAAAATATGAAAGAGTAAGGTCTCCTCACTCTCTAGTGGCTGAAGACACCTTCTATTCGGCAACACGCTACACTTCATTTCCATTTCAAAGCTCCTTTTCCTCTTTTCCTCCTGTGATTATCATGTCCTTGTTTCTTTGACACAACGCTCCTGCTGCTCCTCTGAACTTTGGCTGACTTCATGGTATTTTTCATTTTTACGCCCCGTGATCTGGAGAGGGAAGGAGCAATGTTTAAAGTCAATAAACGTCTACTTTGCGTTGATGATGGCGGCCGGAGCTCACAGAGCCAAAAAGCATAAGGCCGTCTCAGCGTGGTGAAGCCTGCTCCTGCGTCCAGTCAGACCTCGTCCCATCGTCATGAAGGTACGAATCATGTTTTCACGCCGAGTGTTCAACGGCTGTCAGCGATATGAGGATGGAAGGTCCAAACAGCAGCATGTCACATGATCTGCATCCCTCTCCTCCTCTGCCTTCTCCTGGCCACGTTTTAAGTCAGCTGCCAAACCTTTTCAAATGTCAGGATGAATAAAACGTGTAGCACATAAGTGAATTGGACTTCCTGCCGAAATGTTGAAGCTGTTTCAGTAGATAGAAGTTCCAGAGCCACCTTCTGTCTACTTCTAGACGCAGTTATCTATCTATCTGAAACACAGGAGCTGGATAAGGAAAGCAGCGCTGAACAGCTTTAAATGAATGAAATACAAACACCTCATCAACTCACCACCATCATCTTTATCCGTGTTAGAGAATCAAATAAATGTGAGTCATTGAGTAAGAACTGGAGTGTAACGATTCGTTTTTAACAACGATTCGATCACGATTCGTGGTTGTCGATACGATTCAAGGACAATATTGGTTCATTTAGAACGATACGATCCGAAACGATTCACTGACTTTAAAACGATTCAGTAACTTTTTAGCCAAAAATTCAACCAGTGTGACTGAAATAAATTCCTGTTGTTTCTTGTAATAGAATTAGGTATCAATTAATTATGAATATAAATAAACAAGTAAACAACAATGAATGGCAAATGCATTCACATTTTATTTGAATAAAGTGCAAACACTGCTGTAGCAGTGTAGCAGAAAAAAACCCGTCTTAGTGATATACACAAAAAACACCCCTGCAATAATGGTTTCCCCCTACCAACCCCCGAAAAAACCCTCTATTTTAACCCGTGTGGAACATCCCGTCGGATTTGCCGTGAAACCCGGAAGTTGAATCGGGGCTCGGGACGGCGGGACCTGCATACTGCGTGAGCACGTCACGGCTCAGTCCGCGACAGCCTTTATCATCAGTGCTAAGAAAAAAGTCTGACGTGCTTAAACGGGTTATTTCCTAGTATCGATACAATCGATTTATGACATTTTAAATCGATGTTAGATCGATATATGTCGTCCATAAGGCCAACTCGCCGAGCACAGATCGATGTAGTTGGATCGGAGGAATAAAAATCTATCTATGACATATGCAAGTAAAACAAACAGAAGAACTGTGCAGAGGAAATCCTCCACGTGTCAAACAGAAGGAGGACGAGTGGCTAGCTAGCTGCTAGGCTAAGCTAGCTGCTAGGCTACTTCCATCTCAATCTACCCTGCAGGACCAGCACCGTGTCCCTAAATGACAGCGGTGTGGAAACGTCCTGCTAAATGTGGGGACTTTAAACTCAGCCGTCAAATAATGGAAGAGCAAAGTGCACGAGGACGACAGGAAGAGACGCTACTTCAACATGAACACAGAGTTTTGTGTTCAAAATAAAATCTTTAGAACATACACAAACATTTTTTTTATTAAAGAATCAAGATTAAATTAATATCGAAATGTGAGATTAATTAGTAATATATATATATTGAATGTATGAATATATATATATCATTTTAACTGACAGCAAGTGATGCTGTGCATTTCTCCTGTTTGGGCTATTGGAGAATTGCACAGTCTTGATGATTTCAGGACACTTCAGGATGCTGAAGAGAGAAGGAGGCAACACAGTTGGCTTTTATTTAAGTTAAAATGATCTCTACATTATTCATTGAAGTAAATCCAAAGGTTAATGGCCAAACATTTTCCCTTGACACTGATTAGTGACAACTGATTTTCCAATGCCATATCACATACACTCACTTTGTTTTTATGACAAAGTGCCGTGGCTGAGTTGAAACATAATGAGACTGAGCGAGAGGCACACTAGAAGCTACAGGATTTATTTTAGTCTTTTGAAAGCAGGGCAGCTCCTCTGAGGAGAATGGACTGTCCTTTATGGAGCAGATACAAATACTAACAAAGAGTTCTCCCAGTGTAATGCACACATACACACACACACACACACGCATGCATTTACACAAATACGATCACCGTCCCCGACGGCTCTGGAGACCGAGGATATATTTGCCAAATGAAGGTCAGCATCATTGCCAGGCCACCGTTTGCAGCTGGATATTTGGTGCTGCTTGAGAGTTTAGGTGTTTGGTGTTGCGTTCCGGTTGGAATGCGGTTCTGAGACCTCCAGTGTCTGAGATGGGGGACCATCATGGCTGTCATGCACCCAACCTGGGATGGTCTGGGGTCACAGATGACCCATTTGGGCCATTAGGGTTGTGCTGGTTTTAGAACCTCCTGTTATTAAATACAACCTTTTCATACCTTTCAATTGATAGCTGTTTTTAAACCGTGCTTGATTGAGAACTAAACGCTTGTGTCACGATTACAATTCATTGTTGATTACAGCCTGATCAGGTCTTGGGTTTAAATACCCGTTCTCAAGTCAAGGGGACTGAGAGCGGACCTGACTCAACCATGTACACGTAGTATGTCTGGGCCACAATACTGGGAAAAATGTCAGACAAATGTTCAGAATAAATGATGGGCCATTATGGCACAGCTGGAGGCAATAGGGCATGGGACGTTTAAACCTGTTGGGGATACTAGACTCACCTCAAGTGATGTAAAGCTTTTTGTCGGTGGGTTTGGCACGATTGCAATCAAGGAGTAAATACGAGGCTGTGGGATGGCAGTAAGCTGTTCCAACCCCATCACCCCAACCCCATCACCTCCAGTCATTGTGAGCCATTCAGCTGCTTCATGGCTGCTGTCTGGATGTACCCTGGTGGTCTTGTTATTGACTCCTATTCATCTACTCGCACTGCGAATGACTGACTCGACACCACGCTGGGCCTTGTGGCAGCAAACATCCCCTCCCTCATTGCATTGAACAGTAAACCCAAGTCCTGTCACAGGGAACCGGCGGCAGGCTTTTCTAAGCGGCAGAAAATCACCATTTCAGGAATGATATGAGGGTGTCCAGTGACACTGTGATGCAACCTACATTTCTTAGGAGAAGTAATCACGGCAGCAATGAAATGGATGTGTTGGGTAACAGAAGGCTGCTCCACTCTTAAGCTCTCAGTGCCAGCCGTCGTCCTGCTCAGGATGGGATCGCGTCCCCTTGGACTGTACTTCGGCACAAGTCAGAGAAGCTCTGTGTTTGAACAATGGGATTCAGCAGAAAGTGGGCATCTGCTTCACATACGTATTCCCCTTCTCAACAATCGGCTATCGTATCCAAACTAGTCCCTTAAGGTCAGGCTGTGCTTGATGCAACGCAGAGCATCAACGTCTGCCTGTGCTGATGTGCGATGACGTCTGCTGTGATCGAAGCCTCACTGGATTTATGTTTTTGGAAAAAGGATTCCAGCCGGTTGCTGAAAACTTAAAACCAGCATTTACATCGTACAAATGTCATCATCAAAATGCAATGCGAACAGTGAAATATTTCGCGAAATAGAGAATTGTCAGACCAAGTCAGAAAACGACTTATGAAAGCGGCTGCTTCTCCACATGTGGTCCTCTGAAAGCTCCTGGGGCGTGTTTCCTAAGTGCAATGCAGCGTCATTGGCGTCTCCTTCACAGTGTCTCCTCCTCGTTGGTCCTCTTCACATCCAGGTGTGATTCTGCCGTCGCAACCTGAGACCTCCCCTTCCTGTCTTTCCCTCACCTTTCAAACCATTCAATGCAGAGACGTTTTGGCTTCATGCCTCAGTGAGCGAGTGAACATAGCATACATAGTTTGTCTTCATCTTATAACTAGCACACTTCAATTACATCAACATATTAGATTACAGTTCATATGGTGCAATACTTCTTCTAATACCTGGCAGGAGAAAAAACTCCCAGAAAAAAGCCTCTCTGGGAAAAGAAATCCATAAAGGACGGCATTTTTCCGTCGACGCGACAGGATGTTAATGTGGACAGTAATTGTGTTTTACATGACTATAACTCGTTATTTAATTAAACTGCATTCACTTCATCTAACATTCTAATGTAATAACTACTCTCTAACATCACACTCTACAATTCTACAATTCTACACTAAGTGAGCAGTGCAATGTTTAGTGCATTTCAAGGTCTTTAAACAGGAAGGTGCTTGAGGAATAATTGAGACAAAAAGAAGGAAATAAAACTTGCTTTTATTGGTAAAAGTATTTAAGGAAAAAGATGCCTTTGTTTTGTGCCGTGTGGGCTTTCTTTATTGAACACAATGCCAAAAATGTCAGAAAACATATTGAGCCCCATGGAGACCTCCTTATCCTCCCATGAAAGTGGGAGGTTATCTGCGGAAAGGGAGCCAGAAGGTGCTAATTTGGGCTCCAAAGTGGTACAACACGTTTACACCACCCTCCCCAGGCCAGGTGCACGAGGCAGTTCATTAAGTCAGTGTCAGTATCAGATAAACTGGGAGACCACGTGGCTTTAAGTCTCAGGCCACAGGATGAATCCTGGTGCAGCACATTACTCCATTTCCCCTCCTCCGTACAGGGACTCACTTTCTGCATCGCTTCAAATCACTCAAAAGCACTTTACATGTGAAGTTAAAACGCATCATCATTATTAATCCACTGTGCAATTTTTACAGTTTAATAGTACTCTTGTTTTGCCTATGAAATCTTAAAATGCGGAATATTTTTGCTATTGTAACTTGAAAATGTTTTATCGCTAACACTTTCCCTCTCGTTCGTTATAAACACTGTAACACTGTGCATCAGTTTCAAGCTCTCCTTCATAATCCTTTATAACAACAATCTCAACGCAACATTTTGAATATGAATATCTAAAATGTATAATCAATTATAACATCAAGTGACCCCAAACTAATTGGTGGTCAGTCACTGACATATTTTTACAGTGATTTTAATTGTATTAATTAATGTAATAAGTTTCAATCTTTGTACAATGCATGACAATCACGCATTGATGTATTTTGTGTTCATGCCTTATTCTGAAGCGCCTGTAGCTTTCATTTGAACCAACAGCTAGCAATGGCCGGATGCTGATGGAGCTGCTTCTTCTGGATGATGAGCATTAGGAACAGCTAAGTCTGCTGATGGAGATCTTATAAGAGGCATCAGTATTACACTGAGACCTTTTCATATCTCGTGGAGAGAAAGTGGCTGTTTCAACATGACTCACCTAAAATCTCCAAATGCTCTGGCAAATTTAGTATTTTTATTTGCTGGAAGGGATGCGGTTAGGTATCGACAGCTCATTCAAGCAATAGTATTGATCATTTGCATCCTTCTTTTAATGAGCGGCGAGGGAACGAAGAACGCTGATTGGCTTCAGAAGTGTTGCAGCATTTATGGTGATGATGCTGTTCACAGAGTCTCGTCACCATCCCATTTCCCATGTCCTGACCCCCCTGCATTGCTACTGGCTCACTGACTGACCAGGCCCCCACTCACGGATAATAAGGCCTTCGCTCAGATGAGATCAATCGATTAACTCTCCATAATCTGTACTGATTTTGTTATCAAAGTAAAGATATCAGCTGATCTCTATAATCTCCATTTGGCATTTCATAATGCCACTGTTCTTTAGTTGGATTACAGAATGATGTGGTGTCACGCGCTGCCTCAGGCACACTAATGAAGGCCGGCCGTTTCAGTTTAATGTCTTAAAATGTCCCATGACACTTCACATCATTCATATTCATTTGGCCAAATGTCTTTTTCACTTGGCTCCACCCACCTGTATCGCTTCTTGGTCCAAGAGCGAGATAGAGGCCGACATTAAACCAATAAGGAGATGACCAACGACCCAACTTAAGGCTTGATAATGTCCCTCCACTAACCAGCGGAGGACATCGAGGGGACTAAGTCCTCTTCTTATGTCCAGTCCATGGACTTTTTCTCGCACGGCTGTATTTGGACAGAAGATCTTTGGCTCTGTGATGTTTTTGAGCAGCAGCCCTCCAGCCTTCCTCCCTTCCTTTTCTTTTTTAATATCGTTTCTTATCACTCTAACGAACACAAGCCAGGAGACAGGAACACTGAGACCCTGAGAAGAATTACTTGTCGTGTTTGTTTCCACTTTTCATCAGCGGAAAGGGCTGCACTGTGAGTGTGAAGCCCGAACGAGCACCCGGGTGGTGCCACCTTAAGTGCTTTCAGAGATGAAGGCGTAGCTGGGAACGTTTCCCAACCAAAGACTCGTGTCTGGTATCTGCAGCTGTGTGCTCTACTGCTACAGGGTTCAAGTTCATATTCAGTTCATAAAGAAACATTTCCACACGATCTGAAACGCTGACCGGAATGTGAATCCACGTGAAAAAGCTTTGAGTTTGATCAGTAATGATGAGCATCAGGCACTATTTACATCCCCTCCGCCTCACGGCTCGATAGCATTCTGTTTCTGTTTGGACCCTTTATGATAGTATGATTTGATTTTCCAGCCAGTTTTAGATTATGAAAAGTTGCATGTTGTTTCCTTAATTATATCGTAATGAAGTAAATGTTGATCGCACAATGTGATCGGCGTAGAAGAAATACTCGCTCTCTTGGATTGGTTCTCGTCTGTTCTGTCCACTCACATTAAAAGTCCCTGACATGAAGAGGCAACAGCTGCCTGTATCCATCCTCATCATTACACGCAGCACTTCCTCTACACATTTAGCTGCCGTGGTTTAAGTGACTTGGGGAGAATATGTTCATTCTTGTAATGCTACCATATCTGTTCTATTTTAACCTCAAGATGAAAACCCAGCTAAGTGGAACATCTAGGAGGTTTCACCTTCTCAGCAGCTCGTGCCTTTATGCTAATACACATGCTAATGCACATGCTAATAGACAATCGCCTCTGCAAAGATGGAAACATTTCCAGGTTCAATGTTCTTGGCTCATTGGGAAAGTTTTTGAGGATATCCTTTTATTTGTTCCATCACGGTGTTTCTTTTCACTCTTTCCAGTCCGGAGGCTTTTCTGCCCCTCTGGAGACAAATCCAATTTGTTCAATTTATCAAACCTGTGGCTGAGGCTGTAATAATGCACCTATTGATCTCAAGATTGGGTATAAGCAGGGGACTTTGTGTTCACGTGTGTGTGTGTGTGTGTATGTGCACAATCAGCACACGGCTCAGATCTACAAATGTTCATTACTGGCGTTCCCCTCAGCAGCAGCAGATAGGCAGCATTCATCACGTCACGCCTGCAGCCTGCTGGAGAATCACTCCATCTCTGCTCTGTGTGCGTGTGTGTGTGTGTGTGTGTGTTGTGTAGTTATATACGACTCACTGTCTGACTAAATCCAATACAAGACTAAATGTCTCTTTTTTAAATGTGCAAAAATGCTAAACAAGTTCTCAATACAGTTTATAAAATGTTATTATGTAAGCTGACACGATAACTTCATAAAACTTAAATAAGTAAAAGAAAGGGCAAGAATTTCATTGCATGTTCATAGCAAAGGAACCAAACGAAAACTAACTCAATTATTAATTCCAATTATTATAAGTGTATCATTCATTTTTGGCAAAGTTTCTCTCTGGCTCTGTGGGAGTGTTTTGTTCTCCAGGAAAGGAAATCCAGAACCAACATGGACTGAAACCCCAGCAGTGCGTCTTATTCCTGCACCGCTTCACTTTAACAGGGACAGATGATTGAGACTGTGTGCTGCTCCCTGATCATAGAAAAGGACACATAGGATGGAGGTGGATGCGTCTCACTCATCCTGGCCACGGTCCATGTCGACAATCTGAAGAAG
Organism: Apeltes quadracus; assembly: GCA_021346845.1. Classification (NCBI taxonomy): domain Eukaryota; kingdom Metazoa; phylum Chordata; class Actinopteri; order Perciformes; family Gasterosteidae; genus Apeltes; species Apeltes quadracus. Next base: position 227,097 of record CM037935.1, on the reverse strand, counting down.
TTGGATTCAAACTAAGTGCCAATACTACGGTGGCCCTGAAGTGCAGATCACAACGGAAAACATCTCAACAAATCATAGAACACCACAGCAAATAGGAAAACACAACGACATTAACTTCTTAGGGAAAGGGCAGAGGACGGACCCTTCTGATTGGACAGACAGGACTGACAGTCTCTTTACAGCAAATGAGTAGTAGAAAAAAAAGCCCCAAAACTACTACTTATACTTTTATTTACAGCACCTAAATATAATTGAACAACAAAGCAGCGGTTAAACGATGGTGAATCACTAGTAGGACACTCGTAAAACATCGCCATCTGTCCTGTGACTTTCTGCTGCGTTTCTCCTGCTGCTCTCTTCCAACCCCCCCCACAAGATGTTCCTTTACAAGTGAGCCTACATCACTGCCACGTATAAAAAAACACATTGAAGAAAATATATTTAATGAAAGATCGCCACGACCTGGATTCGAACCCTGTGGAGCAAAATAACAACACGTCCCAAGACAGCTGCGCTGCACCGTCGGCCAACCGAGCTCAGAAACGCTGCTGCTGTTTTACGTACCGCTCATTTAACTGAACATCGTTAGTGGACGTCGGTTTGGTTCAAGATGAACCAAACGACGTCCACTAATTCAGCGTCAGCGTCAGTTCTGGCAGGCCAGGTAGTCAAGGACGTGGCTAACGCTATTGGCCAACACACGGTCTCATCAGCTGATCGGCTCCAGCTGAGCGCGCATCAGCTGATCTGGATTAGCGCACCAGCTGGTCAAACCCCCCTCGCTAATGGCTACACTCAGACAGGGCGCCTATTTAAAGCAGATTCAGTTTGCTCCTACCTGCTTGCAGCTCGCTTCTCTGCCGCCCGCCACCTCCCCAGCTCCTCCTCGTCATGCATACACCTCCCCAGCTCCTCCTCGTCATGCATACACCTCCCCAGCTCCTCCTCGTCATGCATACACCTCCCCAGCTCCTGCTCGTCATGCATACACCTCCCCAGCTCCTCCTCGTCATGCATACACCTCCCCAGCTCCTGCTCGTCATGCATACACCTCCCCAGCTCCTCCTCGTCATGCATACACCTCCCCAGCTCCTCCTCGTCATGCATACACCTCCCCAGCTCCTCCTCGTCATGCATACACCTCCCCAGCTCCTCCTCGTCATGCATACACCTCCCCAGATCCTGCTCGTCATGCATACACCTCCCCAGCTCCTCCTCGTCATGCATACACCTCCCCAGCTCCTGCTCGTCATGCATACACCTCCCCAGCTCCTGCTCGTCATGCATACACCTCCCCAGCTCCTCCTCGTCATGCATACACCTCCTACACCTGCCCTCGATACTTCCACAGTGTAACTGTGTACCAGAGGTCATTCCATTGAAAGGAAACACAATAACATTGGACTGTCCAATCGTTAATCCAACTGATCAGCCTGATCCTGGTAGTTGGACCTGCTCAAACATTTGCACAGCTTTTGGTCTGAATAGTGGAAACCATTGGGTCAACAAAGCGTCACCAAGGACCTGGCAATGGCTGCTTTGGTTGCTGAAAGCTAAAAGCTAACGGCTTTAAATGACTCAACGAGTTACTCCTCCACTCCCTTACACTGTGCAGCTGGGATGTAGAGTTCCACCATAACAGCAGTCCTGCCTCACAGCTGGGTGCGAGGCCCCGGGGCCCTTTGGCCACACCCAGCTGCTTCTGCTCAGGGGGTCTTACTTATTAAACCCAGATGTCATAGTTGCCATATGAATATTAGAAGACCCATTCCCCGTATCGGTCAAGCCTCTCATTATTATCTCCAGCATCAGCACTAAAAGTAAAACTAAACTACTAAGTTCTTCTGAAGTTCTGAAGACTTTCAGTGAGGTGAACGATGGAAAAGAGGAAATATGATCATGTGCTGTCGTTTTCTGACAAGTAGCCAAAAGGAGGAAATAGCAGTTTGTTGTGTGGAAGGTAAATATTTAGTATAGGTACAATACGGTCATTTATAAGCACGTTTTTGGTGTAATGCCGATACGTTGCACTAATGTAACATTATACATCATAGGACTTCTTTACACTGAGAGTGACTCAACAGGAGTACAGTGGTGCCGACTGAATACTAATACAGACAGACTGGTATTTTGGTTTGCTTAAAATCTCCAAAGGTCTTGCTTGCTCATGTAAGTATTATCATATCCATCATGCTTATTTACGAGTGACATTTTATTCACAACCTTTACATTTTCTCCAAATAATGGTGACGTTTCTTCACAGCAGTAACCACGTTTTCAGTGTTAACGGGACCGTTTCACAACTTCAACATTGTGTTTCTGCTCCACTGTGACGTTTCACACCCTGAACGATGTTTCGTAACATGTTGCAATGTTAACCATGCATTACAACACTTCACAACAGTGGCGATTGACCAGCAACCACCATCACAGTGTCAGAATGGCGTCAGGCGCTAACTTACAGCAGGCTGCATGCGTTTCATCATCACTTTAACCTTGTTTCACAACGGCACCAGCAAGCGTTCCTGGCGGCAACTTACAGCATGGAGGCCGTGCTCAACAGGCTCTGCGGTGACTCTGGGGGCTTCTGCCCGAGCAGCAAACCTTTATCTATGCGTGAACATCCCCTTTCTGCCATTCTCCCAGGCGGAGATCAGGCAGCGTGTACTTTGTGCCAGAACAGTTCAGGCGCACTGGGAAATACAACACTTTCACACTCCGTTGTCTCACTGTGAGGGGGGGGGGGGGACATGAAGGTCCCAGGTAGGAACATGAAGGTCTCACTGTGAGGGGGGGGAACATGAAGGTCCCAGGTAGGAACATGAAGGTCTCACTGTGAGGGGGGGGACATGAAGGTCCCAGGTAGGAACATGAAGGTCTCACTGTGAGGGGGGGGACATGAAGGTCCCAGGTAGGAACATGAAGGTCTCACTGTGAGGGGGGGGACATGAAGGTCCCAGGTAGGAACATGAAGGTCTCACTGTGAGGGGGGGGGAACATGAAGGTCCCAGGTAGGAACATGAAGGTCTCATTGTGAGGGGGGGGAACATGAAGGTCCCAGGTAGGAACATGAAGGTCTCACTGTGAGGGGGGGGGGGGACATGAAGGTCCCAGGTAGGAACATGAAGGTCTCACTGTGAGGGGGGGGGAACATGAAGGTCCCAGGTAGGAACATGAAGGTCTCACTGTGAGGGGGGGGAACATGAAGGTCCCAGGTAGGAACATGAAGGTCTCACTGTGAGGGGGGGGGAACATGAAGGTCCCAGGTACACGGGAGACGTGCCTCCCCTCTCCCACTCCCCCACCGTTCCCCGTTTGAACCTAAAGCTTTGCTAACACAGCTAATGCTTTCTACTTGTGTCTTTGCAGTCATTTGGAGGAGGTGGTGTTCGACTGCGGCTGCGAGATCCGTTGGCTGCAGCTATGGCAACAGAGAGGGGAGGCGGGACTGAGCAGCCAGCAGTTGTACTGTGCCAACGACGACACCAAGATTTTGCTGCAGGATATGAACATTAGCAGTTGTGGTGAGTCAAGAGTGCACAGACACACACCCTCACACCGGGAATTTGGACTGCTGATGATGACTTTTTTGTTTGAGCTGATTAAATGATTGGGGGACAGTTATTCTATATTTTTCAGACTCCAAATTAAAGCAAAACCAATCTGGCTGTGGCTCTCAACGCCGAGCATTGGTTCCCACTGGAGCCTTAAATCTTCACAGTTCCATTTGTGTGGAACTGGAGAGAATTATATTTCCTCTCTACGTGTTACAGACCTGCCAGACATCAGCGTCAGCCACAGCAACCTCACCGTTGTCGAGGGAGACCGTGTGACGGCTGTCTGCAACGGTTCTGGATCCCCTTTACCCGAGGTGGACTGGCTCGTGAACGGCTTGCACTCCAGCAACGCACACGGTGTAGGCAGCACACACACACACACACATTTACTGACACGCACTAAGGCACACACCCAGCAAGACTTTAGTTGTGTTGCGTTGCTCGGTTTTCAGCACCACGGACAGCTCTGCATATGCTCATGCAACGTACACAACAAACATCGCTGTCCATTGTTCTGAAACGACTGCTCAAGGTTGGGCCATGTAATTATGCTTCCTAATACAGCCCAACACACACAGTTGGTTCGTACCAAATTGCCATGTTGACACACCAGTCCACATGCGTAGCGCTGTAAACTTGGCCGATGCCGTGAGAACAAGGTCACCATGGTCGTAGTCAGACTGACGTCATGTTCTTCCCGTATGGCCCCCTTCCACCAGGCCAGACAGCGAGTTACAGGCCGCTTCCATGACCTGACCCTCTGTCTTCCCCTCCAGCAAACAGTGTACGATAACACCATCCACTCCATCAACATTACGCTGGAAAACGTGAGCCGAGAGGACAACAACTTCGTGCTGACCTGCACAGCCACCAACGTAGTGGGCATGACCAACGCTTTCGTCAACCTCACTGTTCACTGTGAGTTGCTATCGATCTCAACAGTGCCAACTATCATCATGACAGCACACACACATACAAGCACCGACGTTTGTGTGTGTGCGAGCAAGCGTGTCAGGCGTCAGCGTGTTTATGTTCGCGTGATCTACAAGAGGAGCTTGTTTGTGTGAGCGGGTCTGATTGAGTATCGTTTCATAGAGGCCAAAACCAACCTGGCACCTACGGTACATCCTAAAGGAGAGCGCCCAGCTCAATGAATACATGAGTATTCATTTAACCCTTTGAATTGCGTTTCTCATTAGAGCGTTTTTTTATTCACATGGCACATTCTAACATTCCAAATCGTTGTATTTATTTTTTATTGGTCGTCACTCATGAGCTTCACTTCAGTAGCTTGAACTTGCGGTTTCATTTGGCTATAAGTGAGCACTTTCTGACAACTTAAATGAAAAGAATTCCATATTCCAGTATACCTTAGAGAATATAAGCTAGTCGCTCCCACTGCCCATTCTATTCATTTTGTATTAAAAAAGAAAAAGGTTCAGTATTTTGTAAAGCAGCTGGTCAAACAGTGACATATTGTCTACATTTATTCCTGGTTTCTGGCGGCAGAATTGCCTTAATGAACAAAATGCATTAATGAACAACTTACACAAATGTGTTGAAGGTTTGATGAGTTTAACATTTAACTCGAACGTGAAGCACCTGACCATAAAAGTTCAAGGACTAATGTAAAGCCTTTAGGAGGGGTCTATCTGCAGAAATTGAACATAGCATTTGCACATGCGTTTCCTTTAGTGTATAACTGCTTAATGATAAGAATTGTTGTGTTGTTCAGATGATTGTTCTGCAGTTCAGCGATTCTTCACAGCGTTCTGAATTAAGCTTCCTATCTTGTTGCTGATTGTAGATAAAGCAGAGTTAAAGATGCACTGGCTTTTACAAAATGGCATCCAGCAGCATCTGTTACTATGGCAACAGCATTGTCATCCATATCATCCTAACTTTCATGCTTCCCATTTTGGATGAATTTATAATTCAAACTGACAAGCTTATTGACGGGATAATTAATTACACTAGAAAATGACACATAAAAGCAGCAACGGAACCATCGGGTCATCTAATGAGTTCAGCCCAATGCTGCCAGGACCCGACAAGTCTATTCTCAGGTGGAGCTCCACCCACACACAGGCTGGAGTTCTAAAAGCAGCTCTGAGTTGCTTTGGACTGGACTTGTTCTTGAGCCCAGATTGTGCCCACTGCCTTCATGAGCTGAGCCCATTGGATTATTAGCTTTCCCCTCACGGAGCCCTGGTACCGGTTTGAAGCTCCGCTAGCTGCATCGGCAGGACAGATGAGTCAGACTACAACATGTTCATTACATTGCAGCCGAGCATCTCTTATTGATTCATGAGACGTGCAGCGACTGTTCGTGTGATGAAAGAGCAACAGGAACGCAGTTAACAGGGATTAGAGGCATAAATACAATAACAGGAAGAAGCAGAGTGACACAATCTTAAAAGCCCAAATGTTGGCACAGTTTCAGTATTCATGGTCTTATCGTGTCATCCCAGAGACCTCATGAACATCAGTTCCATTGGTGCATTCATTTAAAAAGGGGTGTTCACCTCCTGTGAATCCTTGCCTTGATTGGATAGATGGAAGCACGTACGTTCTATTTGGTATGATGGATGCGTCTGACTGTAAATAACCAGCTGGTTGCTATTTCAGGAAATAGTCCTGGAACAGAACCTGCACCCGTGTGGAACTAAATGTAGTGTCTTTCTCCCCGATGCATTTAAGCTGTGTGTCTGGACTCCTTCGCCGTCTTTCCTGTTTGAGCTTCTGTTGGTGCCAACGGAGGGAGTTTGCGTCTTGAACCGGTTTCTGGTCTTATATAATCGCCCGTGTGAGTCTGTGAGCCGAGCTGATGGGGAAATGGCCTCTTTCTCAGTCAAAACCAATCAAAGCCCTCCATCACACTGGCAGCAGCGGATCCCCGCCGGATCTAACAAACACCATTTAACCTTCTCGTGTTATTTGTATTGGAGCACAAAGTGACCTGTCAGGTGACGTCCCCCGACACGTCCTCGCTGCCTCTACGTGACGGACGTTTATCAGCCCACTTAGTCCTCCTCAGTCATCACGCACACAGCGCGTTGCCGCGGTGACAACCCATCCATCCACGTCTCGGGCAGCCAATACTGTCCCATCGATTCACCCGAGCTGCCAAGTAGCACAGGTGGATGATGGGAAATGGCTGTAGCGATGCATTATTGGTTCATTGTAACTGTACAAACGGCCTCATCGTTTCATACACATTCATTTCTGTCACGTGTTCTGTTGCACCACGAGGTGCTGCCACGGATTACTGTGAGGGGGGGGCGTCCATTCTCTGATATATTTAATGATATCCGACGTGTGCTTATTCATGTATCGTGTGTGTGTGTGTATTCTCAAGAGAGGATGGATTCCATTTGTGGTGGAACGTCTAACAGCGATCGTGTTTCTCCGGTTGGGAAAGAAGCTGCACTGTTCAAGCCGCCAAATGATGTTTGCGTTCTCAAACTGTTTTGTGTGTCAGCAGAGAGCAACACTCTCCGAATCGATCGAAGCAGATTGTGATGAGACGGCAATGTTACAATGATAATCAAGCTTTCTCCCATTTTCATCACTCCCCATTTCCTCCCTTTGTCTTCCGTGTGCTGCCACATCACACGTAATGTGATGGCCGACAATATAAGCTTCAGCAGAAGTGCAGGCGCGCTGAAACACTCTGCGTTGCTCATCTGCTCTCTGCAGTTCCTCCCTCCATCGTGAAGCTCAAGGAGCCTGAACGCCGCCATGACACCTGCATCGAGTTCACCGTCCGAGGGTCGCCGCACCCGACGCTGCAGTGGTTCCACGGACACACGGTGCAGCCACTTCCTGATATAACATGTTGTGTTTTCAGGCTGCTCTTTCCAAGCATCAGCATTTGTTTAACTAAAGAAGAAGAATTAACATCCAGTACTATTGATTTAATCAACATGAATAAAACGCAGTGGGTTGAGTCCGGTGGACAGCACGGGCCCTGCTGGCTGCGTAACGGAGCCAGCGACCGGCGCTGATTAAGATTGGTTGATATTCTAGTACCAGTTGCATCTCACCACAGTTTAAAACGACTAAGAGTGAAACGTTTACTGACTAAGATGAGGTTTGACAAGTTTGTTTTCCTGATGTTCTTTCTCTGCGTTCCAGGAAATATCCCATACCCAGTATGTCCGTCCCGACATGGACATCTACCAGGACTACATAGAGGGCTGCCTGATCTTTCAGAACCCGACGCACCACAACAACGGCAACTACACGCTGACGGCCAGCAACTACCTGGGCGAGGCCACGAGCAGCGTGTACGGCCACTTCATCGACAACCCCTTCGACGGTGAGTCGGCCCCTGGGGGCCCCTGGGGGCCACGGGGGGCCACTCATGTCCAGCCCTCCCTGGTTCCTCAGCCAGAAGGTTCCTCGCTCGCGGTGCGTTGAAGTGCCGCGTGGAGCTTACTGTGTTCCTGCGTTCCTCCTCGCTGTGCTCGTCGCAGGAAGAGTCCACACTCAGCCTGTGTTTTGTTGTCCACAGGCATGAACTCGGATGATTACGACTATGGTAAGTGCTGTCTTCACTCTCTTTCAGTCAGCAGAGTATCCAGTGGTTAGTCAGATCCTCGACGTACGTAAATTAGACATTTTATACTTATAGATATGACGTTATTCTGTTGGGGGACTCGTGATGTGAGAAACCCCACAGACGCACAGAACTTGAATGCGTGAATATCTGACAGGCTCCATTTTAAATGAGGCTTCTGCCATTGAATTGAACGCATTTATGTACCAAACTCACAGAATGCTGCTCAGCAGTCACACGGTAAACAAGCAAGATGAATTGAGTACATATACTGTGGTAAGCGTGTAAGATGAATCCCAAAAGCCTTCAGGTGTGTGGAGCTTTTAAAGGCTCATGTGAATATGAGGTGTTTTATTTGCACAGAAAAGGAGCGATTTTGGGTTTAATGTCTTCATGTCACTTATTCAGCCTCAACTGATCTGTTTCCATCAGTTGAGGCTGCACTTTGAACTGAAAAGAAACTGCGGTTTCTTTTGCTGTTGCAGGTTATTCATGCAGGTTTATAAGATGCAAAAGACACACCATTTGAATCATTCTTATGTATTCTACTTTAGCATGAACTGTTTTTGTACCAACGGTCTAAATTGGAGCCTAACGCTGTGCAGATAGTTGACAATAAGACATTTTCAGAGACATGCTCACCATGCAGAATGTAAAGTAGGGGTTAAAAATGTAACGTAATGTTCAATCGTCTGCGTCTTTCCCCCTGGTATCGATATTGATCAGAGCAGTTTGCATCTGTGAGCTCTGTAAGCTGTATACTCTTGTGTTTCCCCCCAGTAACCCCGACCGCGGAGACTCACAAGCCCGAGGACGATCACTTTGGGGTGAGTGACTTAAACGCTAAAACGCGTCTTTCTTTGATGGATCTTAAATTAGACTTTATGACGCATTTGTCTGGTTTCTACATTAAAGGAACACGATGAATGACCCAGTGGGGGGGGGGGGGGGAGGTCCAGTCCGTTTCTCCTCACCCTGCATTGCTTTGTATGTTGAGGTTGAGCCGACCTCGATTAGAGGAATATTTCCACATTCCATGATTCCAATGAAGAAACTTCTGACACGATGGAAAAGTTGGGGCCAAATTACACTTTTATTTTACTTAGACATGCTCTTTTTCACACAGTACACAGTACACAGTACACAGTAAATGAAATATAGCCTATTTTGGTGAAGTATAAGTGAAATAGGTGGAGGGGGGTTGTTGAGAAGTAGCTGTGTGGGTAACACCAACATGAGGCGACTGTATTAACACGTAATAATCACCGCCTGTTGGGTTCTAATGCTTCAGATGGCCCCCGATAAAGTAAGTCAGTCTAAAAGATGTTTAACACGAGAGTAGAACAGAAACCCCCCCTTTGCTCTCTGCTGGAAGCCCCAGTGGAGAGTGGTTGGAAATGTACTTGCGTTCTTTTTTTTTCCTGTAATTGACTGAGAATAGATAAGTTGTTGAAGACAAGGCTTCCAAGGAGCAAAGTGTGTGTGTGTGACTTTGTTCCTTTAGCGACCCTGTAGAGTCTACCCTACTGCAGCGCCTCAATCGAGCGTATGACGTGAAAGCAGCTCACCTGTACTCGTTTTTAGGGGTAATTAAATGTAGAAGCATCCATCCTGTTGGGAATGCGAAGAAGAATAGGTTTTTAATGGAATCCCCCTCAGGGGTTAAATCTCAGAGGCCCATTGGAGTGTTTCATCTCCTGGGGAATACATTTTAAGGAATTTGTGGAAAACAACAATCTGACGAGCAGCGTGACTGAGTAGGATGGCGGCCATTGAAGTGAAGGCTAAACAATCACTTTCAGATGACCAAAATGTTTCAAATATGAAGCTGTGAAAGATCCATCTTTGTAAAAACTGAAAATGTAGCATCCTGTGAATCACAAGACGGCCTGAATGGTGCCGTGCTTCACGGTCGCTCATTCCAGATGTACGAAATGAACATCACGCAGCCCGAAGACGATCTGACACTAGACATTGAGCCCACAGCTTCTTCTTACAAAGCGATGGGCCAGGATGCCTGATGCTCCTCCTCCCCTGCAGGTCTCCATAGCAGTCGGCCTGGCAGGGTTCGCCTGCGTGATGCTGGTGGTTCTTTTCCTTCTCATCAACAAATACGGACGGCGCTCCAAGTTTGGGATGAAAGGTGAGGAGCGTCTCAATATGTTGGTAATGTTTCATGAAGATGAAGGGTTGTAAAATAACACGGGTGCAGGCAGGCAAAGGAGGTCTCACACATCACAAAGCCTCATTCCAGCTCAACTAAAAAGAAAGATGTCCAGCAAAAGGAAAGAAAGTACTTTCTCTCTTTGTTTTGGTGCTGCAAAGCCGAGAGAATCAACCGGCTGGATTACAAAAGGAAGCACGAAAATAAGAACCTCCTTCCCCCCCAGTCCGACCAAAAGTACCTAAACTCACCTAAGCAGACCCCGACCTGAGCTACACCCCAGTCCATTCAGTGAGGACACCTTTGAAGTTAGAATATAAGACACAGAATGAGAGGATCGCTCGTCCCCTCGTTACCTTCGGCTGCGTTCCCTGAACCAGCTGAGCCAAACGCGCTGTAATGTAAGACTGTCTCTGCATCCGCCCGTCCACGCTGCCGTCCCCAGGGACACGCTGTGCGTCTCACTGAAGGGGAGCGACTTTATGCTTTCACATTATTCATATAACAATTAACTGCTTTTTAAATCCAAATATCACTTTTTATATTATAGGATGTGTATATATTTCTAATAAAGACGCAATTTGCTTCTGCTTTAAGATTTTGATTTAATGTTAAAGTCACTGAACCAAGAGAGACAAGTTTAGGATTTAAGTCAGCTCTGTTAATGAATTAAAAGTGGATGAGCCTGCTAACATGTAAACCTGCATTTCACAAACTACACTGTGAGGGGTTTAATGTGACTAATACACCATTTCAAAGTTAGAATTGAAAGCATTTTGGGCTCCAAGACAAACGACCTGATTATGTTTAGTGTGTTAGACAACTTAAGAAAGATAAATGCACATAATGGAAGGCAGCATTTGTTACCTGAGCTCTTCATTAATCCTTCTCATCTCCCTCCACACGTCCAGCATCACCTAAAGCAGCTCACCTGACTGATAAGGAAAACAACTGCAAGCATGTAACAGTACATTACTGTTGCTCAGCAACCACCGGATGAAGCCTCCCAAACACAAACCCTCAGACTGCACACAGTACAATCAACATGTTGAGATTAACGCAGGTCCTTCCAGCCCTGATACCTTTAAACAGGCATAATGTACTTTAAAGCTTCACATCTCTTGCACTTTATTCAATGAAATGATGCTTTTAATGGGGGTTTGTCTAAGAGTTGGGGATATAGATTTGGGGTTCCATTGAATTATGTATTTTGTCTGTCACTCTTTAACACCCTCAAATAACCCTCCCTTTGTTTTAAGGGCAGACACACATAAACACCATGTCAACCATCTGTTGATTACTTCCATCTGTTCATTTAGAGCCGCCCACATTGTTGCCTTTGGGGTGCACTTCCATGCACGCACACAACACACACACACACAGATGAAGTGTGCTGATACGGCCTCAGATGCCCAAAATGGATGCTTTTTTAAAGAAGACAAAGACGATGATTCTATTACATCTCCATCAGTGCTCGTCCTTCCAGGAGGAAATTACATCTCTGTTTCCCCTCAGAAGGATTATTGCCATCTTTATCACGCAGACATCAGTTTTTAGATCCAACAGTCTCAGAAACGTCCATCATGTCTGCCTGCCAGCATCTCTGTGCCATTTTGTCCCTCTTGAAACTTTATAGAAAGTATGAAAATATCTTTATTGTACAGTGGAAGTGCATTGCCCATGAGCTATTCGACGGCCAAAGGAACTGAAATACTATGACGATGTGCCGAGAAATCTTCTGAGATGGCGTACAGGGGACGCTGGTCGGTTTTAAAAACATTGAGCTTTACAATGGAGACCACTATTCATGTCCCTGGTTTCAATTCTTCCATAAAGCTTGATGTTCATCCATTTAAAGTCAAATAGACCATAAAGCAGGGATTCGGCGCCTCAACAACAGTCGCTCAATCGCAGCCCAAACCAACCAATGACCAAGTACGTCCACTTCCTGTCCACCGCCAACACCACATGACTTGGTCTTTGCTGGCTCCAAAGTTGTGGACACTGTTTTTGTATCTGCACACTCACACTTTGGGGAATCAGTTTCTAAATGCAAATAGCTGAGCAGCTTACTGCAGGACTGCATCCCATCATTCCCTTCACACTCCTTAAATAACATCGTAGCGCTAAAAAGTTAGAAAGAGTTATTTATTCATGCTTGCCAAGTTAAATATGCTGCGTTATTCATTATTAAATCACAAACCACAATGTTTCTTCTAACTTTTCTTGATAAATCAAAGTGGTGCTGTACATTATTGCAAAGGTTACACAAGGCTGGAAATACGAAACTGATACGTCCATCGCAGTCTGTCCTTCTTCCCTTTATTGTCCCCTGGGAAGCTTTTCACTGTGCCGATGTGAGGCTTTCTGGACAGACGATGTCTCGTGTACAGACTGTAAAGCCCTCTGAGGCAAATTTGAGATTTTGTGCTATAGAAAATAGAATGAATTGAATCAAATAATCAGGGCAAAAACTGCCCCCGCCCCCCTGTGAGGTCACAAGCCCGACAACGTATCACACACGCGCTAGCGTTAATGGTAAAACGTACAGGCTCATTTAAAGGCCTCCTCACTAACCCATCAGATCATATGTCTTTAAATGTGCTGCTGGCAGGAGGCTTCATGGACGCAGCTTCATCCAACGAGAATAAGAAGCACAAACGAGCCTGAAGAGGCCAATTGAGTTACGAACCGTTATGAGGACGAATGTATAACATGTATGTGGAGATGAACAGAGAGAATAGTGTTCATAATCAGACATTCCATCAAGTGAAGCAGTGAAGTGAGACAGTGTGTGAGACGGTGTGTGAGACGGTGTGAGAGACGGTGTGTGAGACAGTGTGTGAGACGGTGTGTGAGACGGTGTGTGAGACAGTGTGTGAGACGGTGTGTGAGACAGTGTGTGAGACAGTGTGTGAGACAGTGTGTGAGACAGTGTGTGAGACGGTGTGAGAGACAGTATGAATCAGTGTGTGAGACGGTGTGAGAGACAGTATGAATCAGTGTGTGAGACGGTGTGTGAGACAGTGTGAGAGACGGTGTGTGAGACAGTGTGTGAGACGGTGTGAGAGACAGTATGAATCAGTGTGTGAGACGGTGTGTGAGACGGTGTAAGAGACGGTGTGTGAGACAGTGTGTGAGACAGTGTGTGAGACGGTGTGAGAGACAGTATGAATCAGTGTGTGAGACGGTGTGAGAGACAGTATGAATCAGTGTGTGAGACGGTGTGTGAGACAGTGTGTGAGACAGTGTGTGGGACAGTGTGTGAGACGGTGTGAGAGACAGTATGAATCAGTGTGTGAGACGGTGTGTGAGACGGTGTGAGAGACGGTGTGAGAGACAGTGTGAGAGACAGTGTGAGAGACGGTGTGAGAGACGGTGTGTGAGACAGTGTGAGAGACAGTGTGAGAGACAGTGTGTGAGACAGTGTGTGAGACAGTGTGTGAGACGGTGTGTGAGACGGTGTGTGAGACGGTGTGTGAGACAGTGTGAGAGACAGTGTGAGAGACGGTGTGTGAGACAGTGTGGGACAGTGTCTGAGACGGTGTGAGAAGTCAAAGATGAACTGATTGATTTGAGGGCTCACTGGTGAATCTATGACCTCACTTCTAAAATATATCAGAGATGCCTGAACCATTTTTTAAATCAACTTTAGCAAGAAAGACCACTTGGACCCGACGTTGTGGAAGGTCCCGGTGACCAACCATCCCTGGGACGGGATGATCCAGAGTGAAAGTACATCACGCCACATTACTACATAGAATGAAAGACAAAGTGGTGAAACAGAGCAGAGACGTTCTTCCGCTTGTGTCCCAGATCATGCTGCCATCTGCTCTGGTGTTTTATTAAAAACCAAACCGGCTCCTCGGGCCGCTTTACTTATTCACACTCGCACACTGACTCACACGCGCTCACGATGGATCAGACGGCTCCCATTCTATTGCTTTCCATCCGTCGCTTTCCGCAGTTCAGTACAATCAATTAACATGAGAAAACCACAAAAAGTGAATATGAATCGAGCGCTGCAGCATCTTCACTCTACTCAGAGCACTTTGCTACTTTTGCTATTTAAAACCAAATAAAGACTTTGGACACTGATGGTATCGAGTAAACAGTCCTCGGCCCACGTCTGACTACAAGACAACGAGTGTAAAAGGATGACGACACACACGCTGCTCTTCATCACTTCATTACAAGGCTCATACGTGTGCATTAATCAGTGAACACTGATATAACGTCCAGTGATTGGACCATAAAGCATGTAGCCAACTCTCTGTGTGCGTTCATGTGATCAGCTGAATCTCAACCCTTAAACACTGCTGAGTTAATGAGCGGTGACGTGATTTCCAAAGCAGCACAATAATCCTATTTTAACTGCAACAGACTTTGGTCCTTGTTTATTTGTGTGCAAAGCTCTGTGATGTGTGCTGTATACATCTGGCTGTGGAAGTGCTTAGAAGATTTAGAATTATGATGATGCTATATCTTTACGTTTGAGCTGCCGTGGCTTCTGAAATTCTAATTGGGGGAGTGAAATTAATATTTCACAAGAGCGAATAAAAAAATAACAGAAATGACAAAAAGGACAAGAGCGTTCTGAGCAGATGGATGGAGGTGTTCATCCCGCTGAGGAAGACGGCACGCTTACTGTTCATTACATTCAAACGGGACAATCAAACATATACATAATTAGAACTGGACTTTCTCTCCAGTGTAGGTTTAAATAGGACTCTGCTACACACGTGGTGTCTCCCCGGAGAGGCCTCTGATTGGTCCACAGTCCAAGTGGTGGAACGTCTCTACGGGGTTTGAGTTAAACGTCGCTGTGACAACTTGTCCGTCCCATTTTGGGGAATTTGCTATCTAAGGAAATCTTTCAGCAAATGAATTCACATGTTGTACAAACTTGCAATCTGTAACAATCGGTCACATTTGCACAATGGAATCGCTTTGGCATGCAGTTGGAAGTAAAACATACACCCCCCCCCGTCGGTTCTTTGCTTTGCTATAATATATAAACTCTCTTCACTATTACTGTCACCCTTTTCTTTCTCAAATGAGCACAGTTTGGACACTTCCTCATTGATTGGATGATAAAATGTGTCCATGTCACAAATGATGTGGATTCTTTTTTGTAGGTACAGTTTATTTAATTGGTTTGTTTCCATTTCCCTTCATTTATTTCCATTTTTCACTCTAGACCCTTTATTTAAACCAATTTTGAATGATCCATACGTGCTTTAAAATTGGTAAATGACAGAACATTTGCTAAAAGGCAGTAAACCTGGAGACGTGCACAGTTCTAAATAGCTCAGGTCTGAGATGTGAGTGTGTTCTTTGCTGAGTTGGTTGTGTGTCTGCTGGTTTACTGTTGCTTGGCTGCACAGTGAAAGGAGGATGACTCAACAAACCCAGCTGCATTCTCTTTCTCCTCCCTTATGTCTCAGTAAAACAAATAGAACAAGCTGGATGTGCTGGAAAATATACCAATGCAGCGATACAGTATGAGATAAGAAATAGTTTTAGATATATTGTACCGTATTTTCCGCACTATAAGCCGCAGCAGCTAAATTGAATGATGTGTACATAAATAAGTCGCACTGAACTATAAGCCGCAGGTGTTTTAATGTTTAATTACCATATGTCCTCTAGAAGCCGTCACCTGTAATAATCCATAGATTAGCCGCACCGTTATATAAGCCGCAGAACCAAAGAATTGGAAAAAAGGTGCGGCTTATAACGGCTGATTTAGTGAATTCATTGTTGTAGAGTACCGGTCCAAACTTGGAACACATGAACTTCAGTGGAGCCGCAGGGTCACATGTGTCCTCACATTGGACAACTTCTCAAATACGCACGGACCAATGAATGGGAACTTATTGATATAACTCAAAGTAGTACTTATGTAACGATTCCAGTATGCCAAGTTGCTGCGTGGAACTTTTTAACTTGTTTAAAAATGAATTAATTTGGGGTCATCAGTCACTGAAATGAGGTTGTCAGACAGTCGTAATGCCAATTTGGGTAACTTTTCGCTCCATTGGCTGGCCCGCCTTCCTGATTTGCTTTTCTCACTTCAGGCTCAGCTTTCTCATCTGTATTCAGAAGGCATTTAGGGAAACTCCCCGCTCTTTGAATTTAATCCATAATCTGACAACAGCGTCTGCTCAGATTGCCTTCCAAAAGTGGCATAATGTTGTTGTCTCCACCCCAAACACCAGATGGGAGAAGTTAAATCAATTAAAGCATTTACAGAGTCAAAAGATAAACCCGTGCATATGAGAGTCAGGTGAGATGTTACAGCAACGACAAGGACGTTGACATGATTGGTTTCAATGGGTTTGTGTCTCAAAACGGGGGATCTCTGACTTTAGAACTGCCGTCATCATCCGAAGAATTAAAGCTACCCGAGACAATAAAATGCATCTGTTGGATGCTCAGAAGTGGTTTCTAAAGGAACCCATTTCCGTTGGCAGCCTTTCTATCCCACTGTCACGCATTGCTGATCCTTCATACCTTCTACCTTCTCATTGCTGATCCTTCCTACCTTCTACCTTCTCATTGCTGATCCTTCCTACCTTCTACCTTCTCATTGCTGATCCTTCCTACCTTCTACCTTCTTATTGCTGATCCTTCTTACCTTCTACCTTCTCATTGCTGATCCTTCTTACCTTCTACCTTCTCATTGCTGATCCTTCCTACCTTCTACCTTCTCATTGCTGATCCTTCCTACCTTCTACCTTCTCATTGCTGATCCTTCCTACCTTCTACCTTCTCATTGCTGATCCTTCATACCTTCTACCTTCTCATTGCTGATCCTTCCTACCTTCTACCTTCTCATTGCTGATCCTTCTTACCTTCTACCTTCTCATTGCTGATCCTTCCTACCTTCTACCTTCTCATTGCTGATCCTTCCTACCTTCTACCTTCTCATTGCTGATCCTTCCTACCTTCTACCTTCTCATTGCTGATCCTTCATACCTTCTACCTTCTCATTGCTGATCCTTCCTACCTTCTACCTTCTCATTGCTGATCCTTCCTACCTTCTACCTTCTCATTGCTGATCCTTCATACCTTCTACCTTCTCATTGCTGATCCTTCCTACCTTCTACCTTCTCATTGCTGATCCTTCATACCTTCTACCTTCTCATTGCTGATCCTTCTTACCTTCTACCTTCTCATTGCTGAAGCTGAAGCGTTGTTACTATTTCGACAAATAAGAAATTGTTTGCTTTTATTGTGAGTCCTTTCCATTGAAAGCCGCAGACTAACGTATACTGGGTGAGTCATTATACACTATTTACTGGTCAAAGATGATTCACCGCAGCCTGGTGCTTTAAATCTGAATATTTTTCAGATAAAAATATTCATTGTATGTGTTGATGCGTTGATCCTATTCCCTATGGTCTATAAATAAGACTGCGACTACAGTACATGGAAGTGTTCTACAGAGATAAGGAAGTGGTCTATTAAGTTAATGAAAGCAGCAGAATGCACGCACCGCTTCTTTCGGTCTCTCTACCCAAGAACTTCAAATCAATATTTCAAATTGTCGATTTGTGATTACAGAACTATTACCCGTGCTATGCTGAAAAATGAAAAGTCTCACTCATCAGGCATTCACTGCACTTGCTCTCATTACTGGCCTGGCCTAGAGGGAGAGAGATGGATGGGGTGGGGCCCGGTGGTGGAGAGAAACGCTGCGCAAAGGGGGAAGAAGCATTTAATGAGAAGCTCCCAGAGTTCATTTTAGGAAAAGAAAGTTTATCCTGTCCAAGTGTCCTTGAGCAACACACTGAACAGGCACTGCGTTACTGGTTCACTCTCAGATAGTCTCTCGTCTCAGGACTCGGCTGCAGTCAGAATCCAGACCGTGGAGGGCGGAGATAGATGCAAATGGAGGGTTGCCATTTCTTTGCTGTGTCAGCAACCTAAGCGGATTGCCGCCGGCTCGGGCGTAGGCATGTTGACAAGCCAATAGATCATTGTTCATTGCTCAGGATTTTGAAAATGGCACTTATAAAATGGTTGGTTTCACTAGGTATCCAAACAATGGTCTCCTTCTCAATTTGATTCCTCTGCTCCCCTCGTAATTCTCATGCTGGTGGTCTTCTTTTTAAGTCAAGAATCAACCATGTGACTTTACGTCTACTAAACCTGCTAATGGTTGAAGCCCATTGTAACTCGTATTCACACAAAGCTCATTTAAAGTTCATGCAAATATGTGGAAAACATTCTGCTTCTGAATCTGAGGTATTTACATGTAGTCTGTTTCGGTCACTTAAACTACAGAAGGAAGAAAGGACGTATAGAGACTGCTTTCAGGATGGAAGGCCGGTCTGTTTTTCCCTTCATGTATTTGTTGTTAACACGGGAATACAGCACAGATCAGCCACTGCAGCAGACACATAGTGACGACAGCAGGCATCTTTCACACCCAGGCTAAAGTGGCAATACTAGAAAAACGATTAGACACCACCAAGCCTCAACATGTTGATCCTAAATATCAAATCCATATATGTTAAAGAGCCACAGCGACTTGGTCACATCACCATCAAACCACCGTTTACTCTACATCATTTAGGAAGGAATGATGCAGATGACAGGTGGGCTTAGAGGCAACTGTTGCAATGGTTTCAGTTTGTTCAGTATAAATACTCTTAACTAATCGCTGTTAACTGAAGCTAACTGTTGCATTCTGTAATCTTGGTGCTGTTTCCTAGTTAATGTCGATCAGTGAGGGGGGGTGTCAACGAGCCACCACCCCGTCAGTGTAATTGTTTCTTGTTTGTTGTTCTTCCCCTGTCTGTCTACATGGCACCGCTTTGCTGTCAGCCTCTGTGGCACCCTCCTCCTGCCCCCCGTCTCACCCCCAAAGCTCAGAGCAGCAAACCAATTACTAAACAGGGAGAGAGGACAGTTGGAGAGCGTGCTAGCCTGGCTGCTCAAGGCTTCTATGAGAACGCTCCGTCTGCCGCCATCGTTTAGCATCAAGAGGATGGAGCGGCGCATGGAGGAGACGGGCAGCATATGGCAGCGAGACGGGGACAGGAGACAGGAGAGGGAGGGGAAAGCGAGGTAGATTCAGTGAAGGGGGATTAGAGGCAGACCTGGTAAGGGGGATGATGCAAGTCTGGGAGGCATCAAAGTTCTAGTAATTATTATCCATCATTTAGCAACACACCAGTTAAATGATTTGCTATCAGGTATTTGATACCTGTGTGTATTCTGGGACTTGCAATGGTGGACGGAACCAATTTCAGCTTCTGGGTCTTTAGAGGAGTAATTCCAGCTCGTCCCCAACAAAGATATTTTATTAATTCCTACAACAAAAATGCATCTGAACCTGAATGAAAGATAACTGTAAAACTGTCTTTAGACACACCTTCTCCTTCAGTGGTTTTTGAAACATTGCCAATTTTTAACTAAGTAAACAGTTCAAATTAAGTATCTTGAGAAACAATTTGCTTGTGAATTTATTTATCAACCCCCTATTTTGGTCTTTTTTCTCCTTCCTCCATTACAACTGCTGTTTAATGTTAATATGTTAGTCTGTCAGACTAACATATGAGGACATGTAGTTTGCTTCAGGGAGAATTCCTGTCAGCCTCCAGCGCTCAGAACGGCCACAGCGACGCTTGCTGATCTATTAGGGATTTTTGAAGGTAATGAAGTCTGACTTTCCTGTGAGCCAATGAGAAGCAGGTATCAATACCAGGGGCCCATTAGATTGATGTGAGTAGTAAAATCGAAAGACTGTAGCGCCAATTGGGCACTAAGGAAAACAGAGCAGTTAGTCGCCGCGTAAATCACCATGACCAAAAGGGAATCTACTTTAGTTCCTCAAAGTCTTTCGGGTCTTTGTTTTCTAGCAAAATTGCAAGTAATTGGGCAAAGTTGTTCTTGAAGAGTTTGATTTTTAAAGGTTGCTGCACCCCAACATCACAGTTGCATCCTCTGAAAGGATTGTTTCATTTCCATTCAAACCCTCAAGCGTTCCATCATTTTGTGGGTTCACGGTGTGGAACAATCTTTGCGTCATTTTACACTGTTGTTGTGTAGAATAATCACTCCCAATAATCATCAGATAGTGTCGTTTTACGTTTGGCAAAGTTTCACTACAACAGCAAATGTGACTGGTTGAAACAACAGTTCACAATGTGGATGTGTTCTCAGTCTGTAGTGTATTTAGACAAGTAAACGTCTTCAGATGCATCTAACTTTGGGTGCCATGTAAACACTGTGTTCTTAATATGTTAAATATGTTAAAGCGTCCCTGACAAGACAGCCAGCCCCAAGCGCTCCCCGGTCAGCGCTTACAGCTCTGTGGGAAATGTTCAAAATGTGAAAACGATGGGTTAAAAATAGCAATGTAAGTCGCTTTGGATAAAAGTTGCAAACTTTCTCTGTGGGGGGTGGATGTGAACACCATTGGTTGCAATCATCAATGTTTAGACACTAAGTGGAATACAAGTAGTGAGATGTACAGTTTTGACTGTATATTAGAATGACGACAGCCACCAGTCAGAATTCCTCGTTCCTCAGTGAGTCTGCTAACATCATTCATGCTCTGACCTTTGTGCTCCATGCACACGGTCTACCTCATATTCCCACCATTCTCCATCCCCCCTGTGTTTCTCCTTCACTCGCTCTGTCCTCTCTCATCCATTAAGAGCTGATGGATGTGTCACATGTCAGCTCGTCCCCTAAATATTAACACAGGTTGTGCAGTAACTGACAAAGGTCAGATCTGTTCCTCCGCAGCGTCCAACATCCATCCATCAATACTCACAAGGTTTCTTTTGAAGTGTCCTTCAACATGAGTCCAAATCCCCGACCTGAGTCCCTGTGGATTTAAGAGCTGCTGCAAATCTGAGCCGCAATTAAATGTACAAATCATATTTTCAAGAATATCAGCATACTATATTTGATTTACAACTTACATTACATTGTCATATTTCACATTCATTGGTTATAACAAACATTTAGCCAAAATGGAGTTCCTTTTAATTGAACTTCAGCAGTTGTAAACACAGGAATTACATTCAGGTCGGAAAAAGAACTACCAGTCCGGCTGATGAATGAGATAGTCTTGGACCATTTGCATTCTAAATTAGAGGACCGCTTGTCACGGTTTGGTCCTTTATTGTGAAGTTTCATGTTTCTGGTTTCCCTGGGTAACTTCACTTCCTGCCTTGTCCTGTCTCCCTCTGTGATTGTCTGAGTGATTCCACCTGTTCCCAATCACCTGCACCTCCCTTGTGTATTTAAGTCCTGTCAATCTGTCGTCCAGTGTCGCGTCATTGTCTAACCTGTCCTGGTGGTACGTCTTTGTGATCCTGATCCGCCTGTGTGTTTTTGTCTTGGAAGCCCTGTGTTTGCCTTTTTAGAGATTAAAATCCCGTTTTTGTTTGCAAGTCTGCGCCTGTGTCTCACTACTTCCGGTCCTCACCTCCACCTCGACACCGGACCCTGACACCTCTGAAGACCGTCTCTCACAGGCAGCCCCGGACATAATTACCATGTTCACGACTACTCAACTGTTCAATTGGTCCAAAAACATAATCCAACCCAATAGCAAGTGAACCAAAATTGGACAATAGGCAAGATAAGCTCATTCTTCCTGTCGATAAGAAAACATTTAACCCGAATGGCGTCATTGCTGAGACTTGAGATGAGGCACTCACGAGGACGATGGCCAGAGCTATCTAAGCCATATAAGCCATTTTCTACCTCTAACCTCTGTTCTTTGCCCCAATCCACTGAACCACACCAACCATACCAACGTGTGAACCATATACTCTATAAAGGAAGTTTTACGTCCTTCGCATTGCTTTGTGGAGTACGGTCCGAAGCGTCGAGTTAAGCGAATCGGTCACCGGCATCTTTTGGTTAGCAACCAGAGGAAGGGTGGCAAATTGGGGCAAAGTCCAACTGATAAGTTAATAATTGACTTTCACGAACTGAAGAAATACCGTGAAAGGGTAAATGTTCCAAGTAGAAACTACTCTTCAGAAGCAAATGTTGCCAGCGTGGTATAAAACCTTTTTCTGCCTTACTTACACTGTAATTCCTCTCTGTCAAACCAAATAACTGAACAAAGAGTTGGTCCCTGTGACCGGAAGTGTAAAGTTCAGTAAAAGAAGTACTGTGCTCTCACTGGAGCCTACTCACATCAAAATGTTTGGTGTCAAAATATGTTTTTTTTCACAATATATACTACGACTATATATTATATATAATATTGATGATGAAGAAACTACTTTTTTCAGAATGTTAAAGAGGAAGTCTATATTTGATGTATTTTTCAGTTGTAGAGAAATGCCAGCCTTTTTAAATGATTGAATGGAGGTCCATGTGTAGGTCTTTCTTCATCTGTTACATCATTTAGTTATCTGCTTTTTGGATTTAATGTATTTATTGTCGTCTCAGGCCCCAGATTTGTGCTCACTGTGGGTCATTTCTGGAACCATCACAACAACAAGCTGATTCCACCCCGAGGCCACATGAGCACCAATTCTCTCAGCCAAACCTTTTATGCAAGCCGGTTTATGGAAGAAATAAACACCAGACACACAAATCACAGTAGCGCTTTTCAATCATAAATGCTTTGTACCCTTGTTTTCAACATGAAAATGCATTTATTCCAGGGATTCTGGAGCGTTGAATGTCCATCAACCATTTTGTGCACCTCTCAAACATTCCTTTCCATGTTCGGATCTAGTTAGGGGGACGAGTGTTGGAGTCAAGTGTCATCCATCGCTGCAGGCGTTTGGCATACGAGTGGCTAAGGAAGCTCTTCTCCATCTGAGGCTACTTGTAATGTAATGTGGTTCAACGAGGGGTTGGACTTGGAAATCTGAATAAAATCCAAACGTTTCCTCTCCCGTCTCTCTCCCTTCAGGCCTGTAGGAAAACCTCTGTAGACCTCTGTACCCTGCTGTGTGTCATCAGACCACACTGGAAAAAAATCCCCTTCATATTGACAGCAACGAATGTCTAGATAGACCTGGTATTTGCAGAGAAACACCCATTTTCCAGCAGGCACCTGAAACAGGTTAATCTAGCCCGAATACAAAGCGTGCAATGAAGGATGTGAGATCTCTGCAGCAGATTTAGTAACCCATAGTCTGTGGCTGTATTTTCTCAGGACCGGTAGCAGTAATAAGCGGTGAGGAAGACTCTGCCAGCCCCCTTCATCATGTGAACCATGGAATCATCAGTCCCTGCACGCTGGACGGCGGGTCGGACGCTGTGGTCATTGGAATGACCAGGATCCCCGTCATCGAGAACCCGCAGTACTTCAGACACGGACACAACTGCAACAAACCAGCCACCTGTAAGTGCACACATCTGGATGGACGCACACACTGTGCTTGTGTTGTGGTATGGTGGAGGATTATTCAGTTTGCAACCATTTCATGCCTCTTACCTCCAATAGATGGTCCTTTCTCATGAATGTGATTTATCGAGAGCGAATGTTCTCTTGGACTGTGGCCTCGCAAAGCACATTTTTTAAAACATCATTCAAGTATTGGACAGACATGCCCGTGTGTAAACATGTGTAAATGAGGCATAGCCAGACTGCAGTGGCCTTTGCTTCCATTCAAGCAAAGAGAAAAACTCTTAATAAGTCAACACTTTCCCAACTGCTTGGATCGGATCAAATACCAGCGGTGTTTCTTTGGCGGTGAAACGCTGATGGTGACCTGGTTGAGCCTTTGTTCAGCGCTACAGTCACTGTACTGATACACGACATACATGTTAAGTCCTACTCTTGTTCAAACTTCCAAACTCAATCACTTCTCTTTTTCTTTTGGCATAGTCAGCTGATTGGTCTGTTCGCTGAATTAGGTTGTAAACCTTTAAAGACAGAACAATAATTACCTGCTAAAATAAACATTTAAATTAAACCATTTCCAATTCATTTTGAGATGGGTTTAAACATCTTGTACTGAACACAAAATCAATGAATTCAATAATGAAATGTGTTTCTCATACACAGAAGTTAACCTTGAACATATTAAGCAGCAGTTTTAAACCTCATGAAAGTAAATGAACCATCCCAGCGACCGTTGAGTGAACTGTTTGTTTCCAATGAATGAGCAGCTCCAAATCAGCCAGTTTGCTGCTGCTGGTGCACTCTGGGAAGTGTAGTTCTTTGACAACGTCCTGAGATTCAGCTCAACAATACACATGTAGAGCAACTCACACAGCACATATACTACGTTGTGCTTTCACATGTGAGCATCGAAACGTTCCGCCTGGCTTTTTCTTGTGAGATTACAGTTTTGGGAAATTCCACAAAGTAACACCGTATGAGGTGTAGTTGGCCAGGAGTCGGCACGTAGGCAAGTATTACTCCTTCCTCAAATACAAAGAGCAAGAGAGCAGCATGTTTCATGCAGCTGTATGTGAAACCTACGAATGTAAGTAAAATCTATTCGTGCAAATCGTTTGGTAACCGACACAGTTATTTTCCATGATTATAACTACTGGTCAGTTCCTCGTGCGCATGTCACTGCATTCCCCGACATCCGGGAGTTCATACAGAGGCTTTCTCTAAAATATGGTCGTTCACAGCCTAATGTTGCTAAGTAATTAGTCATGCATTGTTTGGTCTTTTTAACAGCAAATAAGAGAAATGCTTGGGCTTATTTACAAGCTGTCTGATCATGTGACTGCCCGCCGCTCCACCAGCCTCCACCCAACAATGACTTTCCTCAAGGTTTTTCCCATATCTGCTTTTCAGCACAAAGATAAGCACCTGTCACTGTCCTTTTTCTCTCACTTTTTGCCTTTACTGTCAGGGAGAATCACACACACACACACACACACTCAAACCAAACATAGCATCACTGATGCCAACGGCTCAACTCGACCGATCATCATTTCCCGAAGCTCTTTATTATATTGGCTGTCCTCTCCGTAGCAGCTACATGGTGAGTCCCAGAGCTCATTACAGTGGCGCTAATTGCAGCCCAGTGGTGGAACGGTCGAGTCACTCAGCCAACCTGCGGCGCATGCATGCGGATGTTTGCGTGAGTGCATTGTGAATGACGTGTGTTCTTCTGTGCGGGTTTGGGGCTTCTACATGTTTTTGGAGTGTAACCTTGTCTACGTGTAAGCCCCACCACACACACACACACACACACACATACACATGGCTGAAGCTGTTGAGTGGCAGCTAGAAGTAGTGAGAAGAATCTACTGTCTAAGGGAGCGTCCCCGGGTGGATGGAGAGAGCTCTCATTCCGTAGTCCCACCCACAACGAAATCAACATTTTATGGAATATTTGCATCCTTCAAAGCTTGAAGAGTCGTTCCATTTACTACAATCGATGTTCATTTGATAACACACGCCTCTCTGGGGATTAAGGAACAGCTAACAACTAACGGCTGACTCTCCAAACACCCAAAGTCCTCCAGTGGAAGTTTGAGCAGCAAGACAAGCCCTAAACCAGGGGTCGGAACCTTTTGGACGGGGAGAGCCATAAAAGCCAAATGTTTCTAAATATATTTCATTGAGAGCCGTAGAGTATTTTAATGTGTAATAAATGAAATATGTCTTACTTTTAATGCGACTTCTGGTGCTGCATCACTTTCCATTCCTTACCGTTGCTAAAGCAGAGCGAGCGGCGTTCCCGTCACCTGGTCCACACACGTAGCTGCTGCTGACTCGTCTGCCCTTCTCCGGCTGTCCCCCGCTGGATATTTCCATGCAAATGAAGCATCAAAGTGCTGCTTGTATTTGACCGTTTCATTGATGCATATGAAACATACCCCAGATGCTGCTCTCTCCTCAAATGCAAATTCCTCCGTCCACGCAGCCTGCAATGAACGTAATCATCCTTTTACTTTTCTCCATCTTTTCCGTTACAAAGGTAGAAGCGGATAAACTAGTAAAAGTAGCTCAAATGGATTTATTCACATTTACGATGACCTGATTGGTTCCAGACCCGACCCACGGGGGACCTGTGGAATTTATCTTCAAAACTCATTTCTGTTTACTTTTAAACGACACAGTATTATTAAGAAACATCACAAGTATTTTCAGTTCAGCTCCGAACTATTTTGCCATATGGCGTCACCAGAAGAGCCATAGGTTCCCGACCGCTGCCCCTGAGGAACACAAAGGGTGAATATGACCAGCACATAGCTTTACGGTCAAACTTTTTCATCAGCAATTATTCACACGGGGCTTTGAGGGCTGTGGAGCCTGAATGCCAGGGTGACGGCAGCTCCCGGGGCAATTATTCCATTACACAAGCCAAGTTGTTAAGTTCAGTAATTAACCCTCTGCCGTGTCCTTTCTCCCGTCCTCCGTCCTTCCTCATTATCTCTGCAGAGTGTTGTGTGTTCCGTTGTGTGCGAGGTGTATCTCTGTGGCTCATCTTGCGTAGTCCTGGACCAACCCGGCTCATACGTCCTCAAATGTCCTCACATGTCCTCATATGTCCGCCCGTATGTGACTGGAGGATGTCTTGTGGTCGGAACAGTTCACCCTTTATGAAGGCATAGTTTATTGGCGGGGGCCAAGTTGTTCAACAGCTGCTTGAGTTGAGACTCGTTGACAGTTTCACGGATAAAACATTGTTCATATCTTGGTTTGCACCCCAAGTCAGACAATCCTGGGAGGTTTGAATGGATATCCGTCAGCTAGAGAATCAGTGAGGGCCGACAACAACCAAGCTCATCTTTACCCACTGAGCTGCTCTCTGAACTTCAGACACAACCGGACTCTTTTGATACGTTTCTTTTCATTAAACAACGCCGAGCGCTGCCTGTTATACATCTGTTTTACCTCGACTCATCCAAACGATTTAGAAATGAAGACAACAAAGCTGCCATACAATTCAAGGGTAAAGTGTTTGACGATTCACAAAGTCCTGTTGTTGGAAATAAGGTTGATCTATCACGTCTATCACATGCAAGTTATTCAAACAATACTGCATGTTTCGTTACGGACAGACCTTTTTTAGTTAGGATGCATAAATGTCTAGGGATCTTACTCCGAATGCAAAAAATACTTTTGTATCCTTAATAAAAAAAGAGGAAATGTGCCCCAAATGAACTTTCCCTCAAGGCCTCAGGCTCAAAACATCTTGCTGCAGTCCTGCAGGGACCTGAGCTGGATACTGCTTGTTGTTCATCTTGAGACCTGTACTAATTAGTTCATATTTTCTTATGCTATTAAGTGGGGGCGGATCAGAAATATGTGTCACCCAAGGCACATTGCTAACCTCATTAAGACATATTAGCACCTCTCGGGAGTACTGAACACTTGTTTAAGGCAAAAACATAAAGAGCAGGACTTCGACGAATTTTGATTCATCCGAACTAAAATGAATCAATCTGAATGGAAACTTCTCATTTATAACACGGCATGCAGCATTATGGGATAGTGCCAAAGGATTACATCTCAACAGTGGATTCTTTCTTTCTTTCTGACTTTAAAGATTAAACAGATAAATAACCACGTACATTTTAGGAAAAATCCAAGATGGTGTGTCCTTTTCAGTGCACTCTTACCTTACCTGTCGTTGCGAGTTGGCACACACATTGACTGGCACACACACACACACACACACACACACACACACACAGGGTTATGAACTTTAAAAACCTGTCGGGGTTCTTTATAGATCTTTATTTCTATCCATAAATGTTATGGATAAAAGTAAGGACATTGCCAGGTGGAAACCTTGGGTTCTTAAAAGTAGACTCAACGTCATCGGGTCTGTAGTTCCCACTGATTTATGACCCCCGTGTTGTTCTGAGGCCTCTGCTTCTGTCAGCGCTTCTGTCTGACTACTTGAACTCTTCCGCTGTCGGTTTTCACTTCATGAAAGTCAGCTGTAACATTTTGGTCGCCTAAAATTCCCTTACTCAGCATTCGGTTGAGCTCTACTCTTTAGTGTCCATTCTGGTTTCAACCGTCAAGGTGACTGCGCCCACTTATTGATTACAGCCTATGATTGATTTGTACTGAAAAGATTATCCTGTCGGCTTCCCTCATTAATTGCCTCTTCTTGATGTATTTAAAAATGAATGCAGTGGTGCTCAGGACATTGAGAAAATTCACTTTTGAAATTTAACAGCAACTCTGTTTCTTTCCAGAAAGAAACAATGTCCTGCAGATCATTCCCAGACCTTTTTCCACTTTCTTTGGTTGAAAGTAGTGTAAATTAAAACTGCACCCTGTCTCCGCGTTGTTCAACCTGCAGAACGCTGCAGACATACAGGAACATTTTCACCGCCAATGAAGTTCACAGGATGTTCATTAACGATGAGACGTTGTTCCCATTAGTCACTTATTCCTTTAATGATACTTATCTTATAATTCAGTGGGATTCATTGGTAAAAGATCAACCAAACAATTATAACATCAGAGCTCTTTTTTTTTAGGCAGTTTGTTCAAAATAAGATTACTGATTGTAATGAATTTCAACTCAATCCCTTTTTCTCTTTTTCCCCCTCAGATGTTCAGCATATTAAACGGAGGGACATTATTTTGAAGAGGGAGCTCGGAGAAGGAGCTTTTGGCAAAGTCTTCCTAGCTGAATGTTACAATCTGAGCCCCACTAAGGACAAGATGCTGGTAGCTGTGAAGGTAAGACATGGAAGCAGTGTGTGTGTGTGTGTGTGTGTGTGTAAATGCATGGAGCTGATAAAGTGCCCTCCAGCAGGCAGTAACAGTCAGCTGCTTCTTGAGAATAGATGCCGACAAGCTGACACACACGTGATGCACAGCAGCTGTGTGGATCAACAATTACTGAGTGACGCCTCACCTAGTTTACCGCTTCTGTGGAGGGAATCAGCTCTGTAATG
This sequence comes from Apeltes quadracus, assembly GCA_021346845.1. NCBI lineage: Eukaryota > Metazoa > Chordata > Actinopteri > Perciformes > Gasterosteidae > Apeltes > Apeltes quadracus. The sequence continues at coordinate 197,984 of CM037935.1, read as the reverse complement.
TTTTTAAGTGTTGCCTTCATGATGCAGTCTGACTTTTAGTTACAGCAAAGGCAATTTATTTCAGGGACACGAATGAGCCGCTTATATTCATAAATCAACTTCAGGTTCCCCTGACAGAAGGATGGAAGCTAGTGTTGGAGCTGGGCCTTCGCTTGAAGACGATGATGGTCTTGCTGATTGAGGTTGAGTTAGACCTCCCTTCTTTTTTGAGGTGCCGCCCCCCCACCACGCTCTCCATGCCATCCCAACTGCTCGGCGTAACCGCTGGCTGCCAGATCTTCGATCCTCCCAGTCACACCATTACACCTTCATGGCCACCAGCACCGGGACACCAGCTCACAGCAGCAACCTTCACGTCATTCCACCTGGTGTCCATGACGTGCTTCGATGGCCATCAAAACGCCTCCTGTTAAAACCTACCTTAGTGGCATAAACTTCTTTACCTGGAAACCGTCTTTAGCCTTAAATCATCCCCCTTAGCCTCACTCTTCAAAGGACTATCTAAAAAAGAGCCCTCGCACAGCCCTCTCGTCGCCTCCCCCGCACCTTTGACCTCCTGTTCACTTGTATCATCACTCTCCGTCCCAGATACAGCAACCAGCGACCCGCAGCCTGCCCACCTAGCCATGTTCTCCCTGGCCTCAGAGTGTACGCCTCACCCCTCACCTTCAATGCACACCGCCATTCCTGCATATCCAACTTATTACTGCAACAGTCTACTCAAAGCAAAACCAAACATGGACAGGCACCTGTCTTTTACTTCAAGATACAGTCACCCCTGAGACCATTCGAGACACTTTCCACGTACATGCAGCTTTGACAATCCCAGACCGACCCACTCTCCATCTCAGATGAACCAGATTCCGGTTCCACCAGCAGCATTTCTCACCCTTTGTATTCCAGACTATCCTTTAGAATCTGCCACAGCCTCCCGTGATGGCATCCCAGAACACCTCGTCCACATCGTGGGCCGCTGGTCCTCACAGGTCTACAACCGCTACATCCATTCGGATCTTCAAGCCGCTCAATCACACCTCACGTGATGGGAGTTTTTGGGGCGCACAGCAGCCATTACCTCACGTTAAACGCATTGAGTGGATGTCCTGGTCCTTGTTAGTCAATGACAACATAATGGCCGCCACACTGACCTGCAGCAGACAGGTGCCTTACTGAGGATTTGCGGGGATTACAGCTGCAGCCTGTTAAATCCCAAAGGATTTCTTGCAGTATTATGCTATTTTGGACCATTGGGACAACCAGTCAGCCCAGTCCGAGACACACGCACACATTCAAACTCTGTCCCATGGCGTTCTCGACACGGCCAAGCCAACACTAGAGTGTCGTAGTTTGTAGCACAGGGCCACTGAACAAGGCTGCTGTGTGAATTACCGACACTACAAATGCCTCCTGTTTACTTCTGTTTATAACTGCAGTTTGAATAAATAGACTGTTGATCCAACCTGAAATGTTTCTCCTTCTACCTCTTTGGCAAGAAGGTTCAGAAAGACACCTCTACATCGCATTCTTCAAGTAGCTGCACCCTCATGAATAGGACCATGTGTATGCATCGATATTTATGCAATAATGTCCTCAGTATGTTGATTTGTGATAATGGTGTCACAGGTCATTGCCTTTTTAAGGACTAATCAAGATCATGCCAATCCACTCTAATTCCATCAGTAATCACCACCACCTATAGTGTGTCCTGGCTGCCAGGCCTGAAGAGTCCTCCTCCACAGTCAGACTGCCGGATGCCCGGATTGAAGGTCTGAGGAATGATCATAATTGACTAGAACCAGATGAAGTGTCTCTGCAGGCAGCTGTTACCTAGGTCAAGTTTAGATTATTGTTTGCCGTTTTTAATGTTTGAATACCTGGACAAGATCTAATGTCAGAGAGTGTGTTCATGCAGTCAGCTGTGAGACGGACGGTCAGCAGCTCGGTAATGTTCATTTTACAGTAGATCTCACAATAGTTTTTTTCGGACTTAACTGAACTGAACTTTTTCGAACACTGAATGCTGTCTTTGTGAGGGGAAAAGACGAGGCGTTGTTGTTGTAGTGGACCACATGGGGCGGTGGGCTGCGTGCCGTGTGCACCAATGAGGAACGAGATCCCTCATCATGGTACCACCTACAGCAGCTCAAAGGATGAACAGTGATCATTAAATGAATTCAAAGAGATGGTATTTGTGTCATCATGCCTCTCTGTCTGTTTCATTTCACCCGCTGGCAATTCCAGCCGTCACTCCGGCCGAGAGTGACGGAGAGAAGGGAACGTACTCTCCGTTATCTGGCCTGATCATTTGCTCGCTCTCTCTCGCTCCAGACGCTAAAGGACCCCACGCTCGCAGCCAGGAAGGATTTCCAGCGAGAGGCCGAGCTGCTGACCAACCTGCAGCACGAGCACATAGTGAAGTTCTACGGCGTGTGTGTGGACGGCGACCCGCTCATCATGGTCTTTGAGTACATGAAGCACGGCGACCTCAATAAGTTCCTCAGGTGAGCTCGCCAGTGACTTATAGTGACGACAGCGGCAGCTTATCAATGCCACAGTAAAGCTAAAGTCTGATGAGAGGCTTGATGCAGTTACATTCGTACGTCGGGGAATCTGGGGCCTTGAATTAGTGTGAAGCCCTGATTGATAGTTGGTGCTTTACATTCACACATATTTGCTTTGAGTTGTCTGAAGAGTCTGAAGGAGGAAACAAATGCTGCTCCATTGACCTTACAAAGGGAAAGATCTGTGGCAGGGATGATGTCAATCCCTTCACACAGCTGGCCAATCAAAGCCATTGGATTTCCTGTCAACATGGTGGCACACGGAGCTGGTGTGGAGAAGATTGAACATCTTGCATCTTTGTGTAATACGTAAATCACATAATTACAAGTGCTGGTTATTTAAACCTGACACTTGAATAAAAACATTATAAAGCGTTTCAAAGGTAAAACAAAATCGCCAGATAGAAACAAATCATTTAGTTTTACAAACCTACCTCTTTTACAAAAGATGCGTTCAGCATTAGCTTCACTTAGATATAGCTGAAGCTTTTTGTTTTAAAGGCTACTGAAGCAGCACACGGTACAGTAGCCCAACATCTTGTACATAATAAGGATGGAATCCAGCTCCGCAATGAAGGATCACTTAATTATACATCTGCGTAATTAACATCAATCTATTGGGCCACATGAGCTACTTTATCATGACAAGGAGCAGCCCACCGCTGATTTTGATTAAACATGCCCAAAATAATTAACAGCTGTCGACACAGAGATTCATGCCTCAATCTGTTCTCCACTTCTTCTCTCCTGCTCCCCACGTTTTTACCAAACGTTGTTGACCTGTTTAAAGAGAACGTCGACTTCTGCTGAGACCCAAGAATCCACATCGAGCATTTACAAAACTAAGCCGTCAGCAATCTGCTCTTAAATGTCTTATTGAACATTTCACTTTGTTATTTAGTGACACAAATTGCCCTGAACACGGCTCGGAAGTCAATTTAGAAATAGTTAGAAATACAAGGTGTGGCGTGTTCCCGGGTTGAAATGCGCGTGTCCTACAAATATGTTTAACTCGGTGGCGTCACTGAAAGAGCCATAGGTTCCCGACCCCTGCTCTAGTGTCTCAATGCAGACGTGTTTCAAACGGGTGTCATGTCTCTTTGCGTCTTTCTTTTTGCGCTTTGCTTTGGTAGTCAGACCTTCATTGGCTGCCACCAGTGATCCTCATTGGTCCACAGGAGGCAGCGTTTGCAGAGGCCGACCTGTCTCTCACAGAGGGGCGTGTCAGCTCGTGCACACGCAGTGATGTGAACTACTGCACTTTGTTTGAACCCTTTCATCGCCTGTTACTCCGTCCTCTACACCGGGGACATTCACTTATAACCCAACAAAGCATGCGCCTGCCCATCCAAAACACAAACCTTTTAAGGATTTCTGTCTTACTTACTACAGGAAAAATGAATTGTCTTACCTTGACTTTAATTCATGGGTGTAAATGTCACTTGAGTGTCTGAACAGCATCACATGATGTGATTTACAGCGCGTGTAACTGGTCGCTGTGATGTAACCGATGAGAAACTCTCTCTCTCACTGCCTTTTCATACGCCGTAAACATCAGCGACCGACTCTACTCGAATATCGTTAGTGCCTCGGTGGGAGAACCTTGCTGGAGGCGTGATGGTAAATGATGAATGCGCCTCCAACATGATGTGTAGCAGCTGAGCCTTATGGGAAACCTCCTCAGCCTAAAGTAAGAAACGGTGCCGAGCGGCTTCAGCTGACGAGCCGATTGATGGCTGAGACATAGAAAACAGACAGATGCTTCTTCACCCCCCAACGTTCCCTCTGATACCAGCGTTCTGGTCAAATCTACCTCCCATAACAACCATTGGCACATCGTCTTACTTTTTTTCCCGCCCTCCTTCCTTGACTTTATCTCAGGTTCAGTGTGATTCCGCGGCGCCTGTCTACCTGCAGCTGCTCTGGATAAAGAGCGAAATACAGCTGAATCCCCAAATTTTATATTGCGGTTGGTGAGCTAATGGGCTGCATTATGTCTGCTGTAATTAGATGTTATTTGCCTCGCAGAATAGAACATTGCTACTTAATCTGCTGCCAGGAAGAAATTATTCCAGGACATACTGCTAATTCAGCCAGCACCCATTGTGATCCAAACGCACACTAACAGGCACACAACACGCTGCCACTTCATTGGCATCGCTTCCTCCATAAGAGACCATGTGAGGCTAAAGAGACACACGCGCACACACACAGGTGACAACTACACAACCTGTGTTCAGTCTCTGTAGCCCGACCTTTTGTTAGTTATTGGTTTTAAACGCACAAGTATAACCGACGTGAAGAACATGCCGCACACTGCCTCCACGCTGGCAGGTTTGTGCGAACTGATAAAGGCAGATGAAATGTTGACAGTGGCAACTTAGCGAGCTAGCTACAAGCGCTAACTACTACATCAATTGGCGAGCAGGCACAGGAACTAGCATTTGTTCACCAGCAAACAAACTGTACACACATAGCGTTGGGTACTCAGATGTTACTGCTAGCTTTATTCTCACAGACACACAAACACACAGAGGCCGCTCACTGATACGCACATTGAATGCCAGGCAGACAAAGCTGAACAAATGAATTCGGAAGCATAAAAGTGGCTGCGCGCGTCCACGACAATGTTCACATGTTGTGCGCGCTGAATCTCCTCTACACAGCTCGTGTGTTGTGTTCATACACTGCCGCTGGCTGTGGTATAGCTGTATAGTCCAGAGTACAGCTGGACGGGTTACGGGTTAAAGATCGAGGTCCGGCTGTTGATCTGGAAGGACAGAAGCAAATACCAGCAGCTGTACCAAGAATGTGGAGCACTTCAACTTCAAATTCAACTTAAGGACAACAAGCTTCCACTTTATTGGCATCTGTTCAAACAGGCCAAACTGGGGGTTTTACATGTTTTTAGCTATTTCATTTAATTTACAAAAATATATGTATGTTGCAGAGTGTTTTGGGGTGGAAAAAGTAGAACCCCCAACAGAAAATGGGATGTAATTCAGCAAGCGTTCATGGGACAGTCATCTATCAAATAATTGAGCATGGAGATTCATTGCTCTGTGTTTTTTTTGGGGAAAAATATTCGTATCAAAAAGATCTTTTGTCTTGTTTGGTTTCCCGGTGTTTGACAATCATGACTATGAAGGACTTAATCTTCATTCGCCTGTAATATCTATTTTAGCCAATGTTAGTGGTCTTGGAGAAAAGCCACACAAATCTCGCCAAACGTAATTCTAATAACATATGACACAACACTCAAGTTTAACGTTCATCCCTACCGAGGTAAAGATTGTACCTTCAGAGAGTTAAATTGACTTAGTGAGATTCAAGTTTAACTCTAGGTTGGTGTTTATATTGTCCCAATGCTGTCAGTGTTAAATCAACACTCAACTCAAGTGTTAACAACCTAACTCTGAATAAGTGTCAACTATAAATCTGCTCAGTGTTAAATACGCTACGTAGAGTTAAACCCGACACCAACAAGTGTGACACTGTGTACAGTTACATTTCAAACCTATCAAAGAGTTCATTTAACTCTACTGAGTGTCCCAAATAAATCTAAAAAGGACTCCAGCTCTTTCGTACAATTGACTCTGTAACAGTTGAATCAATTTTTTGCAGTGTGATTTCAACTCTGCACGGAAAATAAACTCTTAAGAATTTATCTTTGTAGGCAGCACTTTTCCATTAGTACCTGCACATTCATTTAATGTATTCATTACGTTAAAGAGACATTTGAAACATTAACGCAACAAAACAATATCCAACAAAACCCGTTTCCAGGTCATATGAAGGAATGAGTTGTATGTAAACCAGCAGTCATTCAAACACAGCAAAATGGCCCCTCACCACAAAGAATGCTAAGCTACGTTACACCGGCGTATGTCAGATGTGATCAGGGAATATTGGCTGACTTGCTGTGCAACTTCCTCCTCAGAGCCCACGGGCCAGACGCCATGATCCTGGTGGACGGGCAGCCTCTGCAGACCAACGGGGAGCTCGGCCTGTCCCAGATGCTCCACATAGCCAGTCAGATCGCAGCTGGGATGATCTACTTGGCGTCGCAACACTTTGTGCACCGTGATCTGGCAACAAGGAACTGCTTGGTGGGGAACGGGCTTCTGGTGAAAATAGGCGACTTCGGCATGTCCAGAGACATTTACAGCACAGATTACTACCGGGTAAGAACCTTTGGTTTCCTGCAAACATACCGTTGTTGTATTCTCTCTCCCAACGGGTAAAATGATACGCAGCACGTATGAAGTGTGGTTCATTTACAGAAGGCCAGTTTTGTGTCATTTAAATAAGTTTAACCCATTCATCCTAGTATACTGCATCTAAAAATATGTAACATACAATTTCACACATTTGCAAGCTGAACGTAGTAAAATGATATCAATATAATCAATGCAGTAAGCACAATGATTGCAACTGTAGCAGATACATAAACCTGAGCTCGCCCTAGCTATAAAGCTTGATGAGCTGAAAGCTGTAGCTCACATTCTACTTTTTAACACTCTAGTCAGGTAATATGGCATCATAAGCTTCTTAAGATAAGACGAGGTGCTTCGTAGTTCTGATTCTATTCAGCCCGTGCAGAGAAGCTGGTACGGGAGTAACATCATCCCTTTTCTTGATAACACACGTCCCGCAGCATTCTGAATCCACTGGAGAGCTGAGAATAAATATGAGAGCAGCCTAATAATAAGGAATTGTAATGATCTGTTCTAGAAGTGTGTGCATCGCTTTGTGACAGAATATGGCTGATTTTTGAAATGTTACATAATTGAAAGAAAGACTTCCTTTATTTTGCATGCGAGTTAAAGGCCACATCCTGGTCAAAGATAATTCCACGAAAATGTAGGATGCTGCTTAAAATATGAAACTTTAGCCTGCGGCTGTATTTTTAAAGATTTCTAATGTTTGAATGAGCCGCGGGGGCGAGACGCTGAAAATGGTCGTGACAGGTCTGCCTGTGCAGAAGAGGTTTGTCTTCATACACGCGTGCAGCAGCAGCTCACAGGGGCTTTCAGGCTGCTCTCTCAGCACTGTAATTGGCATGGTGGGAAATCATCTGTGTTTGGCAGCAAATGTCAATGTCTCCATCGAGTCCCATCCTCCTAAGCAGCTTCTGCGCACTGCTTTCTCTCTAATGGCTCCTCAAAGGTCTCACTGGTAGGCAGCAGCAGCAAAGGCTCAATGATTCCCTTTTCATTTGAACCAATGTTTCTTACTCATTCTGATAGACAGACAGATGCAACTATAAACACCTTTTCAGCTGCTTTGTTAAGTTGCCATTTGTTTGTCAGATGATTTAGTCTTTGGACCATGTAATTGGTTCTTTAAATGAAACCAGATGTTAGAAACAGCTGATATCATGATTGACACAGACACAGAAAGTAAAGCGGTGAAGGTTGTAGATGATCATGGTTTTGTTGACCCAATAGTGAAGGTTAAATGCTGCCTGTGGTTTCCTTTGGCTAAGCATCACATAGTGCACCGTTAGGCTTCAGAAACATCTGGTTTGGGGCTAAATGGACCACTTGGTTATCGTTGCAGCACATTTGTCGTCTTGGTTACGGTCACAATTAACAAGAAACCAACATTGACTCTCAGTTGAAAACAGGAAACAGTTTGACGTGAACAACTTCCTGCTTTTATTTTTATTTCATTTTATTTAGTTGATGTCTGATGCAAAAGCGTCTTTTTCCAGACACAGGGCACATATCATCCCATCGGCACTCCATCTGATTAACATGCATCAGCTGTCTGCCATTCAGACTCAGACCGGCAAAGTGAGCGAGCAGATCGCTTTCCTGTGCAGATCGTCTGCCTGCAGTCAAACAGAACTTCTGGAAAGTCTGCTGCTGCTCAGACGGAGCAGATTGCACCAAAGCGAGCAGGACGTCAGGGTCACACCGAGTGCACAAACCTCTCTGCTGTGTGTCCCTGTCTGTACCACGCGTCCCAGACTTCCCAATCTAACAGAAGCAAAGCTGCAGTGCGTCATCCAAACATTGTACTGAATTTCGATGCATTACCACGAATCGGCCCGCTGCTGAAATTGCAAAGAACGACCATTTCAACGAGGCCACAGTGGCTTCTCCGTGTTTCTTGTCTCACTGTCCAGAGATATTGAGTTTACAGTCACATAGATAGTGTAAAGTGTGGGACCACAGAATGATGGTCCCGAGCGGCAGACAGTGACCCTGGGCCTGAACATTCAGTCTGAGAACATGAAGCCTCAGAGCTTTTTAAATGTCCCAGAACGATGTTTTAGAAAGACGGGTAGCATCACTTTTGTAGGTATTAAGTACGAACAATGAACGAGAACACCGTCCCAGTACTGGGATGCAGCCATTGTTCATTTTTATGTGGTGACATGTGGAAAACAGGTTTAAGGAACAGCTCCTGCTGTAGGGAAACATGATGGGGTAGATGTCCTATGCAATGTGCAGCCCATTTACCGAATGTTCCCTAGTCTGTAGGGATGTGCTCGTAACCACCACCAAAACTATAAAGGCCAGTGGAGACAAAGTTACGACTGTTATGGCAAAAAAACACATTAAGACTAAACTTTGGGAAAAAGAAAATCAACAATGTTATAGTATCTCAATCTGTTGTTAACGGGAAGTTAAGCCAAACAGAGAAAGTTAATTGATGAGTAATCGTTGACAGTTATTATATTTATAAAAAGGAAATGGATTAAATAACGATGGAGCTTTACCCTCTTGGATTTCTCATGATGATTGGAGAGAAACGGGCTACAACAGGTTACAGTAATGATCACTAATAGCAGATTCAGAAAAGTGTTTGATATTAAAGAAAGGACTGATCCATAATTTAGAAAGGGGTGAAGGATGGCGGGACAGGAGGAAGGAGGGAGGAATCAGACGGGTAGTAAGGAGGGAGGAGAGGAGGGTGCAGGAAGGTTGATTAGTCAGCAGCAAACTGGAGCTCATTGATTATGGGAATCGTGATTATGAGGCCCATATTTGCTAAATTAGTCAAGCTGCTTTTTGATTTCACAGCAGTTGGAGAGCAGGCTGGAGCAGATGAATAATGATTCAGTCTGTCTGTTGTACACGCTATCAGATAATGGAGAAGACATTTCATATCCTCACTATTACTCATGTTTGATTAAACGGAAATATTCAGCCAGGAAGCGTTTTTTATTTTATTGGATCCTCATTATCCTCATTGTGCATACAACTTAGTATTTACAGCCCCCCCCCAACACCACCTTGGCCCTACTTCACCAGCCTTTGGACGGCGTTTCTGGAGCTTCCGATTCACTACTTTATAATGTCATCATGTCTTTTTTTATTTTAATTTCTTTACCAGTGACTGGAAATTATCCTATTTACACTAAAGGAGGGTCACTGTTGTGGAGGGTCACTCTTTTGTTTTTTTGGTTTGGCGCTTGGTCCCCTTTTACTGCAAGTTGACGCCGATGCGTCACACAGACACTGAACTCCAAGTTCATGCAGAAAATGAGTGGATTGACCTCATCAGAGTAGGAGAGTGTGAATGTGTGAATTAGGTGCTTTATGTGAAGGTATTGTAACGGTGGTCCACCTGGTTCCTTTTTTTCTTCCTGTTAAGGTTTTTCTTGTGCAGATGAAAGTTGGTGTTGCATGAACAGACTGTAAAGCCTTCTGAGGAACATTGTTACGCCACCTAAGTGTGGCGCTTCCTTGGCCGCCCACGCCCAAATCATTTCTCATAGACTTCTATTTAAAACCAGGAGCCTGTAAGGCTCCTGGTTTTAACACAATGCAAACTGGTGTAACACGCTATTTCAACACGAATTGACATGGCACTAATGGAAAGATGATTTAAACCCATAGAATCCAGCACAAAAAGAAATCTACACTTGTAGCCATTGCATTGCCCTCAAAAACATCAGTGGCATATAAAATGGATTTTTGAGAAGACCGGGTTGGAAGTCTTCCCAAGAACCAAATTTAACACTACACACTATTTTTCTAGCTGAGGTTTGAGGCCAAAAGAGTCAGCGTCAATGACTTTGATGAATACCGTTTTTTTTTCTTCAGAAATATATAATGAAATGTAATTTTTCATTATAAATCCCAATATTGATTCCAAATTGTAAACCAAGGATTGTCAACATATATTTGCCTGCTACTTGCAAAATATTGGCATTGTGCCAACATGTAAGTTTGACTAATTTGTGTGTGTCCCTTAATAACTGTGGCGTTTCAATGATGGCGATATCATCCCCCAAAGGCATCATGGGTAAGATATTCATCACACACTTTAACATCCATATTTCATGCTCATCTCTAAAAGCTCCTTGGTCTGTGTGTGTGTTAAGGTGGGAGGTCACACCATGCTGCCTATCCGCTGGATGCCTCCGGAGAGCATCATGTACAGGAAGTTCACCACGGAGAGCGACGTCTGGAGCTTCGGGGTCATCCTCTGGGAGATCTTCACTTACGGCAAACAGCCTTGGTTCCAGCTCGCCAACAGTGAGGTACGCCGTGTGGTAGAAGTGTGACTTCTATCAACTCATTTGGAAGCTGTTCTTGAACCATTTGGTGTGAATGCAGGTTTTTTCTCTTTTAAAAAGCTGCAACTCTGAAATGTTCCTCCAAAAAATCAGAATCACTTTAACAACTACTGACATTGAGTGAAAGAAGCAAACTGAAACTGAAGGTTTTCATTTCCGCCTGAATATTCTTTTGCAAACAGATAATTGAAGCAGACTGTAGCTGGGACTAATTAATAAATAAAGAAATAAACTTCCTAATTGATATGTCACAATCCCACGGAAAACTAAAGAATAATCTCTTGGGTTGTCTGCGGCTGAGGTCCTTAAACCTCTATTTAACTGATGATTCAGGAAGGTGGATGGAACACACAGTTCTGTGTAAGTGAGAAAAAGAGGTACGTTTTAGACCTCTTCCTGGTACCAGTTACTTTATCCTAGAGAGCACAATCAGGTGCATTGACTTTCTGCCACCAAATACTTTCAGCAATGACGAGGGGGATGTTTTTTACCTGGAGCACCAGTCTTTTTCCCGCTGGGAGGAGGAAATGTGCTCCGATACTGGCAGCTGGATCGCCCTTTATTACAAGTGATGGCTGGCATTTCTAGTGGGCACGTTTTTCTCAATAACTAGTGGTAGAAGTTAACTCAGTACGCGTTGATCAACACGCCAAACTCCATGCAGACTTGTTGTGGTCTTTTTGTGCACTAGGGAAATAAAGAAGGAACTTTTGCCGTCGTTTTGTGGGAAAATCTCACTGGGATCATCCCAACAAACAGAAAAATAATGAAACACAGAGAGCTGTAGAATCACATCGTTATGAAGTTTCTACCCTTTGCAAACATCTCTGGTCCTGTTCTGATATTCATGCACACACTGGCTTCTGCGGTTTCACTTTGCCTGCCAGGCGTAAGCCTGCAGGGAGATCACGTGTCATTCGGGTGCATCCATATATACGTGTCCATATGTCTGTCTCTCTACGGCACATCTCGAATTCTAATAGAGCTGAATCTATTTTATACGGTCATTGAATGGCACATTTAGCTTTTTCTCTTGGCTCAGAAGCTGACATCTATTTTAAAAAGTGATCTGCGGAACACTTGCATAAGGTATGACGCAAAATGTGACAAGATGAATCCGTTCATGTTTTCGTTATCTTCAATGCAATTTTCTAGTTTGAAAATGTAAATGGATCGAGTGACGTGACGCCTGTACAAAGTAAAGAAGATGTCTTTTCATTGAGGCCCTTACAGCCCCCCTTTCCCTGGGTCTGCTAAGGCTCAAAATCCCTTTTTTGTCAGTTGTCAATCAGGAAAGATGGATTCACCCCATTGATCTCGGCAAATCTTGATGTCTCGTGCATTCAGTTTAACTGCGGAACTGCACTTTGGAAAGGCGTGATATTGTGGCAGTTGTCATAACCTATTATGAGGACGAAAAGATAGATCACGCATGAGCTGTTTTTCAAAAGAACACAGAGCAATTCTTCCAGTTAGTTATATGACCAGAATCATACAAAATATATTAACTTAATTGAATCCAGGGTTGTGGCCACAATGGTTAGGGCCGTTGTTGGGAAACCCTCGAACTGTTACATCATTGAAGATGAAGTACGGCCTTACTTACCTTATTGCCTTTACAACACGGTTACGGAAATTATTATAAATAAGTGGTAATATAACTCAAATGAAATATGTACTGTATACAGACATTTGAACAATGCTTTATTATAACAGGCATACATATTAATGTTGTTTGGGCCACATCCTGCCGTAGGAGAGACCAGGAGCCGGGATGCCGAGATGAGGCACATCCCCCCTTTGGGAGTCCAGACACTGGTGGTGGTTCTGCTGTAGATTGGAGGTGTCAGGGTTGCTGGCGGTTCGATGAAAAAGAGAGAACCGTTTTTAACATTTGCCAGCAATGATGCAAAATGTAGCTAGAAGTAAAATGCATGCGTGTCAATGAAAAGAACAGACTCACCACTGGAACAAAGCAGTGTGTGGTTTCTTTGTTTAACAGTGCGTCTTTCTGTCGTCCCAGGTGATCGAGTGCATCACTCAGGGGAGGGTCCTGGAGCGCCCCAGGCTCTGTCCCAAGGAAGTCTACGACATGATGCTGGGCTGCTGGCAGAGGGAGCCACAACAGCGCCTCAACGTCAAAGACATTCAGAAGATACTGTTCACTCTGATGAAAGCCACGCCAGTCTATCTGGACATTTTGGGATAGGAGTCAAACGAGGGGAAGGAATTGTAAGCGTTTTGGGTTGAACTAGATCTTCACAAGAATAGAATTGAGCAGACTGAATGAGATGGAAATGGATCGCCTTGGAGCAGAAGTCTGGCCCGGACTCACAGCTTAGTCTGAGACCGTGTGGATGGGGGACCTTCCCTTAAAGGCCAAGTCTCTCTCCTTTGTGAAAGAACTCATGACTAAAACACTATGACGATTGGATTCAATCTGATTTGACTAAACTGAATAAGCCTGATTGTGCTGGTCTGGTGTGGTTAGTTTTCTCCTCCTAATTGTTTAGACACCATTGTGTCGCAGCCTCTGTGTCATCATTTCACTCACATAATCACAGCAGTTTTAGTTCTATCTTGAACCAGAAAGCCATCCAAGCCTGCTAGAACCTGGCTTCTTGTGTTCATGTGTGTATCTTGTCCAGCCTCGTATATTGGTCTATAACGGAAAATCATCAGATTGGACTCCATTTGAGTGTCAATGGAAAATACTCAAGATCTTCATGACGTGAACCTCTGAGGGTGACAATTTGGGGGATGAGACATTTGTCTTCTTCTGGTAATCTTTTAGGGATTGTTCCTATTAAAACCCCAGAGAGAGGAACTTAAGTGCTGCATTGTTACCTCTGTTAGCATGCTTACTCCTGAAGCGGAACGGTCTAGATACGAACTCCAAAGAAAAAGGCTGTAATGCTGACGAATCAAAACGCATTCTAATCACGAAGAAGTGACAGAAGGACTATTTACTTGACCATATGTGGGGCAGATTTCCTTTTTTCAACATTTGAGGACATCGGTCAAGAAGACAAATGTCCTGTGCAGCAGCCGTTGTGTGTTTAGTACAATTCCAATGCGTCTGTGTTTTCATTTGTCGAGCCTTCATTGGTAAACCTTCTAGATCTGAAGCCACTGAGCTAGGATTTCTGCAAGAGCCCAACCAAACCTTCCAATCCTGAGCCTGGAAGAGTGGCTTTAGTGACCGTCTGTCGCCATAGAGATGGACCCAAGTGCCTCCTTCTTCTTTCTAAACACTGAAAAAAAGTATTTCGAAATAAGAGCACTTTTACATTTTGTTTACTTGCTTAAAGAAATGTACACTAGCTGTGAACTTTCCTTGTTTTTCTTACAAACTTTCAGCACAGCAAATGTAATGAAGAAAAAAAAAAACTTAAAAACGAGAATAAAATGTTGAAAATAAAAATAAAAATAATTGATGCCTGGGAGGCCTTTGCAAATTGACAAGAACTACCCACGGTGAAGGTATTCTATATATTTTTTATTTATTTTTATTTCAAACCAATGAGTGGACCTCTGCCATGCCCCAAAGCCATTGGACTAAGTCTGCCACTTGGTAGGACAGAACTGATCACCAGTAAGAACAAGCGATTGGCTGGGAGGAAGCCTTCAAGGATTCCACACAAGAAGCCATGTTGGGTAGTGTTACACACCTGGATCCACTCTGACGTCAGCCAGCCACAATTTCTGCCTGGCAACAGGAAGTCTGAACTGAACACGGAAAGACGGGGAAATCCGTCAAAGAAAAACATCTTTATAGGAATAATGTACATACTGTAAATCACTACGTCTTGAGATATGTTAACTTATTTCCTTTTCTTGATTATTTTTAGCTTCTTGATGTGTTGTAATAAGGTTCAGTGAAAGCCAATAGATATTTTGATAATCTTCCATATGTAATTATGTATATTTACTTTATATAGTCATAGTGTGTCTTTTCTGCAGTTTAACAAGTCAAAATCATTTCTGTTCATTGTTATTTTAGTTGCTAATTTGATGGTAATGTATGATTCAGGACAGTAGATGAAATAATAGTTATTAGGCTCGATTTGTTAGTTGCTTTCTAGAATCAGGGACAGTCTTTTACTTTGTTTGCCACTCACCACCCAGTCTGGAAGAATGAATCCACTTCATAAGTGCGTGTCCAGAAATGCTGTATATAGCCTATTTAGGGTAGAGCAGGGAACCTGGAGAATCCAATTCCCACTAAAAGAACTGTCTTCTGGTTCTTCAACAAGCAAGTAAGAATGTTATGTGTTATTTGGGGTTAGGGACCCCTCTTTTCATACTGTTGGTTTTATTACATTGTGCATTGGTCTTGTTTATTTTTAAACAGTTTTTCCACTCTAGTTTGTAAATGATTGTGATTGGAAAGAAAGCACTGCTACTTTCACACTTTTACTGAGAGGCCTCATCAAAATGACCTGTTTTAAACAGTCTGGTCTGATGCCTCACTCACTTAACGGACGCTTTGTCTTTCCATTCTTACCTACTTATTAAGTTGCTAGTAGGGCTGCACGATAACGGCCAAAATGATAAGCACGATATTTTTGATAAATATTGAGATCACGATTAATTATTACGATTATTTGTTGATTTTAACCAAAACAAATTTTCTTGTCACATAGACTAATTATAACTGCTTTTACATCCATGTAGCGCTACATTCCTCTTTTTACTAAAGGATACTGTGAAGGAGTATGCCATTTCAGTTGTGCAACTGCTTTCCATACATGCACGTTTGCCGTAAGGTATCGATCTACCTGACGAAATAGCAACACGGATTTCTGTTGCTCATTACACTGCTACTTACATGTCTGCATTGTGCTCTGCTGCTCCGAAACCCACGTTAGAGGCAATGCAAACATCGCTGCATGTCACGCTAGTAAACACTAAGAACACAGCAGGTAACGTTAGCCTACCGTTAACACTAAGAACACGTTACACAGCAGGTAACGTTAGCCTACCGTTAACACTAATAACACGTTACAGCAGGTAACGGTAGCCTACCGTTAACACTAAGAACACGTTACACAGCAGGTAACGTTAGCCTACCGTTAACACTAAGAACACGTTACACAGCAGGTAACGTTAGCCTACCGTTAACACTAATAACACGTCACACAGCAGGTAACGTTAGCCTACCGTTAACACTAATAACACGTCACACAGCAGGTAACGTTAGCCTACCGTTAACACTAATAACACGTTACACAGCAGGTAACGTTAGCCTACCGTTAACACTAATAACACGTCACACAGCAGGTAACGTTAGCCTACCGTTAACACTAAGAACACGTTACACAGCAGGTAACGTTAGTCTACCGTTAGCTACAATAGTAACTGTAGCTGTAGCTAAACGGTGTAGACTGCGGGACGTCAAACATTCTGCTGCTAAAGCTATGAACTAAAAGGCAGAAACTAGCAATGGTCACTGCTGTTGTTGGAGAAACAACACAGATGGGACCAAATGTTGCGTTTACTGGTAAACATTGTGAGCGGCTTATGATGACCCGCTGCTACCTGTTCTCCTCACGTTACTCTGTCCTCTGTGACTGAACTAAGCTGCGCGGTGCAGGGAACAACTGATTGGCTCATGGAGGCACGTGATCAGACAGTGTTTTACGGAGCGCTAGATTGTCTACTAGATTGAAACTACTTTGATACGCAGCGTTCTATGAACGGAATTACACTTTAAAAAAATACAAATAAGCGCGATATCACGCAAATGTGATCGTGGAAAGTCCAAATCATAATCGTAATTAAAATTTGATTAATTGTGCAGCCCTAGTTGCTAGTGCAGAAGGCATTGTGATTTAGAATACATAATCTCAACAGTAACAACCAATCAGGGCAGGGGTTGTTAGCTAGTCAAGCTCAGACGGTAGAGAGATTAGCATTGAGCGTCTCTGGCTTTTCTGTCATCTTGAAAATATAAATTGTATGTATAAATTGTATGTGTCCTCATTCAATGACACCAGGCAGTAATTAAAAAGCAATGCTCTATCCATTAACTTGATAAAGACAAACTGTTGTTGAGTCCATTTACAGCAAAATGACAAGCCATTGCTCCACGTTGGTCCTAATTTATAGCCATGATTGTATTAATGTGTCATGGAAAAAAATGGGTCATAAAAGAGGCTAAAATAAGGGTTAGCAGGGGCTACATAATATTCATTGCTGTTTGGTTGTCGTGTACCTCATGGTAATGTCTCCAAACTCATTTCTCAAAAACACTTCTGTGCATGATGGCCTGCTTAAGTTCATGCAAGAAAAAACAATCCGACTAAATCCCAGAACCTTTTGGGACACAAACTTTTCTGGCTGAAACTCCCATGTTTGTTTCCGCTCAACCCAGATGGGCTTTTTCACTCTAATTCCCAGATTGTCAACTGATGACACAGTTGTGTTCACAGAAGCCGGTGGCTCTCATACAGACACTGGAGGGGAGCGTATGCGTAGATATCACACGATGGATGTTAATCAGATTCCAATGATTTTCTCCGCTGCATTGAATCATACAGCTTTGCCAGCTCTTTGTCTTTTCCCTTTCAAGAAGTACTGTATGGTACCTTAACTAGTTCAATCAGGATTGGTTGGCTGTTTTCTGGTTTAACTGTAACCGTATTTAATCTGCTGTATTTCATGAGTAGGAGTAGTAATGAAAATGGAAACTGGCTAAGGAAGGGTCACTACTGTAAACTCCAGGAGCTTTTTGGTCCCATTTGCATCAACCCACAGCTTCTTCTCTTTCACCCTACGTAAAAAGTACGTTGGAGAATGTAGAAACACACATGTGTTGGATCAGTGCACTACATTGCAGCATTATTTCATTATTTCAACATTATTTCTCACTGTGAAGGTTGTCTTTTCATTGCATTCCAGGTTTTCACATTTCCCGATCTACACTCTGTTTCATTTCTTTGGCTTCTGTTCTATGAACTGTATCTTTTTCTGCTCTCCCTGTGAAATCCTTTGGTAAAGTAAAACCTGACGAACCTCAGGGTTAGAAAACCTGACTTGGTCGATGCTGCTGGTTCGGTGAACAGAAGGTGGAAGGCCAGGACCAACCGTAAGAATGTCCTCCAGGATAGAGACTTCTCCTGTCTTCATGAGACATGACACGTTTAAATTCTTCCTGGAGGACGAAATAAGTCTCACACTGTTACCATTTTAACATGGGACACCCAGTCCAACAAGTGGGGAACCGACTCATCGGGCTGCTAAATCTGTCCCGTATGATCACAGCTTAAAGCTTTCATTGAGAGTCTCCGTTTCATACTTCACCCCATTGGTTCATGACATCACATTGATTTTTCTTTTTTTTTCATGGTATTTAATCAAAATGACTCACTTGTGACCCTTTGATTTTTTCTTGTCATGCATCATATTTCTCTTACAAGTATTCAAGCTGACATTGATAAAGCTGTCATTACTCAATAATAATTCAGTGTCTTTCTCCTGCTCCCACTCTCTGTCCCTCGGTAACATGTTGTATATCTGTCTCCACATTATCATTTATAACTGTATTAGAATAATTTGACGACTTGTATAATGTCTTTTTCAAAAGCTGAAATGCGGTGAACTTTTATTGTGGCTCTAAGATTCGGACTCATTAAAAGTTGCTTCATCTTTGAATAATTGTTTCCTCTTGTGATGGCGTTTGTGGTCTTTTCTTTGAACCGTTTGACGTCAGCATCCAACAGGCTCTTTTATCAGGTGGCGCCGTAGATTGATTATCATCACTTTTCTGGTCGTTTTAAGACACAAACTAAATGTTTTGTAAATTCCACTTTTAATGATTATAATTGCTTCCACAAAGTCTGTCATTACTAACAAAATGTGAAAGGGTCTTTGGTACTACACGCCGCTTTTTGTGTTTTTTTGGAAAGAATACACATTGATATTTTTAGGACATGTCACTTTCTTTGAAGCAACATAAACTTTATATATTTTTTCCTTCCCTTGTGTCGCGGTCCGATTGTCCCCCTGCGCTCTTCCCCTGTGTGTGTCCATTGTCTCCGCCTGTTCGTCTTGTCCCTCATATCAGAGCCATTGACAGGCCTTGTGATTTCACCGTGTATTTGTTGATATTTAGTGTATTATATTTTTCGGTTGCAGATTTTATATTTTCAGATTCAAATGAATACACGCCCCTCCAAGTTGATGCCCCGCCCCCTACGCCACATCAGGGTCAAAAGATTTGCAGGTGGAAAACTATAGAGCTCGCGAATCAGTGGCGAAGATGGGGGGCCTAGCCAAACGCGTTCCAAATAGCATTTTTCTCAACCAGTAATATTGTTCAAAACAGCACCAAACTTTGTCAGTAGCTTGCTCAGGATCCCCACAAATGAAACGACGCACCAACAACCAAGTAAGCGAACCCAGAATTTATCACAGAAGACGTTTAAGAACACTTACCATACGACTTGCTAGCAGCTCCTCTCGAAGGACTAGACCGTACAAGTCGATTATCAAATGCTATGCCAAACGAGGTAGGCAGAGTCGAGCTTCGGGGCCCAGGGGCTCGCAGTTACCACAGACACACCAAAATATCCCCGCACATTGAGACTTCTCGACCTCCACAGCTGGCTGATCGGCCATTCTCTGCATTATTTCATCCTGTTCCTGCTGTTATTCCTCTGTGGATTCGGGCTCAGACATATAAGGGCGCCCATCAAAATCAAAAAAGTCGCTGGTCTGATTTGACTCCGCCATTTCCGTTCCTATTTTGATTGCTGTCTACCCCGAACCCACAACGCACTACCTGTAGCCTTCCGGCAATAGACGCGTGAGATCTTACGTGACATTTCGGTGCTGAAGAGAGGGCTGCTGTTTTGAAATTATTAAAAATTTGCAAACTATTCCAAAGTTTTTTTATAGTCTGTTATGAACTTATATTTGGGCCTTAAACAACAAAGTATACACAGTTTTCTGGAACAAATCTTCAATGAACTACCTCGTTTGGCATAGCATTTTATAATCGACTTTCCTTCAAGAGGAGCTGCTAGCGAGTCGTATGGTAAGTGTTCTTAAAAGTCTTCTGTGATAAATTCTGGGTTTGCTAACTAGGCGCACTGCATTAAAAGTGGGATTTTAGTCCCCGTAAACGCCCGGAAATCTCCCTAATTTCCGACAATTTGCAACCCGCGCACGCCGCGTTTGTCTGTGCCACAAATTGTCGGAAACAAACTCTGACGTAGGTGGAGATCATCATGCAGAGGTGCGAATGGCCCTAATTAGCATATGAATGCAGCGAAACCGCGGGTGGCCGATATCCTTACTCCTTACTGGATGAAACCACAACTTTCAAACAAGAAAAATCACTTTCAACTTTTCTAGCTTTTTCAATCTTTCAGCTACAGACACCATTTGAACTTTAGAATGTAGACACAGGTCTTTGTAAGAATTCTTTAGTCTTTACAGCTTTTTTTGATTATGTTTCACTAGTTTTGCGCTCCTTTTTTTACAGTTTTTTTAGTTTTACATGGGTGTGTATGTGGAGCCTCAGAGTGAGCGTATGCAAATTTAGAGCGTACGGCGGCGTGAGAATCGGGTAAAATAAATATGGAACTCTTGACCTTATGGCCACACTATTTACTTACAAAGCTTCATTTCTGGATTACAATGATGCCGTGCTTGTGCTGGTCGGAATGATGTGTTTATGGAATCCCAGAGTTCTTTACTTTTTGCCTGACACTGCATGAAAAGTGGGATTTCCGTCCCCGTAAACACCCGAAAATTTCCCTAATTTCCGCAATTTCCGACAATTTACAGGCCGCGCACGCCGCGTTCGCCTGTCCCGGAAATTGTCGTAAACAGACTCTGACGTAGGTGGCGATCAGCTGGCGGAGCTGCGAATGGCCCTAATTAGCATATGAATGC
Source organism: Apeltes quadracus (assembly GCA_021346845.1). Classification (NCBI taxonomy): domain Eukaryota; kingdom Metazoa; phylum Chordata; class Actinopteri; order Perciformes; family Gasterosteidae; genus Apeltes; species Apeltes quadracus. The sequence continues at coordinate 176,984 of CM037935.1, read as the reverse complement.
AGCGAAACCGCGGGTGGCCGAACGGAGCGGGCTGAATATCCTTACTCCTTATTGGATGAAACCACAACTTTCAAACAAGTAAAATCACTCGTGATTGGCAGCAAAACCACACCTGGGCAGGCCTGGCTTGAGTTTCCTTACTCCTCATTGGATGAAACCACAACTTTCAAACAAGAAAAATCACTCGTGATTGGTTGGCAGATCTGTCGCTATTGGTCACCCAGCCTCATAAATAATTTATATATACAATACATATTATTTATTCATTCATATTGTACTGTATATTCATGTCATTGTTATCCTATGTAGGCTACTAAACAATTATTAGACTACCACCAAGGACATTAATGAATTTATAGAGGAAATGAACATTTGCCAGGAACATGTTTATGCAAAAAGAGCTTTATTAAAACAAACAATTATATAAGCGACCTATCTGCGCACACATGAGTAGAGGATGATCCAAAAACTACAACTGTCCGTTTGCCTCCTCGGGGTTGTAGGTAACTGGCGGCGTTCTTTCCGAGGCAGGTCCGTTGCGCAGACGCACATTGTGCGTGGCTCTGTACTTTGGAGTCGCCTCTCACCGGGACTGCAGCTTCAGAGAGCTCCGTCCTACGAAATGACGGCGACCGTACAATCCACCCAGAGACCCCGCCAACATGCCCTCTTCTTCGGCAGACATGAGGTCTCCGCTGGCGGACTTCCAGAGTTCCACCGCGTCATCTATCAATGCTCGTGAAAAATAGTCACAAAATAAACTCTTACCCGCTTTCTTCTCGCACGGAACTCTTCGCTCTTCCGCCCACAGTGAATTTTTCTGGCGCGATTCTGAAGCTCCGACGTGCCGTCTCGTAATACGTCTTACAGGCGGCTGGAAAACAATGAAATGAAAGTGGTATGAATAAAAATTAACACGCAAGTCACCGTAACATTAAATAAGGAAGGAGAAACAGTTTTAAAAAGTCACTTACAGATGTTGCTCCGAGCAAATAGGAGGTCAGCGCCTCATTGTGAGGAGAGATTAGTCTGTGAAAACAAGATGTACAGTTATGACCGGTATCTATTCTATGGTATCCATTTCCTTATACCACAGAATGAAAGCATGCTCTTTAAATCTTATACACTACAAAAATACACTTCAATAAAGCGGGTTCTGCTCACTAGTTCTTTTGTAAGGCTCCTCTTAGCTTTGGTTTTAGGCTAAGCTACTTTTAGCTTAGCTACTTTTAAGCTAAGCTACTTTTAGCTTAGCTAGCAGTCATCAAACATATTCTTACCTTGGGATTCATGCGCCCGTCTCCTCTTCTTTGAGTCAGTCTCTCCCGCTCGTTCATATCGGCAGGATGGTGATTCAGCTGACGGACAGTCCGCTGATAGCAAACAGCAGTTTCTTCTCGACTGGCTGAAAGTTGTTGATCGCGTCCAAGAGGAGCTGAACGCGAGTTGAACGTCCGGATCCTCCAATCAGATACGAGGTCATTGTTACATGGAAGGACTCGCGAGACCAGACCCCGGTGCCTGTGAAGCACCATGTCTGCGAGATGTAGTGGTTAATACGTCCTCTGTGCATTTAAGTAAGATTAAAGGCCGGCGCATGCTTCTGCGTCGGCGTCTCCGTTGCGTTTGCGTGTTGCGTCGTTTCAATTCATGGTTCTAAAAGGCTTGCGTGTGTTGCAAAGCAATTCACCGCCAGACCACCAGGCGGCGTAACGTTTATTGTGGAAGACGACCTAGAGAGTGCCGTCTTTGCGAGTGGAAGTCGTTGGTTTGTTTATTAATTTATAAGAGACTTTTTTGCCCCGCGCATCAACACTGCTGCTTTTCTTCGTCTCTTTTCGCGGACATATTTGTCCTGTATTTCCGCCACAACTTTAACGCCCCTCGACCGGCAAAACCGACGTTTGCGGAGATCTACGTCCATGAATTGGAGCCCATCCGCGCGTCTTTATAGTCCATGACGCGTGTGTTTCTAAGTGGTCATATTTACGGATTTCTTCAGACAAAAGCTCTTATATCTGATTCATTCTCTCGTAAAATATATTCGTTTTAATAATGGCGGAATTACGCTATAAACCGGAAATCCGAGACTCTGGCAAGGATGTAGTAAGCAGACCAATCACAGCCCTGCAGCTTGCGTTTCCTTGCGGAGCTTGCATATCCGTAGACGCAAGGGTTGGGAAAAATTGGTCGACAAGGACGCAAGGGGGGGCGGGACTCTACGCAAGGGACACGCAAGGGACGCTTGCGCTTGCGTTTCTCCGAAAACGCAGAAGCATAAACTAGGCTTAAAGAAAAGGTCACTGAATTCCTGCCACTATGCACAGTAGTACTGCATACTTAAATAAAATAAATCAATTCAAGCTAAAATGTAAGAGTCTATAATTAGACTACTGGGCCTCATCTATTTGTACCAGAGATTTTCTTACCTTTTAAAAAATGTCACCTGTGCTAAAACTCCCTCTGCAGCCCCGATTTGCATTTGTATAGCTCACAGCATTTTCATTTACATGTCAAAGCCTCCCCTTGAATTAGGAGGAGGGGGGGTCATGGGGTCACTGCCAAGGGAGGCCCACGTCAATTTCTGACAATTTACGGCAGTTTTCGGCTTTGCCCGCAAATTGCCGAAAACTGCCGTAAACCTGAAATTCCACGACAATCTACAGTGCCGCATAATGCCGAAAATCCCACTTTTCATGCAGTGGTCGTTGGTGCGTAGCTTTATGTGTAGGGACCCTGAGCGAGCTACTGACAACGCGATTTGGGGCTGTAGCATATGTGGGCCAAACTCTGTATTGGTTGATCGACAAAAAATACTCTCAGTACGGCTTATTTGACGTGTTTTAATGCAGAAAAACAGCTTTTGGTCCATTATCGCAGGAATTGCACTTTAAGGCACTTCCAGCCCTGCAAAATGTTTTTATATATATTTTTTTTTGTTCAGTCTTGTTTGATCTGTATGAACACTAAATTGTATACACATTTAGAATTAGACACAGCTTATAGAGAATTGTTCATGTGGTTGTAAAAGATATTCTCGATTTGTAAATAAGGGTTGGAAATTAGGCCTCGTCTTTAGGGTTTATTTCCAGAGGGACATTAATTCCCTATGCTCATTTTTAAGGCAAAGTAGAATAAATAATAATCAATTTGATTTATATAGTGCTTTACATGATAGGCTACTCAGACACTTAACACAGCACATGAACACGGATACAGCATAAAACCAGCACAGAAAATAATTATATTAAAAGGAACTAAAACAGTCTACAACTTTCTTTTACCAAGTAGATGTTTTTACATCCTTCTGCATTCAGTCGGTCTGCGATTGTCTGCCAGGCTTTTATTCTAGTTTAATTACAGCTGCCGTATTCTTTTTTTTTTGCATATTAGATGCTTCACCTCCGCATAAGTTTCCATGATCAGTTGCTGCTCAGCGAGTGAGAAATCTTCTCCATTGTCAGTGAATGTGTGAGGGACACAGTGATCTCTTTAAGGAAGCCGTGGACGTGCACTGATCCCAGCTATGTGCACCTGGATGGACTCAGCTCATCCTCCTCATGCTGGCTCAAGATGGAATCACGGAGTTGCTACAGATCTAAGATGCACCACAAAGGTATTTTAGTGCCGGCATGATAACGCAATACCGTATTCATTAATGAACAATTATTTTTTTGGGTGTTAACGCAATTTCTTTTCTTGATATTTCAAAGTGTGGTTCTCACTGGCTCTGAATACACACATAGAAACACCAAGGTGGAATGTTGAGGAATTGATAAAATTCCTACGTCTGAAGGAAATTTAAAAAGAAAAATAGAAGAGTTTGCGAAAGTTTGAGATGCGTGATGACGCCAATCACGATCCAAACCGAATTTGAACAAAACATAACGTTGAAAATGTTTATCAGGGATCGGAAATGACCACCTGTCATGTCCTCTTCATCTATTTGTCTTTGTTTCTCCTCCCTTACCTCCAACCTCCCATTGTCTTTCTGTCTCCCCGTCTCTCGCCCGACCTAAAGAACAGGCTTAAGTTGTTTGAACAAGTGCATGAGATGATTGAGCCTCAGAAAAGGAGAATTGCGGGGCAATGCCAGCTTTTTTATGTAGGTGTGTGCGGGCTGTGGACAACAGAAAGAGGAGAGTTGACCTTTGGGAAATGAGCTGGTGTCGGGGCAGGTTGGCCAATTTGCTCAGTGTGTGTGTGTGTGTGTGTGTGTGTGTGTGTGTGTGTGTGTGTGTGTGAGGACGGGCAAGAGGGGGCACATATGAGCCTGTCCGTGTACAAAAGGGAGGCAGCAAAGGAGGGGAAATGGAAGGGGGTAGTTGGAAAGGAGAGAGGAAGCGTCACGGGTGGATTTAGGCGAGAAGATGAAGAGGACGAGGGGGGGAGACACATAAAGAGTTATAGCGTTATTATGTAATGTAATGAAAGGATTGTTTCATGAGTGCTCTGAAAACAATACTGACTTGCTTTGTATTTGTCAAATCCGTAAATTACCAAATTAGATTGATAATCTAGTAATGTATTTGTTTCGTGAATGGACGAAAATACCTTTTATGCAACACATGTTTTGTATAATTGTCTTTCATTTGTTTATATATAAATATATAAGAGAGAGAGAGAGACAGGATTGAATGAAACATAAATATGTACGATTCAGTTGTTTCTCTAATCATTTTGAAAACGTTTCATTATTATATATATTTTTCATAAATACTCCGCATTTTGATTCCATACGGTGCCGCTTCCTTTCCTTTCTCATCCTGTGTTCTTACTCCTCTTATAGGAGCTGAGGCCTACAGTAGAATTGTAGTACAGACACCCATTACTAAAACACTTGTTATACATGGGGCTGTGAATGACACCTCATAGACTAGCGATGCACTTCCATGCATAATGTATGGAGAGCCACAAAGGCAGTGAAATGGATCCACCATAATCAGAATCCAGATCTCTACTCAACTGTCTGGTTGGTAATTAAGAAGAAACAGAAGTCCAGAGGGGTCTTATCCATAGTGACTTGGAGGGGGGGCAAGAGAGACTAATTTCATAGTGACAAGAGAATGATGAAGCTCATTCGCATGATGTTTCTGAACCATAAGAAATCGCGGGAGTAGTTTTTTTCCAGAAATTTCCGTGTAGAAGCACTAAAGAGGTGGAATTTACATAATATGTCCCCTTTAAGTCATTAAAACAACTGATTATGGTGACAAGTGTCTGCTGACGGCGAGGGGTGTGGTCAGGACAGCTGTACCAGCAGGTGCTACAGCCCACGGCGAGTTCCGCGCTCTATCGTAACCTCTCCTCTCTTACCGCTCCACACATGTCCAGCACCTCGTCACAGGAGGCCTCTGTCAGCTACTCGCAAGGCCGACGTCATCTCCGGCTTTGCTGTCCTCACTCTCACCGAGACTGGATTTCAAATGTCTCTCAGTCAACATCAACTGTGGTGCTATCAAGTATTACACGCATGCATTTCGGTTGATACATTGAATACAATCGTAGCTGTACATTGGTATTATTCTATTATTCAAAGTTAGTGTTTTTTACAATATTACTTACAATATTAATATATAATATTACTTTTATTACTATTAATATATAATATTACTTTTACAATATTACTTTATTGATTACATATTTCCAGAATCATGGCAGTATACTGGTGTACACTAGATGCATTTTATTAATAGTTCATTTATGAACCCGGTCACAAGTTTATTTCTAATATCCCACACCAACTTCCATGAAAATGGCCCTCCGCTCATTCTCCTGGAGGACTTTAACATCCAGACAGAGAAGTCATCTGAACGAGAGAGGAGAGCCAATCGATGTGAACGAGCCGGTGCGTCGCCTTTTGAAAAAAACAGTGGCACCGAAAACATGCGACACAACGGAGCTAAAATCTCCCCTAAAACAACAAGCATCCGCAACCTGAACTGCTGTCGGTTCCTACGGACCGCTCGATGGCCTCTTTGGGCCGTCCCATTGTTAGCGGCACCGCGTCGCCCCCCGGCGGTCGAAGGTTAAACCCCCCGGCTGCCCCTGATCGCTTCTCCACTGGACACTTCGCATCAAGCCCGATGCTTCGCCCGCTCCGTGTCCCTTAGCATCCTATTACTTTTTCAGTTTTATTTATTAAGCATATATTTTTTCATATACTGATTTTAATGTCCAACTTGACTGAATAAAACGCTCCTTGTTCTTTGAAATAGGGTTTATATAGTGTGAGATGTGGGTTTCTGTTCTGTGGGTTTTGCTGTGTGTTTTTTTTATAATCTTTTGACTTGTAAAATAGATGGTGTGACCGGATGAGACCATATAAGGCAGACAATGTGAACTGGGAAAGCACATGAAGAATGAAGATAAACTATTATCTGAGATAGCGCACTTATGGCCGAAGGGAGAGCCAGTTTGAACCCATTTTCAGGGCAATGCCGAAGGCTGCGTGAGGTTAGTACCAGGCACTCATTGTTCGGGGAAGGCAGAATGTTACAGAAGGATGAACTGGGTTGAACCAACGTTCAAGGACAAAAGAGCAGAGTCAGACAGCGGACGGACTCTGAGAGGGACAGCTTGCGAAGCGTGTTTCAGGTCTCCAGGTATACCTGCGGAGGATTGCTCATGTAGCACTTTATCTCTTCTAAATAAAATGTTAACTTTTTTAACTTTAATTGAGTGCCGTATTGGATTCTTCTCATCAACCAACTCGGGGGGATAGGAAATCCCAACAATAGCTACTATATTGTCATTATGTTATCAGTGGCATAAAATGGTCTGAAAATTGCAATAATCGCACAACCCAAATTTGATATTGTGACAGCCCTATCTGTAAGACGGTTCTAGTTACCGGGGACTGTACAGGGAAAGAAAACGAAACACAATACCTCCTATACTTACCTGCTGGAACTCCTATTGGAAAAATCTAAAAGAGAAACCATACAATTGATAAGCCTGTATTGAAGAGATGAGAGCTTTTTCAAAAACATTTTGTGAGCCACTGCATTTCTGACCTCCCAGGAAACCAGACCCTTTCTTCCCTTACACTGAAGCCAAGACCCAACCCTCATCCTAACTCCCACCAGTTCCTTTTCCATCTGACCTCGTTCCAAACTGGCCAGGAACCACCTAGACTTTTGACGGCGTCCGATTTTTTGCAAACCGATTTTATTTTAGCAAAGAGTAACAAACTGTAAAAACACAACCACAAAATAAAGACACACCTCTTCAGACTAAACCTTGAATAAAAACAAACAAATTGTACCACTTAAATTCTACATCCGCCTATTTGATGAATTTGCACTTGGTTTCTTGTTCTGAGTTTGTATCTTTATGGTTGTTGCTTTGGATAAAAGCCTCAGCTAAATGACATGTAAGATAAGATACAGATATCTAATCCGTGTGTTATTTCCTTGCTTTTGGCTTTTTTTGTTTTGTTGCGTTGATTGATTGTAGAAGAATCCGTCTCTAATGTTACCTAAAAGCCTTTCAAAAAACTAGGTCCCATACGTTCGTATCCCACAAAACAATTTAGGTAATCATTAATTGGGCCATACAAGCACCATATTGAAAACACACATTTCAGCCAGGAGACCCCTGGACGTGTCAAACCCGGGGCCTGTACCATGATGGTAGTTGAACAAACTCAGGGTGCCAGAATTGGTTCAGAATCAACAACCAAACTGAAGCAATCAGGCTTTATTAGTACCATGATGCCACTCATCAACTGAGTTTGTCAACCCAGGCTTTGATCCTCAAACTCTGATTACTCCGCGCGCGTGCACATTAAAGAGTGACGTCGGCACCGAACAACCAATCACGTACGATATGGATCGAGAGAGGGTAATATATTTTTCCACGGAGGAGCAAGAAATTATTCTTCAGAAATATGAAGAATGTAAAATGTTTTCCAGCACGCAGTAACACCGTCTCTGCTGCCAAAGCAAGAGAACAATATTAGAGGAACATTGCTGAGAGCGTTAATGCGTATGTTAAAAAAATATATAAAAATATAATTCAAACCATTTGCGGTGCAGTAAGAGCGGCTTCGACGAGTCACATTTGTTATTTGCGGCTCAACAAGTTCGCAAAGATAAGTTATTCCTTCCGCGGAATATCTGTATCTTTCATACACGAAGTATCAGGAAAGTCAAGGGGATTTTGTCCCTAAAAACTCTACGAAGTGCTCTGCTAACAATCTGCGCTGAGATGTCCACAGGATTTGGAAGAAAAGGTGAAGCCGCAATGATCACAGAGAACAGAAGCTAGGAATTAACTACGTCAGCTGTTTCTTTGCTCACTGCTGATTGGTCAAACTTCTAAATGAGAGCTCGAATCCAGAACATAACCTGCCCCGGAGCAGGTGAGCCGTGCAGCGTGAGTTACCATGGCAACAAATACCGATTGAAGCCGAGCCACTTTCATGGTACCGTAAACCCAGGCTTGGTGGGAACTAAGCTGAAACGTAGCTGGCTACCACCTGAATCTGCTTCATGGTACAGGCCTCTAAAGTCAATTGATATATTTGCTTATTGTCCTTTATCTAAACCAAATTTAGGATATTTTCCAAAGCCTAGTTAACTTGTTTTGTTGCCTAGACCAAACCTTTTTTTAAAAAGACTATTGCTTACATGTAACAAGAAAAAAATGATCCGTAACCATGCAACATTTTTTGTGATATGGAGACAATCTACCCAATAGGTATGAATACTATACATTTGTTGTTAGTTAGAGCTTATTATATTCAACATTTAGTTTCAATACTTTTACCATGATTTATCGCATATCCTACAACTGTTGTCCTTTTTTTGAAGGATTTTCAATTTATAATTTTGTCATTGTTTAATAGTAAGAAAAGGAAGAACTTTCTATTTGGAGAGACTTGATTCCTGTCCGATGTGTGTGTATATAGCTTAATGTCTCTGCTGTAAAGCCCTGGTCCCAAAATGTCTCTCACACACACACACACACACACACACACACACACACACACACACACACACACACACACACACACACACACCCACACCCACCAAATCCATACTGAGTGTTACGCTCTAAACGTGTGGAATTACTGGGTAAGGGTCCATTGTTCAAAAACACACAGGCTGCTCTCTGTGACCCTTTAGTTTAGAGTTGCAGGATGAGGTCCTACCTATCGATGGAACATGTGCTCTTGGGGTGGATTTATCAGCAGCAATGAAAGAGGAGTCCTCGGGTTCAGTTTCATTAATATTTAAAGGGAGACAGCAGACAATTGACTTACCACAAAGAACGGAGGACAGTCTAGTCCTGCATATTACTTCTGAGGCAAATTTACAACTGACCTATTAAAGACAAGTGCTGGTGTATCTGTAGTTACATAGAGCTCTTATTCTCCTTCAACTGATGTGTATCATTGAAAGGAGGAGATTCCTCTGTGTAGCCTTTGTGTACAGACTGTAAAGCCTCTGAGGCACAGTCTGTACACATGCCACATACTGCTTCCCGAAACTCTCACATCTGAACACAAAAAACTACCCTAAAAATAAGCCTTCCATGGGGAAAAAGAGAAAACATCAGTCTGTCCCAGGATGGAAAGACTGCAAGGGATGTCATGTGTACAGAATGAACAATGCAGTGGATCCTAAACATTCGGTTCGATAGAGCATCCGCATGATTGAACCCCACAGTCTGGCTTTGGCGAGTCTGTTCGTCCAGCCAAGTCCAGGTTCAGCCACAGGATTTGGCTAATATTGCAGCCCCAATCTCCATACTTCCCCAACCCCTGCACCATACATCAGGCTCCCGGGCGCACATGTTGAAAGGCAGTTCAAGTTGTAAGGAATGCATTACGATTCAGTTTCTTGACATTAGACCAGAAGAAGGGACATTACATTTCACCAACCTCTCAGTTACTCATTATTTCAGTTGTTTTGCAGTTAAATCCAGTTTACTTCGGGCTCATCAGGCAGCAACCTCTGGTTCTAAATTCAACGCAGCCTATGTGACAGGAGATTCGCCCCTATCTCTGCTCATTCTTCTTGTGCTTCCAGTGGCCCTTTTTTAGGGATGATCTAATCATTCAGGATTGCGCTTATCTCAGATCCATTTGGGGTGTTTAGACCTGAAATATATGAGTCTGACCACAAATAAGACACACGTACAATTTAAACAAAGCCCGTTCCCCAACCTCAACACAAGAACTTTGGAGGAAAGAAGTTGAGACATCTGTCTCACGAGGCTGTTGGGCTGGGCTTGATAACCACGGCCTCTGTAGTTTAGCAGTATTACATTCACATGGCTCACCCTGCCCCTTGGCAATAGGCCTTACCGTAGGTAGAAGGGCTTTCAGACTGCTAAATAATTCACCGATTACAAATCATAGTGCCGATTTCATACCACATGCTTCAATTTCATATTTTGTTAAAAACCTGATATGGGTGATAGGAAGCCCCAGAGGAGGAGCCCCCCCGCCGTCTACCCCCTGCCCTGCCTTCACTTTCCCCCTGCCGACCCATTGGCCACGGTAAGGTGATGCCCGACTACTACGGCGGACTGTGTGTCACAAACAACCAAATATGTTTCTAAGCCTCCTTAAGATTCCAACTCTGAATTTTCTTTACCCACTCATGAGTTGGAGCTACAAATGACCTGATCAACTGTACATTGTTTTTTTACAGTTATCCTAAAATCTGCTGTGGGTTTTCATGGGTTTCCTAATCGGTTCTGTTGTTTAGGCCACTGACATTTCCAAACGTTTCAGACAAGTTTTAATGATGTTGTAAACCGGGAACGAATTTCTGATTTCCCACTGGCCACAGTCGTGAGAAGAATAACTTAAAGCTTGTAGGTCTCAGGCTGTGCAGCCAGTGCATTGTGGGCCCTACGGTTGCTGTGCACGCCCTTATTCTCTCGCTCATTTGCAAACACACACAACCTGAAACAGAAGCTATGTCAGTGAACGGGCCTCTGGGATCGGACAGTTAAACGACCAATTAACTGAGCTAATCAATAAAACTCCCTTCTGACCAACCTAATTAACTGCTACTGTAACGGGAGAGCTGCATGTTTACTGTGCAGTTAAGTGGACAGCTGGGAAATGTTTGCATAGAAGAGTTCACAATACACAGCAGAGAGATTTCTGGGCCTACATTTCATGAGAAACTAGCTTTTACAAACATTTTGAACCAATTGAAACTTTTTGTCTGCTTTTAGCTGTTCCCTGGAGCCACAGTCTGTTGGAAAATGAGAATGCATTCTAGAAATATAATAGTCTCATGTAGACTGTTCTCCCGCAATGAAATGATGCAAAGGATTCCCACATAAGCAAAACATTCAAGCTAATCGTCGTGAATTAGATTTTTTTTTAGATATGTAGATATAATTAGCCATTCCAGGCATCTGGCTCTGTGGATGGCAACGTTTGTCCAGACTTAAGTCTCGACATGAATTGCAATAAAGTTTGGCACAGATATTCTTAATGGCTTTGGTGATAACCGTGAATACCCTCTGGCAACAACACCATATCAGAATACCAGAGACTGGACACTGAGTTTCCCCTTCTGTCCTATCAGTCATCGCTTGCAGCAGGATCTTCTTCCATCTGTCTCTCAATCTTTTCCATAACTGGAAATACATGAAGGTCAGCACTGGAGCTGATTGGTTCAATGAATTCTAAGGAGACCAATCAGGAAACAGATTGGCAGGGTCACAGTGTTGACGGTGGGATCAGATGATGGGTCTGTCTTTTAGGGTTCTCTCTGCTCGGTCTGTTTTGTCTATTTGCCAATGTCACTGGGAAATTTGCTCAGCTGCTTTTATCAGCACCTCCTTCCCTTCCTACAGCCTCCACAGTCTGGTGACCTGTGTCAAGGGATTTAGTCTTTCATCAACAGACACACAGCATCTAATCTTCAGTATCCTCGCTCTATTGGTTTTATGATTACAGGGTTCATGGCTGCAGCCGAACCACTACGGCATTTTCAGTCCTCTGCAGAGACAATGTCGGATCACTGTGGTCATTGAGGGATTTAATGGGGATCAACTGAATTGCTTTACGTGCACATTGGAGTCTAGGTGGTGATGTCATGTTGGCTGCTGGTTTGCCGTTCTCTGGCTTCAGCACTTGGTTCCAGAACCAAACTCCTTGCCAGATTGCTATGAAATTTGATGCGTCCTGAGAGGAATCCTAATGGTTTAATGGTCTCAATTACTTACGTAGTGCCACCGAAATATATATACTGTATATTGACACTCATTAATCCCATCACTTGCTAAATTACCCTTGACTCGGAAGAAAACCAAAGAATGTCTCATGCCCATAAAAATCCCCTTTAAATGATGAATCCATTCTAAAAACATATTAGTATTGTGGTTGTAAAAATCCATGTCGGTTTCCTCAATAGTCTTTTAGAGCTAAAATTTCAGGGTTATATTTTAAAAATGAACAAAACTCATTCAAAATCCTGTCAAAACATGCTTTTTGACTTTACAGGGGACGATTGAAAGTAATGGGGAAAAAAGGATGGAAAAAAAAAACTTTTGCAAAAAATAAAAGTAGAGGCAACGTTACGCTTGGAGCCAATCACTGCAAGCCTTTTTTTATATTGAGTCTGAATCAAAATGTTGTCATAACGAAAAGTTTCATCCATCCATCTTCAAACCGCTTATCCTGCATCCAATGTCACTGAAGTCAATCCCAGCTAACTTTGAGTACATCCTGGATTAGTCGACAGCCAATCACAGGGCTAACACAGAGATAAACAGCTATTCACACTTACATCCACAGAAAGGACCTTCTTGCTGTGAGGCGACAGTGCTAACCACCACACCACCGTGCCGCCCTTAGCAAGTAGAATGGGCATTTCCTCGGCTGTCTTTTATCAGCTTCTCCTTTTCCTTCCCACAACCTCCACAATCTGCCACACAAAATAAAACAGGAAATTGTAGAATCGTCAAAAAAAGAACAAAAAACCTTGGTGACCTCGGAGTCTTTGCACCACAAGTTCATGGACATCTTGATTATCAGATGACCCAGAACACAACATGTCTCTATGTGTAAGAGCACAGACTGTTGTACTAAGGTGGAACATTATTACACCGTGACGCTTCCCTATGCAAACACAAACATTAAATACAGATCAGAAATTAAAATAAGGAACTCCGGTACACTAAAGCTTCTCTCCACAGGGACCAAGAAGCTTTAAATTAAAGTTCTTTGTAGTAGCTTCAATAAAATGGACAAGACGAACCAGTGTGAAAACAAGATAAGAGCCTTTGCCAAGTGTGCTACTTTCGTAACCAATCAAGCTCATCGTTCGTCATAAAGCTTGTTATAATGTTACTCATGTACATGCACATAATTCACACACACACTGCACCTGTTCAGCTACGCCATGAAAAAATACTCACACTCACACAATAGTTTGATCTATAATTCAAAGCATTAATAATTCAAATGCTTGTCCAGAGTTATTGATGTATATGGCTGTAAAGTCGGCTCCTCAACCACCACAACGCATTAAGTGTATGTGTGCGGACCGGAGTGCTCATGCGAACGCCAGCCTGTGTTTCAGTGGATCATTTTTGTCGGTGCACGGCAGCATATCTGTGTGTGAGGGTTTTTCAGGTTTTCAAAGAGCCCCAAATCACAGCAGCATGATCAGTGCAACACACCCTGGTTAGAGTGGGAAGTGCTGAAGCCGGTTCACCCACAACTGCAACAAAAATCTGATTTAATAAAACTTTAATGACCCAAAAGGGAAGATGGGTTTTTGCTGTCTTTGTCTCGCCTGTATACTGGTCCTTTGGGCTAGAGAGGTGGTGGATTGAATTTAGATTAACAGAATGTAGCAGCTCGCACAAACAAAGACAGTGCCGAAATGGACTTTTATAGTTCTGGGTATGCATAACTGTGAACAGAGATAGAATCCAGCCAATCCGCATACAACTTCTAAACAAACGGACCACTTGACGCACCACTAGGCTAAGCTAGCCGCTGCTGGGCTCCTTCCATCTCCACATCTATCCTGCATGGTGAAGAGAACCATCACTGTGTCCCTAAAAGACAGAAAACGTCCTGGCTGAATGTGGGAGCTTTAAACACAGCCGTCAAATAGAGACAGCAGGAAGAGTCACCAGTTCAACATGTTCCACCTGGTGGTAGTATGATCAACGTTGTTGATGATCAAATGTGTTTGACAATTAAAATACACACTTTCTAAAGTGATTACTCCAACACTAAAATGTAATTTATAGAAGAAGCTTTTACAGTTTTTACCAACTGCTTACACACGTTTTCAAAACTAAGTCTCCTTTTTTCAAAACTCTACACACAATTCTCAAAGCTGCACACACAAAATGCAAAATGCCTCACATCTCCTTCAAAATGCAACACTGCATTCAAAATGCCACAAACACGTGTCAGCATGAAGCATTTGCATCAAATGGCAAACACTTCTTTCATAATAATACGTTTCTGGATGTACCATGTAAACACTGCCGTTCTGAATCTAAAGCTCTTTGGTCTTTCAGAGGCTCATATCTACATTTCAATACGATGTTCTACAGTGAGAGTGATGTGCTGAGAGGGCAACAAGTACACCGGAAACACCGATGCAATGTAACTGCTTATACACAAAATATTTTCATGTCACATGATTTTTGAAACCTATATATGTATATATACCTGTACACATTAGCATACAACAAAACTATAAACATGTAAACCAAAAGTAGATTCTTTACAGTAGAACACAGTAAATGGTGTGAGGGGTCCCGGTGCAGGGATTGGCCGGGGACCTGGTGAATAAATGCAGCATTTTCATTGGTTGTGTTTGGAAAAGGAAAGTCACTTCCTGATAGATCTTTGTGTTTTAGGTAGAGAATTGTGTGTAGTGTGTTTTGAGAAAAGTGTTTATGCAACTGAGTCAAGCTGAGAAATAGTTTCTGGTTTTGAAGATTTGCCAGGTAGTTTTGCACTTTGAGTGAGAGGTTTCAAAAATCGTGTGTCATGAAAAGATTCTGTGTGTAAGCAGTTGGTAAACACTGTAATATTGTACTAAATAAGTTTGTCAATCCAGGAGAGCTTTGGATTTGTTTTACTCATATTTCTGATTGAATGATGAAACTAAAACAGTGAATAAGTTGATTTCTTATTGGAAATATGCTTATTTGGTGTCTTGCTCTCATGGTCCGTGTAGCATTTGAACTTACACAATAGGATATTGCATACAATTTGTAGCAGTACAATGTTTGTTCTTTTAGACAGAAAGAGAACCTTAAGCATTTCCATTTTTGATTTGCAGGAAAGAGCATGCTGTCCACTATGCTCTTTACTAGCCAATCATGCCCCCTCAAAGCTGCTGGCAACAATGTCCTACTTGCAGCCCGTCTGTATTGGACTGTGGCACAGTGACAGGTTTACAGGAACTGCACAGTTCATGAATAGTTTGACAGACCAGGTCCCTTGGTAATCGTGGCCTATCTAATCTATCTGTACATACATGATTCAGAGGAACACAAAGATGTGGAAGGTGAGAAAGGAGAGAGGGTGAACAAACAAAACAGATAAATATCCATTAAGCTTTTTCTCGACTTTGGCAGCGAACACAACAAGGTGGAATCAGCAAGCTGAGAGAGGAAATATACAGTGTGGGGATGGAAGAATCCCTCCACACTTGAGCTACCTCGAGACGGAGGAGGAGAAGAAGCAAATTGCTTTCATGCAGTGATAATAATGGCCGTGCTTTATGAAGGGAAGAAGATAAAAGATATAATTCCACATATAATCTAAATGATATTCTTTCATATCTTTACAAGTAATATGCAGCATTCTGAAGTGAATCCTTTAAAGCAGAAATACTAAAAATGACAGTTATGCCAATCATCATCTTTTTAAGGCTTCAATCGTACAACACGAACAATGAAGTAAAGCCCAGAGAGAGACTTGAAACAGCTGGATGCCACAGCTTCTTTCCAACTGTCTGTCCGCTGAGCCAATGGAACATGAAATTGAATTATCTCCCCTATAAGTTACAAAGTCAACGGAGCTCAAAGAGAGTGAAGGAAAATCCAGAATTACAGTTGTTTTCTTCTCTCTAACTGTTCCAGGTAAAATATATATTTTTATGTCATGTGCAGTAGTGATCAGAGTCATGTGTCACGTGGACACAAAATCAGACGTAACAGACGCAGCTTGAAATGACCTTTTTGCCAGTGAAGAATCAGAAGGAGACACTATGGGGCTACTGTGTAGCACTGTATGTGCTTCACTGCCACAAATCGGATCAAATTAGAATCTTACTATATATTATATCATTTTGCCTGTTTTCTCATGACCTTGTGACATTCGTTTATCCGTTGTATTTGCCCTTGTGCTTACAACAATATTACAAATTTAACAGCAAGGAAACACTGTGTTGCCACAATGAAGCTTGGTCTCTTTTAAAGGGGTGTGCAGTCTCCTCGTCACATTGTTCGGTTAGCCTGGATTTTCTCTGCAAACGGTCCAAAGTGGGAAAAAATGTGCTCCAGCATCAGCGGTAAAAAGGCGGCAGTAGAGGCTCAGGCGGCTTTAACACATTGAGATGTGCGTAAGGAGCAGCAACATGTGAAAGCAGACCATATGGCTTCTTTCCACGCATTAACTAAAATGAGTGACTAAAGCAGTGAGAATGAGACACATTTGTAAAAAGTCAAGGGATTGTATTTCAAACCTAAGTAATAAAAACGCATCCCTAGTGTTTTTTCCTCTTATTGGATGTCACGTTATTTGTCAGCAGATGTATTAAAAATGCAGCGACTTTGGTCATGTGATAGCAGGGAGAGGCTATTTGTGTGAAATTTGCAACTTTAATGAAGAGTATATAGAATCTAAACTTGAAAAGTAACCCTCTTTAAAATAGTAAATTGAAACAATTAAAAATGTGATATGCCACAACATTTGATTATTCTCGTTATATTTTTTAATACGAATAGCATTTAAGTTATATGATATGATTGTAGAGACCCAACACTGCAGTCTACTGAGCACGTCGCTGTTTTCCCTTTTTCCTTTGCAAGGAAATAAACGGAGAAAGACGTATTTGACTCAGATTCTTATTCTTATTTCGTGATTGCAAAATCTTCCACAATACATCAGTCATCATCATCATCATCATCAATCCCACAGTTGGAAAGACTCCTAGTTTGTGTGTGTGTGTGTGTGTGTGTGTGTGTGTGTGTGTGTGTGTGTGAAGGAGCGAGATAACTGAAAATAATAATAATAACAATAATACTTTCGTTCTTTATAGCGCTTTATTTGATACCCAAAGACGCTTTACAATTTAAATCAAAATAAGGAAAACGTACCGATATGAGAGACAGAAAACACTAATCATGTGCCTTCAATACCTGCGGGTTACATTTACTGTGCATAATTATTGTGATAGTTGAAACCAGAAGTTTACATACACTGTGCAAAGTTAAAGTTAAATCAGACAAAACCGCTACCGTTTCCGGTCCGTTAGGATTACCAAAATGATTCAACTTTTGCTAAATCACAATAATGAGAAAGAAAATATGATAGAGATTTTTTCATTACTTTCTTGAAGGTCAAAGTTTACATACAGTTCCTTAGTATTTAGTAGCATTGCCTTTGAACTGCATGACTTGGGCAAAACGTTTTGGGTATCCTTACAGTACTGCTGGAACAGAACTGGTGTAACTGGTTTGTTGGCCGCTCGCACACGCCTTTTCAGATCTGCCCACACATTTGCGATGGGATTCAGGTCAGGGCTTTGTGATGGCCACTCCAACACATTGACTCAAGCCACTTTTTTAACTATTTTGGCAGTATGCTTAAGGTCATTGTCCATTTGGAAGACCCATTTGGGCCCCTGTTTTAGCTTCCCTTGCTGATGTCCTGAGATGTTGCCTTGATATTTCCAGGTAATGTTCTTCGTGATGCTGGTGTGATGGCTGGATATTCCCATGTTTAGGCTTTTATAATACATCCCCAGGTGTGCCTTCAATTAACGCGTGTGTTGGCAGTTCACCTATCAGGAGCTTCAAAAGCCATGACATCATAATCTGGGTTTGCCCACGTTGTTTAAAGACATAGTACTGTTGGTGTATGTAAACTTTCTTGAACAAAGTCATGAAAAATTCTCTAAAATATTTTCTTTGTCATTATTGTGACATTTAGCAAAAGCTTGAAGGCTTTGCTCTCTGCCCTTTGATAAACCAGCAGATGGTCCTGACAGAGCTGTCCCAGATGAGAGTTCCAGGCGCACGGGAACCTATTTTTGACCAAGAGTGCTGAATAACAAAAATAATGGATGTCCGACGATTTGTCCCCCCTGGACATGTTTCAGATTTTGACTGCTAAATACGTCATTTTAGTGCGGTGTGCGGGTGGTAGCGAGACGTTTAAAAAAAGTTACAGCCACAAATTCCAATGTTCCGCGACAGCACTCCGACTCCTGCGCCCACCTACAACCCCACAGAAGCGCACTTCTATTCACGTGCAAAGGCACAACCGAGCTGCGCTTTCTGCCGTACAAGCGCAACATGGGTTTTCCGCTTGTCCGCAATAAATGGACAGTAAAAGCACTGCTTATTCTACCATTTCTTTTGTATTTGATTGTGCGCAACTGCTAAATTTGTCATCTTAATGTCCAAAAAATTGGAATAACACAAAATTTGAAAATATAAATCACAGTGAAATCATGCTGCATTTCTATTACATTACATGTAAAGTGGAGACTTGGGGACATCAGCGGACTTCCCTTTTTTGTGTTACCACGGAGATACCCGAGAACATCGTGAGAGCTTTTTGATTTGGGGTGTTTTAAAGAGCCGTTTTCATAGTTTATTGTAAAGTTTAACATGACTCGGGAGAGCGAAGCGTTTGTGATTAGACGAGGCGCAGTAGGAGGGGGCGATGCGGTCACCGGGTTTTGCACATAACACAGCACATAGTCCTTATCCGACACGTTGTGTAGCCACTTTGAGTACCAGCCAGGCTGAAAAAAACGTTCAAAAGTTTCTGTCCCGAACCTCCTTTCAGGATAACTGAAGTCGCTCGGCTGACAGGGCTTTTCGAATCCTTCTAAAACGTTAACGTTAGATGCAATGATGGTGCTGCTAACGTTAGCCGAGTTGCTTGCTAACGTTATTTCAGAGTCACACTCTGGCTCTTCAGCCGCCCCAACAGAGTTTGCCTCGGCGGTGGACGAGGAAACATCAAGTACAACATCATGAAATCTTGCTAATTTTTGCCACATTACTATTGCGGATGAAAAAATCATGTATCCTTTTCTGCGACATATACTTTTCTACAACTAACGTTCCAGTCAACGAGCCTCAGCCTGCCCGCTCAAACGTGATCACGTCACTGACTCACGTTCGCGTTGATCTCTATAACTGTTCATTTTTAGTAGCCTATATTCGGACCTATCCATAACCATTTTTTGCTATTTGACTCATCATTTCACTTACAAAAATATGAATAATGTCAGACAGAGAATTAGTAATTATTTTAAAATATATATAAAACTATTTTTAAATTCAGCTCCTGCCAGCAGGGGGTGCTGCAGCACCCTCAGCACCGGGACAGTTGCTCTTAAGTGTCACACTGAGGTTCTTAGCAGTCAAAGTCGGCGTTAACACGTAATTGCCAAAGTTGACAGGTCCTGGGTAGGGGAGTCGTTTCCCCGAAAGAGAAGCAGTTCAGTCTTGTCGGGATTGATTTTCAGATGGTGAGCGGACATCCACTGAGAGATGTCAGTCAGACAGGCAGAGATCCGTGCCGCCACCTGAGTGTCTGAGTGAGGGAAGGAGAGAATTGGTTTGGTGTCATCGGCATAGCTGTGGTAGGAGAAGCCGTGCCAGAGAATGACAGAGCCAAGAGAGTTGGTGTAAAGAGAGAAGAGGAGGGGACCCAAGACGGAACTCTGAGGAACTCCAGTAGTAAGAGGACAAGGTTCTGACGCAGATCCTCTCCTAGTTACCCGGTAATTGTGGCCGTTAAGGTAGCACGAGAGAAGACCACAGCCTGAGACACCAAGTTCCTGAAGGGAGGAAATAAGGATCTGGTGGTTTAATGTGTCAAATGCAGCAGAAAGGTCCAGAAGGAAGAGGACAGAAAAAAAGAGAGGTGGCTCTGGCAGTGTTGCTCTGAGACAGCAAGGAGCGCAGTCTCTGTTGAGTGGCCCATTCAACAAAACCACACCCGCCACCACAAACACATTAAAACGAATGAGCAGTCAAAGGCTTCACATTCAGGTGCCTCAAAGACTGCTAAGATCTGCTAGCTAGCTTTCTGTTTGGTCAGTGGACCAGCGTGACTTCTGTTAATCAGCTGTACGTTAATGCTGACGTACTTATGAGGCTACCTTGGTACTACTGTTACGTCAAACATGATAAACTAAAGGTTCAATTGGTTGAACACCATATCATCCTCATACACTTTGGGCAAAAGTCAGAGACACAGGGCCTGAATGTTATCGGACAAAAGCTCTCTTTAAAACAAGCTGCACTGGAAGAAGAGCAACAGAAGACCACAGGAGCTGTGCAATGAGAAAATAAGATAATGGAAAGAAGGATTATTACATGTTATAATACATGTACTGTATTGATAGATTCTGTTTAGTCCTGCAAAGAAGGCCGGGCCTAATGGCCCACCACTGCCTTAAAATGCTCCCATTGTCACAATGTCACTTCAGTTTTATTTTGTACTACAGATCCACACATCATAAATATCCCACCTGTTTTTCCCCGTATATGTCTCCAGTTTCCCATCACACACCTCCCTGCCCCAGCTGCACCCTCACTCATTGCCAGACTGTCATTCCAATCCCCAGCACTAAGGCCCCAGACCCACACTCTCTCCAGGATCTCCAGACACCAGCCTGATTCTTTCAAAAATGGAGAAAAAATGAAAGATTTTTGTGTTTCAAACATCTATGGTAAAAGCATTATCTTAATTTCTGTTTAATTTCTAGGCTTTGAAAATATTTTCATTGAGGCAAAGGTGTGCCACGGAAGTTAGTGGAGATGATAAAGGTTAGAAAATCCCAGAGAGAGAACCCAATAAACATAAAGACATGAAGAGAAAAGGAGACACTTTTCTCAAATTAAAAGTAAATTTCCAAAAAAACAAGTCTGTGTTTTTTTTGTTTTTCTGATAAACCTCAAGCTGGGCTACAGTCATTAAAAACGCTGGATCCCAGCCTTTTAATTATACGCCTTAATGATTAGGCTGCAGCAATTTCATCTTGCTTATTTAACCGATAAAGGAATTGGAATGAATACTTCACCCTCCCATATGCAAACCACACAAACACAGGAATTTTACCGCTTGGAACAACGTTATCCAAACTACCTCGTCCTCTCAAAGGTTCTAAAAGTCACTTTGGTTTATTTAAAAACAACTAGGGCAGATTCAGCTGTTTGTTCAATGTATTTACCCAACCCTTGTAATTGACCCTGTCATACAATTATGTAGAGTTTCGTGTTTTCTGCATAATTATATTTTTTGACTTCAATAATCTGAGCTAGTGGGAGCATAGATGTATAACAGAAGAGGCCCCAGATTTTTTCTCTGCCCTTCAATTAGGATTCAAACCACTTTAGCCCCAAACACATTTGTACTCTGTCTTGTAGTATCTCGTGGTCGATTTGTTTTGTGCTACAGTATTACATATGCACAGACACGTAGACACTGGAGCGACGCAAATCTGCAAAAGCACAGGGTGTTTCTCGCGTTGAGTTCGTGACAAAGTCCACGCAAATTCAGTCCTGTCGAGCGCAGCAAACGCAAAAGTTGAAATATTTCATGACGCTGCGGTGCAACAGCAATGACCGTTAACATGCTCCCCATCGTCGCTGGCGTCCTGCAGACGGTTGCCGAATCAGGAAAGATGGAGGGTAAATGAATAGTAACGTTAGCTGTGTGTGGGTAGGACGCACTGCTACTCAATTTTAAGTAATACTCAGGACATTTTCTCAATTATAACGTATTGGTGGCTCTTAAAAGCCGTTTGGTTGTGCTTGAGCACACGGTGTCTTGCCATGGGACAGTTCTCTCGTCACAGAAGTATGATGTAAAGGCGGTGAAGTGCGTCCACGATCCGAGCCAACAAGCTATCAAACGGGCTAACGGCTAGCATCCTGTAGTACACGAAGCGGCAGTCATCCAGACACAGTTGCAGTTCTGCGCCTACAAAAACACGACAGTGTTTGGGGGTCCACCGTGAGTAGGACTTCCACAACACGTCTTGTGCAAGATGTCCAGCTCGTAATTAAATGAGTGAGAGACTTGCACACTATATGCCTAGTATTATAATCTGTGTACATTGGTATATTGCTATGCTAAGCCCTTGAGAGGGTCAGACAGGCACTCTGGTGTTGAGTGGGATTAAAGTGCTGTTGTAAATCACTGGAATGAGAAGATGGGGTCAGCCATATCTGGGGGAATTGTAATCGTCCTGGGACATTAAGTCCTTATCTGTCTGCAGGCGCAAGCTGCAAGTTAGCCTCATCAGCAGCAATGCTGCGTCCCAGCAGATTGAGATAGTGTCCGTCGCACTGCAGGCCAGCAAAGTCTAACTGCACGGTGGCGTATTTAGTGAAAAGACCACTAGTATCTGATAGGCTGGGGCTTTAATTTCATTGATCTCGCGTTGGTTGGACGACAGCGAGCGCTGAACCCACTGTCCACTGGTAGTCGTAGTACTTTAGGCCTGTGGTACTGTAGGTTTGTAGTACTTTGGGCCCATGGTACTTTAGGCCTGTGGTACTGTAGGCTCGTAGTACTGTAGGCTTGTAGTACTTTGGGCCCGTGGTACTGTAGGCTTGTGGTACTTTAGTGCTGTGGTACTGTAGGCTCGTAGTACTTTGAGCCCGTGGTACTGTAGGCTTGTGTTATTATAGGCTTGTGGTACTGTAGGCTCGTTGTAATTTAGGCTTGTGGTACTGTAGGGCTGTGGAAGTGTAGGCTTGTGGTACTTTAGGCTTGTGGTACTGTGGGCTCGTAGTACTTTGGCCTTGTGGTACTGTGGGCTCGTAGTACTTTGGGCTTGTGGTACTGTAGGCTCGTAGTACTTTGGGTTTGTGATACCGTGGGCTCGTAGTACTTTGGGCTCATGGTACTGGAGCCTTGTAGTACTTTGGGCCCGTGGTACTTTAGGCCTGTGGTACTGTAGGCTCGTAGTACTGTAGGCTTGTAGTACTTTGGGCCCGTGGTACTGTAGGCTTGTGGTACTTTAGTGCTGTGGTACTGTAGGCTCGTAGTACTTTGAGCCCGTGGTACTGTAGGCTTGTGTTATTATAGGCTTGTGGTACTGTAGGCTCGTTGTAATTTAGGCTTGTGGTACTGTAGGGCTGTGGAAGTGTAGGCTTGTGGTACTTTAGGCTTGTGGTACTGTGGGCTCGTAGTACTTTGGCCTTGTGGTACTGTGGGCTCGTAGTACTTTGGGCTTGTGGTACTGTAGGCTCGTAGTACTTTGGGTTTGTGATACCGTGGGCTCGTAGTACTTTGGGCTCATGGTACCGGAGCCTTGTAGTACTTTGGGTTTGTGGTACTGTAGGCTTGTAGTACTTTGGGCTTGTTGTACTTCAGGCTTGTGGTACTACAGGCCTGTGGTACTGTAGGCTTGTGGTACTGTAGGCTTGTGGTACTGTAGGCTCGTAGTACTTTAGGCCTGTGGTACTGTAGGCTCGTGGTACTTTAGGCCTGTGGTACTGTAGGCTTGTGGTACTGTAGGCTCGTAGTACTTTAGGCCTGTGGTACTGTAGGCTCGTGGTACTTTAGGCCTGTGGTACTTTAGGCTTGTGGTACTGTAGGCTCGTAGTACTTTAGGCCTGTGGTACTGTAGGCTCGTGGTACTTTAGGCCTGTGGTACTTTAGGCTTGTGGTACTGTAGGCTCGTAGTACTTTAGGCCTGTGGTACTTTAGGCCTGTGGTACTGTAGGCTTGTGGTACTGTAGGCTTGTCGTACTTTAGCCTTGTGGTACTGTAGGCTTGTGGTACTGTAGGGCTGTGGAAGTGTAGGCTTGTGGTACTTTAGGCTTGTGGTACTGTGGGCTCGTAGTACTTTGGGCTTGTGGTACTGTGGGCTCGTAGTACTTTGGGCTCGTGGTACTATAGGCTCGTAGTACTTTGGGTTCGTGGTACTGTGGGCTCGTAGTACTTTGGGCTCGTGGTGCTGTAGGCTCATAGTACTTTGGGCTCGTGGTGCTGTAGGCTCGTAGTACTTTGGGCTCGTGGTGCTGTAGGCTCGTAGTACATTGGGCTCGTGGTAGCCTGGTGGTAAGATGCTTTTATTGACTTCTCCGTATGGTAGAGATTTCAAATGAAAATGTCCATTTAAAAAAACAGCACCTTTCTCCATCTTCATGTGTGCAGCAGTAACCTGGATGCCATTCCGAACTTAGTCCCGCCCACAACGTTTGAGGTCGGGAAGTTAGGTCTGGCATCGCTCGATAGTGGCGCGAGTATGCTCGCCCAAAATCTGGCGGGCCAATCAAATTGTCAGGGCGGGCTTTATACGATGATGGACAGATGATCAACCGTAACGTAATCAACCATGTCATCAAAGAGCGCTTGGGTTGAATTTGTCATAACACGTCTCTGTCCATGCGGGGGCGCTCGCAGGCGAGTGCAGAATGCATTGGACCCAATGAGGCTTCACCCCCCAAAATCCACTTTTCTCAGGATATAATTTTTTGTCAAGCAATTTGAAACTTGTATTCAAAAGGGGGGGCTAGAATAATACACTCAGCTGAAAATTTAATTTTTAAGTTCACTCATCTGTTCTAAAAATCCGTTCAAAAAATGTGATGACGTCACATGTTTGCATACTGCCGGAGGTGCTGCTTTACGGCCATTTCCTCGGCGGTCTTCTCAGCACTCCTGAATCATGGCTTCCTTTCTCACGACATCAGCAACATGATCTTCAACGATAACACCAGCTGCTATTTGAGGTAAACTTCGACAGAAAGTCCTCCTAAACTTTATATTTCTGATTCTGCTTTAGCTTCAGCTGCCATCAAACGGGGTCTCTGGTCGTCATCGGTCGCAATCCGTCACTGACCAATCAGCATTCATTAGCAGAATGCTAGCGTGTTCCGGCCAACAACGGCCCAACCTGTAAGAAATCGAAAGGACATAAGCACTCATTCATTCCACTTTTGGTTTGGATTTAGCCGTCTAGCTTCATAGAGTCCCATTCAATCTGCACTCGCCTGCGATCACCTCCAGTGGAATTTAACGGAACTGCAACCAAGATCGATACAATGGGCCCGAATAGGGAGTGCCCCATCTAGTCATATTAGACAATCTATGGCGTCGCTTAACATACGTCACACACTCCGTTGCTCTTATTGGTTGTAGGTCTATCCAATTGAGTGCAGAGGCATTTTTTTTCCTGGTTCCTGGTTCGTTAAGAATAGAATTGTGTTCTGAACCTGTTACACGTTGAGATTGAATATAACAACTTACTTATTTTTCCTCAAAGGACTTTAGTTTTATTCACATTTTTATTTTTTTCCGTTGGATGGTGAAAAAGAGCCCAAAAATATGAACTGATTATGACGTATTCTTTAGAGCACATTTCATATCTCACCGTCAAAACAAGTCTAAATTACGAGCTTTCAAGGGTACAATGTACAGCAGAAGTACTGACATTGCACTTCTAATAGTCCTGCTAGGTGTTTGGCCCAAATAAATGCACCCTCGGCTGAGCGTGCTCAAAGGAGCGTTTCTTCCTTATGGGGGCTGTACAAGGTAATAAAAAACAGTCATAAAACATCTGAATTCTTTAATTTACCATTCAATTCAAAAAGAGTCAATATATCAATACTGTATAAATAGACATACTAGTTATTTTAAAGACCGTAAAAAAAATCTTCATTCATATCTAGAAAATAAAAGGCAACAGGAAAATAGTTGGTATCTAAAGCTTCCGGTTACAGTTTATATTCCGAAGGATGAATAATTTGAGAAGGTCTGGTTAAGTTTTGCTAGTTAGACTAGTCCTAACACGGTTAGGGGACCTTTTTGTTTCCACACCATCACCTTCCACGTTGCTACTTCCTGCTTCAGCTCCAGACCTAAACAGAGGTCATTGAGCTTTTCCTCAAGTAACTTAAAACTCGTGGTGAAACTGGGTGGTTCATAAACACCTGTAATGCTACATAACGCAACACACTGCCAGCTAGTTTTTAGCATCTTCGTTACCACTTTATGATCAAAACAAACAAAATACAGATTCTAAGCTGTACAATTTACTTTTGAAAAGAAACAACGCTTCATTTGTCCCTCGTTGGCAATGTGAATGGAACATAAAATGTAGTTGGCTTATTGTGTGTTTGTTCTTTTCATAGATGGGTTAACTTTAATCACATTTGCATTTGCTGTCCTGCCGAAATATGATCTCCAATATGTTGTGATCCTCAGCTTAACTCAATATGAGTGCAGGTCTGGATATTTTTAATACTACACATTGGAGACTTTTAGACTTGTTTGGAAAGGGGGAGGGGCTTGAAAGACACTGCCACCCTTCAATATTCATTGAAATGCTTGGTGTGAATATGTGAACTCTGATCACACCCAGACGTATTGCAACAAATGCTGCTTTGAAAAGTGAGCTGGGTAAAATGATTCAATGCACCCGTTGGGCTCCTGCTGCTATTTGAGGAGACAAAATGTATGTGTACATATATCTATATATACACATACATTTTATCTACAATAAACTATATATATATATATATATATATATTATTATAAACATATGCGACGTTTCCCAGGAGAAATAACAAACCGGGAGGTGTCCGGATGATAGGGGTGAAAAACGGGAGCGTTAGCAGGTAAAACTCCCAAAAAGTGACTTAAGCGGTCTGCCTCTCTCTCTCTCCATGGGCGTAAATCTGATCTAACAGTAGGGGGGACAATAAACATAACATTTCTGAAGAGCAATTTTTGAAGGGGACACAAATAATAACGTTAGCTAGTTGTAGTGGGCTAGCTAGTCATATCCAACAAGCTATTAAACAAGCTGGGTAACATTATATTACACCAGCATAGCAGACTTTCTTGTCATGACTAATTCATTAATTACTCAGCATCATTTGTATTTGAGAAAATAAAAATTAATGTGAATAAAATAGCATTAGACCGCCTACTTACTACGTTCCTGTCACTACCATGTGACTGAGTCGAGTGCAGATCACATAGCGCTAGCAAGCAGCGGACCAAACCACTCTGAAGCAAGGGAGGGGGGACTCAAAATGTTTCTAAACTTAAAAAGCATTTTTGGGGGTTTGTATTGTTTTACTTCTTACACAGATATTCTAAGTATACATGTGTAAGTATAAATGTTATTTACAATACACACCATTGTTTTAATGATATTTCTAGGGGGGGACAAACCTTAGATGGGGGGATCCTGACCCCCCCTGGGATTTACGCCCTCGTCTCTATCACACACACACACACACACACACGCGTCCACAGCGCAGCAGGCGGAAGGGGGAGAGAGCGATACCGTTTCTCTTCAGGAGACTTAATTAAATGATGAAATATGCTGTATACGTGTCACTAGATTTGTCTCTAGTCGCTTTTGACACAAAAGTCGCCAGGAGGAGGATTTGTTTGTTCTAATAGTCCAACCACAACCGCATTTTGGACACATTCCTGACCTGAATCATTTGTCACACTGCGCATGCGTGAAATGGGTTTAAAAAAATTGACGTAATTAACAACAAACATCTAATTAACGCCGTTAGTGCACTATTTTTCACAGCCCTAATATATATAGATAGATAGATATATTGTTCATCATTATGAACTTTTGCTAACATCAATATTCCTTCCGACCATGTCTCCTTGCATAAAAATAGGGAGTTAATGGGAAAGTAGTTGAATCCGCCTTTCGCTGGATTAAATTGGTTGCCTCGATCAATTTTTGACAGGTGCCGCTCTGCACCTTTTATGTGCTACAGAAACGCCTGTAGAAGGCATGAATGTGGATTCTCACTGTGATTGGCCCTTAACAATAGAACAACTCTGGACACAACCACCTCTTTTTCAGCTTTGCTTTCTGTGTATCATTTAGCAACAGTGAAGCTACAGTTGTTTTTTTCATTTGAAGCTTACACAGCTGAGAAAAGTCAAACCCCTCCCACTCCTGGCAGGCGCTTGTTTCCTCGCTGAGCGCTCGATCACATGGCGGGAGGGAACAGCCGCCCCCTCGTGCTCGACTGCAGCGATTGGCCAACGCTGCCGCGTCGAAGTTTTGCTTCACCCTGTCCTTCGTCGCCGTCCTCCTCTTCGTCAGCGGCGACCATGTTGGCATTGACGTCTGAATCCAGATCGGCGGCGTTGAGGGCGGGGCAGTCCGCAGAATACTCGATCTCCTCGACGCACGGGGGCTCGTCGTCCTCGAAGCAGCTACGGGGGGAGAGCAGAGGGGGGTTTCATTCATTCACGCTGCTTCTGGGTCCAGTAGGAAGTTGGTCTCCTCCAACATCATGTGTATTCAGAGCTGATATGATTAATGATTAATGCCACAGAAGTAAAGCGCTGATCCCCCTCAGAGATTCCATCATCAAACGTCAAACCTTTTTCTCTCCATTCGGACTGAAAACTAATCAAGTGGAGAATACTGCCGGGGACTGTCAAATACATTTTTAATAGTTTATTTGATAATCATTTTCTGTTTTCTGATTCTGAAGGGGCACGTCGATGTATGATTGACAGCTGAGCCGACAGGCTGAAATCCAAACCACATCAAATGTCTCATTTGACATCTGAGATGAAAGCTGGACGTTCATAATCTGCACCGAAGCTTCAGTGTATCCAGGTGTGCTGAAGGGCACGTTTACACTCCATCGACCTGATGGTTTCACCCTCATGTGTCCTCGGAGCGGGGGTACGACTACCCAACATGCAACATGCTCCGAGGCTCCTCCTCCTCCCACTGGGCGACCTTCAGCTCGGCTACAGTCGCTGGAATCGACGGCTGACAGAAAGTCAGCAGTAACTGACACACACACTCATATGAGGTTGTGTGCTTGTGTGTAGGCGGAGACACACTGGGACACTGTGGACAGAGAGGACGTGACATGCATACTTATGTGGCTGAGAGAAAGGGAGGGGAGGGGGAGACGGACGGGAAAGTGATGGTTTGTGTAGCATACTGATGAACGGCCAGTGAGTGTGTGTTGCACCCAGCGTAACGCACAAGGAGCTACACACTATTGTTCCCATCCTCTAAGCTGTGATATGAGACACAACAGTGAGTGAAAGACGAGTCTGAGCTGGATTGAAGTCGCCAGCAGTACAGAGCGTTCCAATAAAGCCAGGGACAACGTCTGTAAGGAACGTTGTGTGTCTCACTTCCTACTTCCTGCACACACTTTCTTTTTCAAATAATCTTCACCGTTAAGAGGAAATGACGTGGTTTGTAGGCGGGTCTTTCAGATTGCCTAAGATCTATTGGGCTTTTTGGTTTGCAACAGTAGCAAGGAACTAAACTGAATGTGGTTGGCAGCTAAATGAAGTGTGCGCAGCAGAGCGCGTTACCCCCCCCCCCCCCCCACCCCCCATCTCCCCTCTCCCCCGGCAGGCTGCCATGCTAGTGGCTAATCGCAGCGCTAAGCTCCACTTCTTACAGGGGCTTTTTTTTTTCAAAGACATGGAGAAGATCCCTCCTTTCACAAAGATCTCTTTCATATCCTTGGGTCCGTTTCTAGAGCTCCACTGCCAGCGGTTTGTCTGCTACAAACAGCAGAGGACGACGTCGTGATCTCGGTCCGGAGGGGAAACGGCTGAACCCTACGTGACCTCAGGTAGCTTCTTGCACTTCTGCCTTTACGATAAAGGAACCGGTCTCAATATGAGAGAAATGAGATGATGGATATGACTCTTATGTGAGGTGATGTGATTTGATTGCTTGCCGATCCTGCAGGATGTATGGATCAGGTGGCTAGTGACCTAAATAAGCTTATGAAAGAGAACATTGCAGAGTCTCCCGAAGCATTGCTTTCTATATTTAAAGAAACAAAACTAAGTTACACTGGGTCCATGCATGACCATATTAGGAGCCGTGGGCTGCTGGGAAGCACCATGACAGTTCTGTGTCTTTCTCCAACAGGCTGTCCCAGCTGGGGATGTGGGACGGCTCCCTCTACCTCAACTTGAACATCGATACCAGAACCATTTACCAACTGTGGCAGGTCTCCAACAGAAGGGCTGGTGGTTTGAGCCTCTGGAGGTCCTGCTGTCCACATGTCCATGTGTGCATGTGTCCCAGAGTGAATTTACTAAATTATTCTAAATTTTACTAAAACTTTTCTTGAGGGCGGCATAACCTATGTCCTCCTCTGCCGGGGGCTGGGTTGACCGGGGGGGGGTGCTGGCGGTCGACAGTATTGCAGTAGCGGTAACCATGCGGAGCAACAGCGCTGCATGCTGGGAGCGCAGAACTAGTCAACATCAAAAACAGAAGGAGCCTCTGGTCTCGGCCTGGTGACCTTTGTGTCACTCTCACAGCAGCTCTGTGGTTTCACAGGAAGACACGACACACAGCTAAAGGACATCTTTACTGCAGTACGACACTGCCTGTCTGTGTGAGCGCCACCTGGAGCCAATCACATTATTGCCATTAGTCTTTGTTTCTTGTGCTTATTACACTCGACTGACAAAAGGATGCTCAAATCTCAGTTTAGGTCACACGGGTTTGGAATAATATGCATAATATGCTGGTACCAGATCCGTTTTTAAAATCTTCACTAACACAATGAGGTTGGAATTCAGCTGAAAGTGGACCGTAGTCCTGGTAATTAGTTATCTATTGAGCAACTATTATTATGATGATGATTGAGCAATAATTTCAGGGCAGAGTTTAGATCGTTTGATTTGTGAACCTCCAATGAAATCCAACCTCGATGTTTGCTCATTCTCACTCCGGTCCGTCCTATGAGCAGGTGTGATGAATACTGCCGCTTCTGTACATGTGGAACTTGCTTGGAAGCACTTTAGGTATAAACGTATACACACAGGAAGAGGTGTGAGGTCACAGGCAATAAACGCCGCGGTGCTTAATTATCTGTAAATCACTGATGGATCTTCTTTCAGTGCCATTTCACCGTCGACATCATTTCATGAACAATGTCTCCCGGCACACGTAGACACAAGGGAAGGAAACGGAAGGAAAGAAGACACAAACGTGGATGGAAGGATCGCAGGAAGACAGAAGGAGAAATGAGGTAATGGCATCAACGAAAAGAAGAAGAAAGTAAATGAGATGAAATCAAACAATAACTGTGTATTCAGGTGAGCAAAACGCTGTCACAGCTCACTGGGGAGATTGAGCGGCTGTCTGAAAATCAATGGCAGCCATTCAGCTCCACTTTAGATGCTGCCATCAATCACTGCGGTGAGGATCCTCGGCACTAAGAAGCAGCGCTGAGTGTGTGTGTGTGTTTTAAAGCTGCCGTTGCTTCACGTGTTAAAAAAAGGCTCATATATTTGTGACTTTTAAGATTCCCAGAGTTTAATTTTATTTACTCTGTTAGATTTTTAACAAAATATTTTTTAACATGAACTTAAAAAAACAAAGCACATGCTAAAAATGAGGGAAACAACAATATTAATAGTCGGTCAGAACGAGCCGCTAGCTGTTAGCATTGTAGAAACACTTTGGCTGGGCTTTTGCTTCTAGTGTGACGATGTGAAAGCTTGTCAGTCCACTTCAAATTCAGACTGTTAAAGGTGAAAACATCGCTGTAAAATGACCACGGATGCCAAAGTCTTTATTCTGCCACTACGGGGACACCAGGACACGACGGGGACACGACTGGGACACGTCTTACTTGTGAGACTTGTGGTCCATGACGTCGTTGTCCAAGTGGCTGATGAGTCTTTGGCTGTAGAGCGACTTCACGTCTTTGGTCACAGAAAGCAGACTGATGCAGAACTTCACGCCCATTTCCTGCAGCTCCCTGGTTCCTGTTTGCAGGCCCTGCACACACACACACACACACACACACACACACACACACACACACACACACACACACACACACACACACACACACACACACACACACACATTAACACAGTTAAAGGAAGACTGCATTCATGTTATTTTCACAGCTGATGTTCATCAAAGCACATTTCTGACTGATTTATTTATTTAATATCTATTAAACAACAGCCTATCTAGCCTAGCTATCTGTCCACACCTTCTCATTGGATGAGGAGGTGTGGACAGTCTGGACACCTTCTCATTGGATGAGGAGGTGTGGACAGTCTGGACACCTTCTCATTGGATGAGGAGGTGTGGACAGTCTGGACACCTTCTCATTGGATGAGGAGGTGACCAGTCGCTTCACTTATGAGCCGTGATTTGTAACGGCTCCTTTCCAGCTGGTGACTCGCAGCTCAGCACCGTGTGGCTGTTCTATTTCCCAGGAGGCTTCTGATAGGCTGTCCCAAACGTGTGTGTGTGTGTGTGTGTGTGTGGACCAAAGAAGTCTGCTTAATAATTCAGAGAGCCGGTTAGTTTACATGTGCCTTCTTGCCTCGTGTGTGTGTGTGTGTACGAGTTTGTATTTTAGTGGTTTTACTTTTGACGATCATTTTTTTGAATATGTGCCAGACAATCTATCCGAAAAAATATTGGAAAAGGGATCTTAAAGAGCCAAAGAAGGAGGATAAATGGTGTCTCTGAGGACCAAAAAGCACTCTGCACTTGACCAAAAGTATTTCAAATGTTTTTGCAAGCAGCATGATATTTTCTGATACTCGGCAGCCTTTACAAAATAATGCAATGGAAATGGCACTTTACTTATGTATGATGTGCAGAGGCGTCAGCTTTCCTTTGAAATGTTATGTAAATGATGCGTTTCCCGGTGAAAGACGTGTTGCAGTGCAGGGAGACGACACAGTAGTGTGTTCCCCTCCCTTTTTACACAGAGGAAAATATTGGATCATTACATAACTGTTACAGGCTACAGGTCTTCCTGCCTCAGAGAGAAGACGACGGCTGAAGGATGAAGCACAATCGATTGTGCACCATGAGTGAGGCCAGAGAGGAGAATAACTCTAAATAAATCCGATCTCAGTTAGAACAAGTAAAAAGAACTTCTGTAAACATCGATATCCCAAGCTATTCTGCAGGGCTTTGCCTCCTCTGTCCGTGCAACAGCTTATTGTATCATACATTACATTCTGCACCACACTTTACATGCATGGTAGAGAATCTTAGAATGACGTCATTGGTGGATGGAATATAAATGTAACACATAGTAAGAAAACCATAATCTGTGCTTAGTGCAAACGTGTGCTAGTGTTTAGAACTCGCTCTGATAGCAACAGAATAAGAAAAGTGTGTGACTCATGGAGCCTGGGCTCAGACTGCGGATTACATGTGGCTCCTTGTTCCTTCGTTCGGGCTCTGGTATTATGTGCTCTAAGAATAAAGGTTACAGCTGCAGACTGGATGTTGAACGATCAGCTTGGGACTCAATTATACCGAGAGAGCGAGAAGCCGGGTTGATGTTTCACATCACGTCAAGCTGCTAAATAAACGGAATAAATCAATATACAGTCTACTCAAAGATCTCTTCCCTTCAAGCGGTTTTTCAACCTTTAGGGCCGAGACTCATGTGTCTTTTACCTGTCCATTGAATCCTTGTACAAGGGTTCATAATAGAGTATAGCTAACAGCATCCTACCACTCATTTTACTTGTTAAATAAATACAGTCTTTTTCAAATAAACTTTCCTCTTCACAGGAAACACCATAGTTGCTTTCAGTGTGGAAAAAGGAGTACCGTTACCGAGGTGAGCAATTTACATGACGATTAAATCAACGCTAACTTCTTGAACGTGATATGAAAGAATCTAATCAGGTTTTGCTCAATAAACAGAAGAGAAAAGAACCAAAATGATTCAAAACGTTCATTAAACATATTTTAAGGATGGCTGTTGTTACTACATACGCGGCCAGTTTACAGCAGCAATAACAGGAGCATTTTGGACCGATTTCACACACACACACACACCTTGTAGATGCCCTGGTCGCAGCCGTTGTGCGTACTCTCCAGGGTGTAACTCCTCAGCACCCCCATTTCCCTCCAGACCACCACCCTGGCCGTGGCAGAGCGGGACTTCTCCACCTGTTCAAGGAAGGGTCTGGTATTCACGTCCATAACACAGGGGAACAGCGCGCCACTCGTGCTATCAATAATATACCGTTCTCTTTCTCATTGTTACTATTCTATTACCAAATAGTTGCAGCTGTTGAAAGAAAAGGCCGGTGCGAGTCGATCCAAGGTCTTTGGAATGGTCTACGAAGGAAGCAGAGAAAGAAAGACGTTGACAAGCAATGCAGACTTTCAGCCCAGTTTTAACTCCAATCCCGGCTGAGGAGTGGAGAAAGTACACCGTTCTACTTGAAACCGACCCCTGCATGGTCTGCTGTATGTGTGTGTGTGTGTCTCACCCTGTAGCCAGGGTCCTCTTTCAGTCCCACTGTGTTAACGGCAGAACCAGACTGCCAGAGAGTCTCCTTCACGCTGCAACCATACAGGAAGACATTCTTCTTCCTCGAGTGGCCATGGTAGTCACAGAACACCTGCCGGAGGAACAGCGCTTTGCATTATGTGTCCGCCCAAGTGATTGAAAGGGTCTGGAGACGCGTGATGAGCACATTCATGTGATAAACCAAAGGACACAGCAAGTGATGTGGAATTTCATATGGAAAAAGATGGGAGGGATGGGAAGAGTTGAGAGGGACTGGTCCAATGAACCCAGGACTTCTAACCACCAGACTGGTCTTTGACGCCATAGAAGAGTTGCAGGTTGGAGCCAATGTTCCTCCACCAGACTAAGTAGGAATCAAACGTAAGAGGGCAAAGAAAAGGCTTTTTGAATCACCAACTGTCTGAAAGCTCTGTGGTAGGAAAGAGTCTGCACAGCAGCCGATCCATCGTTCCAACGTCCCTGCTTAAAATCGGACCAGTCAATCAAGGGTCTTTCTCATCACATGCCACAGAGCAGGCAGTAAGGACGCTCAGCCCGTACCCACATGCTCCCTGATGGACATGACGCGCTGTGTTCACTTCCTCTGGCTGCATGCTGATCTGATCGCCATGGCGCCACCTACACTCACTATATTAAATGATTGCACCGCCACAGCTTTGACCGCACAGTAAAGTAAAACAGCCAACGACAGCAGGCACGTGTATCTCACCAGTGGAGTCCGCCCTACACTGCTGAGGTAGTAGAGCAACCCTTTGGTGTGGTAGATGGTCGGACTGAGGACGGGGTCGGGTTTAGACCACTGACGATTTAGATCCTCGCTGCTTAGATCACAACGATTCCTGAAGAGACACACAGAGGACACAGAGGACATTCAGCCTACCATGAACTAACGAACTAAGTGCACCAAATCCAGCAGCACCAATTGGAGCACAATCATTCATAATTAAGCTAAAACATCTTATAATAGAAGTCAGTTAGGATGTGTCGCTGGAACGTTTGCTACAATCACGATCCAGATGAGCCACGAGTAGGTATGTGGAAGGACAACTTGCAATGACACCATGGGGAGACACCAACAGTTAACATGAAGCCATTATGAAACAGTGAAAAGTGTAATACATATGCTTGGTTATGACAAAAGCAACGACAAGTTTTTAGTTGACAGCTGAAGTCGATGCATCGATATATGGTGTGTAAACACTATGCATGGGCCTGTGACACCAGAGAGTCTCATTAAAGAGGGCAAATGAACAGGATGTACAGCAGCAGGGAGGGGGGGGCGTGTGGAGCAGCCAGCCGTCCTGCTCGGGGTGGACGGTGTGGTCCATCAGGGTATCACCGCACCCATAAGCCTCCTGGATATGTTGCTTTAGTTGCTTCTTGCCACATTTATTGAGGCCGTTTTAGACACGTACGTATCAGACCTGAGGTGTACATCAGCCTGAGTCTTTGTTTCAGCTAATGTCAGCAAGGAGAGGGGGAAATGCCTGTCTATACACTCATATCAATCTATACAAGGGCCACCTAGGTCTTGCACGTTGCATACATTTTGCTTCCTCTACCATGTAAACGTGAGCCATGCAAGAACAATTTCACTTATGTAAAGCAACGCTTTAGCATCTTTGCTCAAAGTCTCTACCAGCACCCATTAAGAACTGTGTCTACAATTGCCCTGAGCCATGTGTTCCCTCCTCCTGTGAATGACCCTATGCTTTTTCCATGCTACAGCAGCCAGCTCCATATCTCCCGTGTTGCTCTGCAAGTCTCCAGTTGTGCTTTTACACCCCACTAATTGAAATGGGCTTGTGGGGAGCTGCGTAGAAGGTTTATTGGCTTTCCGTTGAGTGCTCGGGGCTCCTTCATGATCTGATAGTGATATCTTCCTTTTTTTCTTTTCTTTTCTTTTTTAATTACACATCACACATATAATCCAAAACAACTCATCAGCACAATCACATCAACGTTTCAGGGCGTTTAGTGAGTTGTTGTGGTGTTCCATGGACATTGCTGTACGGTGGTAACCTGCATCTTATTTCCGGTTAGAGTGTACATCGATACTATATGCTTACAAGTAAACAACGAAGCAATACTGTAGAAAAGCACTCAAACTATGTGTTTTGAACGGTAAGAGCATCAAAAGATGTACCTAGAAAAGCGTCTCTGGTAAGAGCGGTGATATGTGCAGTGGCAGATTTGTGATTGCAGCCCGGGTTTCATTGGGAGTTTACCAAACCCCCGATGCAGCCTTATAGTCCAATTAGGCTTTAGGCCCACTCATGGGCCAGTCCTGTGCACAATCGATCACCAGAGCTCACTATGGAAACCCAATCGATCTGTAGAGCATCAAAGATGACACCCAGGGCCAGAGACGGAAGACATAGCAGGCTGCTGCTAAAAAGGGCTACGCTAGCCAACAGAACACCAGTGGGGAGAGCAGTTTGATTCAGCTCTAGGACCCCTGTGCGAGATCCGGGACGGTGACGGCACTGTCTCAGAGGCGAGGGACACTGTGTCCAACAGGTCGGAACATGGATTTGATTACAAAGTCACGATGGGTGAACGCAGAGTTTTTTAGGGGACCAAATGGGGACAACTAACATAAATTACTACATTATGGGGTGTTAAGTCTCGAGGAGATGAGTGCACACGTATGTGTGTGTTTGTGCTGGATGCCCGATGTTACTTCTCACTTCTCATGTCAAACAGCATTTAAGTTGTGTGTGTTTGTGTGCGTATGTGTGTGTTTGTGTAATTTGCTAGTCATGTCATCACAGGACTGTGTGTCCGTTGGTAAGCTTAAGCTAAGTGTGATCAATCACAGCTAATCACGTGTAAGATGTGAGAAGTTCAATGAATGCAGAGGCATAAGCTAAGATCACAGCAAACAAAAAGAACCAAGGAAATGACCAACGTTACGCAAATAGAATTCAGTTCACGTTAAATCTCAAACAAACAAACGCAGACCTTTGCTTGTGTCAACGTTGGCTTATTTTACTGCACTTTTGTGACATTGTGTACTTGGTTTACACAACCGACATGGATGATCTAACAAGCAGACAATATAGGAACAATATTTTCATAGGCTTAACCATGTTACATTGTTCCATGTTTATTTTGAAAAAAACGCAGGAAGTTATATGTGCTGCCAACTTTGATGACTTTGAGGACTTGTCATAAAATATCATTATTTTGCATTTTGCAGTCCAGGAGAAAATGGACCCACTTCCCCATTTTCAATCCGTAGACTTCTTCAATACTGTCTCATTTTTATTTTCTAAATCACGGCCCATTTAGAGTCAAAGAACAGACCCAAAAAGCAGGGACGCTTTAAGACGTGGCCTCCCTGCAGTGGCCAGTTTGCTATTACAGCTTCTTCCGGTCTGGACGTTGTCTGTGTTTCTTCCGCTTCAAAAAAATCAAGATTTGATGGCCAGAAATCACGACCCGAGCTGCAGGTTGTAAAACAATAACCCAACCGCCACGGGGTACTTTTTTCTTCCACGTCCTGGTGTGGACCTGACTCCATGGATTAATTGTCCAATGCAAAGAAAATCCCAAAGGTGACGTCCAAGGCTTTATTGATTTCGTCTGATATCAAGTTCAGAGCACTTTTTCAGCTGGTCGACTCACTTACTGTCTTTCAATTCCCTCCATACTTCCTCTGAACTCCTCCCCTCTTTGTCTCTCACTGATCTCTCTCTCTTAATAGCGATCAGCGTTAAGAAGCTCGCTGCAGGACGGTGGACGGCCACAGAACAAGGCTGTGGTCTTTTTTCTAAGGTGGCCTAGATGAGGGCGACGCGGTGGTCGGTAGTCGCATTGTGATCGTCACCAGAACCTCACCAGGTGTGATACAATGCTGGGCTCCTCCGAGTTGTGGCTCAACCGGAGAGCAGGACAGTCCTCACATCTTGGTTTGGATAATATGAACAGTTAGAAAGCTGCAATGAGTGAATATAACTTCTTAGGATATAGGATTGTCATACAAGGCTACCCGTGCTTTCTACTTTTGGATTGGTTTGATTAAAACAAACTCAAGTCCAATTGCCTGGGAAAGCTGTCAGTCAAATGAGAAACAATCTTATAAATCTGCTTCAATATGACGGCCTTCAAAGGCGAACAAACTACCCACAGGAATCTCATAGCAGATAAGTGACATTGGCACGAGCCATATTACTAATAAAGCCACCAGAATCATCACTGTCAAAGGAACGCAATGCTTTTTCCATCTTTTACGTTGTTCATTCTGTCCACATGACGGGAGACAGATCCTCCTCTGACCTTCTCACTGAGGTTTCTCCATTGCTTGTTCCCTAAAGGAAGTGATCAAAGGACGCATCTGAACTCTGCTACCAAGGCTGTAAAGGCCGTCACTCACAGTGACATCAGTGCAAAGCAAAAGCATCGGGTGTATTCCAAGATGGACCTGAGGCTTCGTAATGGCAGTCCACAAAACCATGAGTGACGACGCGATGACTCGTCCACCACTTGTATGGTGTCTGGGGTCCGAACCGAAGGAACCCTTCAACAGTCACAGCCCAGAAAAACACTTCAATAAACAGAAACTCTTAAATCTTAATTTGCCCCAAAAAAACAAATATATTTGACTACCTTCTTTTGGGGATCTTGTTATTTAGAACATATAAAAGTTCCTAAGACTAGTACTGGTATAGGTGATTGTTTGCTTTAGTTACACTGGATGAGATTTCACAGCTGATGATGGTTTATCATTTAGACAACAGATCAAATGAAATTGTGAGAGTTGTCTTGCAGTGACAAGCTTACAGAGGACGAT
The DNA here is from genome assembly GCA_021346845.1 of Apeltes quadracus. NCBI lineage: Eukaryota > Metazoa > Chordata > Actinopteri > Perciformes > Gasterosteidae > Apeltes > Apeltes quadracus. The sequence goes on along the minus strand of CM037935.1, from coordinate 137,668 downwards.
GACCAACTACGCGGCTTCAAAGGGCCTTTTAGGGACAATCAGAGGGAATTTGACAGTCTGGTTTAACTCTATTTGCTCTGCTATTACAGTGCAGTTTGTATCCTATTCTACTATCCCCAAATGGACCACAGCAGGTCTAAATGTTGCATGTAAAAGTGCAGCTGTTGGCTGCATGAAGCTTTCACAGAAACTGTTGGCAAGCAGCTGGTGGACATGTGCAACATTTAGCAGCTAAACGGATGGAGTGTGGAGACCAGTCATGGGCTATAAAACTAACATTCATCTCCCCTTATCCTGTGTTCTGCTCAGTGAGTCACAAAGCATCTGCCAACCATCTAACCATGTCCACTTTGTTTAGATGGTGTTTCAGCTTGATGCCTCAAGCAGACAAAACATCTGACATCATTTCACAAAGCAAGACGAGCAGAGGACACTTAAACACCTCCCAATCTAACATCGATGGGAGATGCTCGTGTCCCTCCTTTTCAAATGTCTTCGAGGATCCAACATGCACCCCCGAACCAACAGCGAATGGGATTTCAAGTAAAAAGGCTCTGTTGATGCTTCGGAAATACTGTTTCAGTTTCGCAACAATTTCATGCTTTGAAATTGACCCAAGAAAGAAAAAAAGAGACCGAGGAGAAAGCTGGCAGCACAAAGAGTAAATCCCTGCAGCATCCAACTTAATTCCTGTGAAATGTCAGAGCAGTGTTGCAAGACACACACACACACACACAGCGCTAACGGAAGGATCTGGTATGGGAGCGGACTCTGACAACTCTGGATCTGGAGCTTTTGGGTGGTTTTACTGATGATGTAGTTCTGTACTTTATCGTGCTGAGACGGGCTGTCAAGTCAAGGCTCTGCATAGGGAAGGACTGTGCAAAAGGATTCAAGGGTTGTAAAATACTTCCTATTGCACAGAGTTTGGGTGTTAAGTGTCTTCTCTGTGACGCCCCCCGGTTCTTCTGCACTATGTTTCATTGCCTAAGGGAAATCCCAGGTATATAAATCCACCCTCACACCAGAACGTGGGTAAGAAATGGGAGAGCGTCACGCCATTCTCCATTTCTTCCACTTCACGCTGGTTGCCGATGCGGTGTCCCTCTGGTCCTTAATAAAAATAACAACACCACAAGACAGAGCACAACCACTTCACACTGCCATGTCCGATAATCCAGCCCTGTGTCGCTCTGTGATGGGGCTCTGACACTGCAACCTACCCGACACACCCTTTTCAAATCACTGCACACACTCTGCATAACGGAACGGCAAAGTAGAGTCTCGTCCACGCCGCCCACTCACGTGCCGTTGACGACTCCGTCCGGGTTGAGCATGGGGATGAGCTTGAAGACAAAGGCCTCCCTCAGACTCTGGGCCACAGGGTCACTGCTGCACAGAAACTCCAGGGTGCCCTTCATCACCCAGCTGGCATTGGACTCGCCGGGATGGACGCGGCCTGTCAGCACGATACAGGGACGATTACCTGGACAGAGACAGAGGCGGAGACAGCTTCAATCGTCGATTGTTGGAGCAGCAGTAATATTCTTATTCATATACATCGGGGAGGTGAAATGACTGCTATAAGTCTTGTAACTTGCCTTTTTTCTACATCTATCTCTGTGGAAAAAGGGTTTTATTTTTTTAGTTTGTTGATGTTGGAGGAGCGGTTTTGATCCCTTTTCATTTTGTAAAGTTTAAATGATCGATATTTTAGAATTACTGTCCAAAATATAATATACCCATTTCAGCGAGATATCCCCCTCAGGTGTCATTGAGCAAATGAATACAGATTTGTGACCTTTACCCCAGGAGATAAATTCCAAATACTATTAGGGTTTCTTTCCAGTGGCAGACTGGCTTCTGTGTAACAGGGATCCTCACAACCGTACAATGTCTACAGGTGCCCTGCCATATTCTTTTTTGGTCTCCATTTCCTGTGTTCTCTGATTCTTCAGCATCATTCAATTATCCACGATGGGTTTTTAATTAAAACCGCGTTGACGGCATGTCCTCTAAACCCATCACAACAATCTATTAGGCTCTGTCAGCGCTGGTGACAGATGGGCAATTATGTGGGCTACCAGAGGCCACAAGTAATAATTGTAATGCTGCGGAAGGGTCATACGCAACATTTTAGAGTGTCAGAGATTACAACGCGAAAGTGGTGCAGATAGCACGCGGGTAGATGAGAGAGCCAGTGGTCGGTTGGCTGCTGAGGAGATACTTTGGGGAATGTTGTCTGAATAGGTGGATCGGCTTCCTGCTTTCTTCCATCAAAGTCGAATGGGATTGTTGAGGATCACCTGAGACCACCAACGATTCCTTTGCTTTGGACAATCACTTATAAACTTAGTCAAGTTCAAGGAAGCTTCAGCCCCCTTACAAACGGCCTAACGACACCCCTGCATGCGTGGCATTGTGGGGCAGTTTAGTATGTGCAACAAGCTAACGTCTTGTTGGGCTCCACCACAGCGTAAAATCAAGGCTGACTTTGGAACTTTCTGCTGCAGGACAACGAGGAATGTGCCTCCACACCTTGGTGTGATTTCTCTCTCTTGGTGCAATGGCCCTCTGATTGAGATCTGATTGGCCACAGACACCACAGGGGTCCGAACTGACGGGTCAGAGCAAGGTCAAAACTGCAGCATCTCTTCAGATCCATATTTCCCAATCGGCTCGTGTCGATGAGAAGATTAAGGCCTCAGTATGCTTCTGCGTCAACCCTACGGCGTTGCTACGCCGTCACTCCTACGGCGTAGGAGCCGTTTTATGCTTCTGTGTCGGGTCACGTTGCATTTCACCGTCAGAAGGGGGCGCTGTGGGGTTCGCAAATCTCTGCTAGTTTGTTTTGGTTCCGTGCGCCGTTTCCGTGTTTTAATTTCTGATAGCAGCGAGCGAAGGAGAGAGAATGTGGTTGCAGCTGGAGCTAATCGACGTTGAACAACAAACTATCTCTTTCCACGAGTTGTGTGCCATTTGGCAGTCTTTGTGGTGCGCTGAGGAGGATTTGTACAAATTGTCGTACTTTCATACTTTCTCAATCAACGTTCCTTAACTTGGTCCATCGTTGAAAACAAACTGAAAATAAACTTTAAAACTGGCGGCATAGCGGGAGGGGGAAACAGGAAAAGCTACACTCTGGGAACAATGTATACTCTGACCAATCACAGCCCTGCGGTCTGCGTCGCCTCGACGCGTAGTTACAATTTCTTGGAGGTAGCGCGACGTGAAAGAAAGAAACAAGGGAGGGACACTAAGCGGACAGAAAGGTGCAAGACCGTTTGGTGCAGCTCCATTTACCACGTTAATGATAAATGGAGCTGATAATGTCATGATAATTAACAGGTTTAAGGGATGAGCTGTGATTGTGGGGAAGGCCTTCTTTTAATTAGACAAGAGGAGAGGCGGGCTGCTCGCTGTAATCTGTGTGTTTGAGGAAAACATCATCGACTCCAATCAACTTCAAATTCATTGTGGCTCTGGCAGAAATGAGACGAGTTATGAGCTGCTTCAAAAGAGCTACTTAAGGTGCCGTTTTCTACCCAGCGGCACGGCTGGTTGGAATTAGGGCTAATTAGCAGACTCGTTTTCCAGCTCCGGAGCTGCTGGCCGGTTGCTAAGGGCCTTGTTTACACCGGAGTTTGGGTTGTTTTTCCAACGAAGAGCCACACATAAACCCCCTCGGTACTTCCATTTGTAAGTCCACACATAAATGTGGATAAGCCTGCCGCGTTGCCCCCTCCTGCCCCCCCTCAGCTCCGCCACTGAACAGGGTTTTGAGGTTAATTGCCTAGTGAACACCAGTTGTCCTCTCTGATGCACCTCAAGCAGACCGGCAACCTTTTCGGGAGTGCTGGAGAGCGACAGCAACGGCTCCCGGCGTGCAGGGGATCCGCCGACCGGAACGGAATCAATGGCGAGTGCAACAGGCGCTGAGGGGAAGGAGGTGACCTGCCAGTGGCGGATGTACACAGCTGGGTGGTCCTGTGGTACGTAACACTGGAGATGTTTACTGAGGATGTTCTCAGGCATGTGTATCCGATGATGAGTGATTGGGAATTATTTGTCATATTTATCATCAGTCTTCAACAACATTATCAAAGAGAAGATCTATATAAGTTCTTGTCATCGGTGCCACCAGCTCAGTTTAGATTAGATGAAAAACATGCAGTTTCACGGGGAAATGCTGCAGCTAATAATCCGATTGGCCTTAGCGCCTTGGACCTGCAGAATCAATACCTGAATGTTCCTTGTGGCAGCTTCCTTCATCATTGTAAAACAAACGTTGGTTAACCAACTTCTGCCCTAAACAATTCTAAACCATTTTAACCTCATCGATGTAGGAAAACAAAAGAAATGACTTTCCATGAGAGAACACATGAACAATTACATCAGAATACCACAGTTTACTTGAGATCTCCATTACTGAAGTTTAAAGCAAACACTACAGAGTTTCAAAATAAAATGCATCAATGGTGAAATCAATCAGTTCATTTTCCTTCCCTGAAACGATTGCGTTGCACAAATGTCCGGTGTGTGATAGGTGTAAAGTTACGCTTTGCGGATGTGCTTTGTTGAATCTCATATGCTTTACTCCTAAACAAATGATTCCTATATATTTCTGACTGTGAAGGCTCACTGGCTTTCAATTAAGCAGTGAGAAACAAACAAAGCGCTGGCTATCTGTCTCTGTCAGGATGCCTGGCTGGCTGTTAGTCTTCTTTTCTTCTCGCTCTCTCTCACACAAACACACACACACACAAAAACACTGCAATGGCAGCCTACCCAACCCAAAACACACACACATTCTATGGACTCACTATCACATGCCTCCCTGTTTATATGACCACTCTGAACCTTTTTACCAGCTCATCACACACACACACTCACGCAGCTGATGCATGTCCTTCCAGGCCCGGCTGGCTGGACAGGCGGTGATGGTGACCACAGGACACGAGTTTCCAGCCAAAGTGCAGCAAAGAAGCTGCTGCTGGAAAAACACCTTGGCAGGGTCCACCGACTTCTGCAGCACCTCGAGGTGAGCCTGGTGGACACAAGCGTGTGGAGTTGGCATGTAGGTCCTCATGGAGACAAGCATATACAAATGCACCTCAATTTCAGTAGTTCAATGCAACGCATTCATTACACACAGGATGATATATTTAAAGCATTTCCATGCATATGACTTACAGCTAATGAAATCCCAAAATTTAGCATCTCCGAAAATTAGAATATTACGTTAAAAACCGATGTTCAGAATACAGTGTGCACATGCAGCCATTCACATTGGATTGTCTCCTTGTGTTAATATGAAAACTAAGTAACTGAGTTAATATATATTTGCTTCTGCTCTATCCCTTAATGAGAGATTACTTGCTGGGCCCAAGCTGTGGTTTCTGTTTAACTCTTTAGGAAGTCTAAGTAGACTTCTGAAAGGAGGTGGGATGCATCCACGTTTCACCAAAACCATCCTTTCCACATGACACATGACATTTCTTTTCTGCAATCCGTATTATATATATTTATAAGTCCGGGGGGGGTTTGCCTTAGAGCCCCTGCAAACTTGGGTCCAAAGCTGCTTCTAGCTGTGATGAGGAGGCATCTTGCACGCTTCCCTTTGGTGTCAGAGGAACCAGGCTGCATCCAGAACACGCTGAAGACACGATGCATCTTGTCCCCCACAGGCAGATATTGGATGAATAATGCATTCAGGCCGAGTCACGTTGTACCCCGAGCGGTATGACAAAGAGTACAAAGAAAGCCCCCCAGAGACCAGTAGGAGGGACAATGGATGGGACGAACAGACCAAGGACACCACTGTTCATATCACATGCAAAGGCAAAGGTCAGGAGCTTTAGCAACGTATTAGCTAACGGTGCGAGTCTCATTACTTCACACGAGGTACGAGAGGTTGCACGGACAGAAAGGGTAAAGTTGTTACATCATTTGAACACACATAAATAATAGTAGTTTGGATGCTTGAACTCATTGTTTCAGACATCAGGCTGTAAAACGTCTGGCTTTTCTATAGTAGACAGCACAAATAAATGTAGGATTGGGCAGCAGAGGACTTTGGCTGCTGATGCAACATTATTACACTGTTGCTTTGGATTTGGATTAATTCCGTTCATCCTGCCCCATGAGGAAGGACTCCTTATCACTGCACAATTACTACGTAAGGCTTGAGAGAAATCCCAATAATCCCAATTACCATATTGGCTGCAGAGAAAGGCGGAGGCTGCTACACTGATTTACTGATTACATTTGCATCCCAGCATGGCTTTTTGTTTCACAAAAGTTCATTGGTGATGTATGTGATCCAGGCGTTTACCACACAAACGCCTTTAAACCCCTTTTTGGGGAAATGGCCTTTACTTCCTGGTTGTTCGCTGCATTAATGTTGACTCAGCTAGCTGTCCTTTGGCTCGGTACCTTGAGAGCAGAGTATGTGTAGGGATAATGGTAGGCCAGGTAGCACACATCCTCATTGTGCTTGAAGGTGATGCTAAAGGTCAGAGTGTAAAAGGTTGTTTTCCTTCTTCCCCGCGCTGGACAGAAGTGGTTCCTGGAGGAGGAGAGGGACAAACATTAAGTCAAGTTATGATGATACCAAGCAGCTTTCTGTTGATGGAGTTCTACAATCAATATCATGCTGTTTAAACACTTCTTCCATATAGTTGTGTGTCTGAAGAAGAGAGGAATCACACAGGCACAACTGTAGATAATAACAAATGGGTTCAAGGTGGCGTCCTGAACTTTATAGCTGTCTCTGTGATTTGTTTTGTACTGCTGAAGAAAAGAAATTGTTACCTGAAGTAACAGATTTCAGTCCCGGTCCTGACCCAGTGAGGTCGGCCTTCCAGGGCTTCCCTCACAGAGTACAGCACCGGCTGCATTCCTGCACCAACACACAGACAACTGGACAATGTTACAAAGGTTCTAATTTGATATGAGATCAAAATAAATTGATTCATTTATTTATAAAAACAAAAACTGACAAGGAGACACACAAAGGAGTCCGTCACCTCGACCACAGTCAGTGTTCCAGAAAAGGATTTATCAGTGGTGTCATCATATTTTCGTCACCGTCCGAAATGGCTGCACTTTATTGTCGACATTTGAAGTGAAACAATTGCCCCACCCGATAACTTTCCAATAACATGACATCAGCAAGACTGCCAGCCCTCCTTTACCAGGTAAAGATCATTTAAACCAACAGAATGCTTGAACCATTTCTAAAAGACGTAAACTGTCAATTTGAATTGGAAACAATAGAATCCATTGTACCGTTTGCAGCATGTTTGTTGTCTCCGTGGCGCAGTCCCCCTTTTACTCAGCATTGTTAAATTCTTAAACATGTGAGTCAGCATTGAATTTCTTTGACAGTTGCTAAGCTTCCTCACACAGAACCGAGTTGTTCTTCTTCTTGTCCGTCTCCCTAGCGCCTCTCTCGCTTCTTCCCTGATGCCTCCAAGTGAATCCAGGCTGCAAAGCTGCAGTGGACCACTGAAATAGTCTACCTTCGAAATGTTCCTCAAAGAGACACGTCCCAACCAGTAGACTGGAAAGAGACTAACTAAGAGCCAGAGATGGGGACTAAGTCGCACACACAGTGACTTCAGACTCGACTTGAGACTCGTCCTCGAAAGGCTTCAGACTCGACTCGGACTCCAGCTGTGGGACTCGTGAACCATGTTTATTTTTTAGGAAACATCTGATGACGTGACATGTACTACGTGCATTGACACATATTGATTATTGCTGGCTGCACGCAATCAAAATCGGACGAGGTCCGAATGCGGCCCGCCGGGACACTCCGTGCGGAGCGCTAATGCTAACTAGCACGTTATGCGCACGAGCATATGGACGCCGACCGCTAGCACCCCGCCAGTTTGAGAAAACATCCTGGAATGCAAAGGATGTCGTTACAAAACACACACGCGTCTCACCATAGTTGAACTGGCTGTTACTCTTCTCACAGTTGATGACATTAAAACGGTAGGGAACCTCTGCCACCATGTTACTGACTTCAAAGTAGAACCACTGGGTGTGCTGGCTGCTGTTAGCGTCTGCATTCAATATGAGGTCATACTCACATCTACAGAGGAGGAGAGAAGAAGAGACAACATCACTGTTGAAAGTGGGTCCACTGGGTCAGGACTGAACAAGTCCTACTATTGCTTTGTCTCTCATTGAGACACAGTGACGTGTTCCGTTTGTACCTGCGGACCTGAACAGCCTTTCTCAGGTTCCCACATTCAAACTTTGAGAAAAACCTCAAGGAATCAGGTGGACACTGGAGACTGGAGGACAAGGAGACAGAGTGGACTACGTGTTATTTATTTTCCCATCTGAGCACATGCTGATGAATGAAATAAAATGAATGAATGTCTGTAGTGTGTTTGTGTACCTACCTGCTGTCTTCCAGGTCAAACACTACCTGGTTGATGATTCCATCAGTGGTCAGAAAGCGTTGGGCATCCTCAAACACTTTCTGCCTGGCAAAGGAAAGACATGGGATGGTTTCTCTTCAATATCTACTACTACGCGCAGTGGTGTCTCATAGAATCAAAGTTTTTTACTTAAGTTAAAGTATAAAAGTAATTGTTTCATAACTACTTAAAGTATAAAAGTAAAAGTAATGTAAGGGAGCCTAATATCAGTCTGTTACAACATGATGGGAAGGTGCCTTCAGGTCACGTGACCTGCTGTTCGGATGATGGAAACTAAACAACAGAGGGACACATGTATCGACCTGCAAGCTACGTGACTTAAACAAAGAAAAACATGGACATATTCATGGCGAAAAATATATTAAAACATAAGTCAGTGTTCAGGCCAGCAGAGAAGGCCTTGCTGGCCCTTTCATTCCACCACTGGTCAAAACTATATTCAACCCGAAAATATTTTTCATCCGCGTATTTTTATTTTGAATACAGTGTTGTATATTTCAAGACTGGGTTTTCCCAGGAAAACTGTCTTGCGCGCACAATTTATTTTGCGCGCGTAAGACAGCCTGGAAACCATGGATCTAATTTGCCCCTGAGATAGGGCACCAATCACAGAGCGGGGAGAGTGCAGCAAGGCGATGACGTCAAATATGCGCTGGCAGAATATTGTTCAATTTTTTCAAGCAACTCCTTCTCAATAGACATCACAGCTAGGTGCTGGAGTTTTCTTTGGCCTGTGGTCCTCCTGAGCCATGTATGGAGCCGACGCAAGGCACTAAAAGACCGCTCACATGTACAGCTGCTAACTGGTATTGTCAAGGCAACCTGCATAACAGCTTTCAATGAAGGGAACATTTCCGAATCCGAGTTTGCACACTGCTAGCATGTCATGAACTGTACCAGCCTCACTCTTGCCATTTTTGTGAGTCGCTTCCGAAGCTTTTCAACGGTGTAGTACGACGTCCGCTGGGGGCGTATTGCAGAATACGGAGCTGATTTACACTGCCAGTGTGAAGGCGCCGTTATTATAGGTGTCCACGTGATTCAGATACTCACCGATATGGTGTGTGAGACACAGCTTGGGAGCAACTTAGTTGATTCACAACACGCTACATAACGGGTTCTCACTCTGCGTGTGTTTCGCGCTGGATGACGGTCGTTCTGAGTGAGCGGTACAGGTACAGAGAACAAGAACATACGTCACGATTTGGGAGGGGTCTGAGCCCGTCCGCCATTTTGGTGTACCAGGCTATCAGTTGCCAGGGGCAACATTGTAAGAGCGAGCGACACAAAGACGAACCTGAAAAGACATCGCGGAATTAAAATAACTATTAAACGTAGAAATCACGAGGAAATTAGTAAGAAATGGAGAAAAAGGCAGCGAAAGAAAAGTGACCTTACAGGGAGAAACTTACTAGCAGCGCTAAGCGGAGGTATTTAGAGAAGCTGGCAACGTCGACCCACACGAGCTGCCTGCAGCAGAAGGGAACAGAGACCTAGACTCTTTACCACCTTGTACCTACATGGAGATTGTTAATTACTTGGTTTTGGCATCAGTTACTACACTATGCAAGAATTCAAAAGCATGAAATCCTTGGAAAGCTACAAGACTTTCTGCTGTGGCTAGGTGCAAGACGTGGTCATCTAAAAGCCCGCAAACACGGCATGATTTTTCAAAAGTAATGTCCTTTAATTGCAGCCACCCAAGAAATCCGACGTTCCATTAGAGACATGCTCTCCTTCATGCTGTTTCCATGGACGGATACAAAAAAACTGACACATGGTTCCTACGGTTTCCACAAAAATGGTGTGTGGAACTGAAGCAGTTTTTGACGCAGCAGTGTCTTCCAGGCATTCTAAAATAGTTCATTTTCTTGAATCTAGACTAGCGAAAAACAGATGAACCTCCTCTGCTACCAACACAAACAACGAACACAGGCAGCTTAAAATGGCGAAAGGGGGATCTCATGGGGCGGGCAGAAAATTTCTAATATGACGAGAAGGGGCACTCTCTGGTTGCTTCCGGGTTCTGGACGGGCTGCAGTAACACGTGTCTGTCCACACGGGGCGCTCGCAGGCGAGTGCAGAATGCATTGGACCGAATGAGGCTTCACCCCCCAAAATCCATTTTTCTCAGGATATCATTTTTTTGTCAAGCAATTTGAAACTTGCATTCAAAATGGGGGGCTAGAATAATAACACTCAGGTGAAAATATAATTTTTAAGTTCACTCATCTGTTCTAAAAATTTGTTCAAAAAATGTGATGACGTCACATATTTGCACACTGCCGGAGGTGCTGCTTTACGGCCATTTTCTCGGCGATCTCTTCGGCACTCCCGAATCATGGCTTCCTTTCTCACGGCATCAGCAACATGATCGACAACGATAACACCAGCTGCTATTTGAGGTAAACTTGGACAGAAAGTCCTCCTAAACTTTATATTCCTGATTCTGCTTTAGCTTCAGCTGCCATTCAGCTGCCATCAAACGGGGTCTCTGCCCTGCATGAACACGTAATGCTGGACATCTTTAAAAAGTAGCTGATGTGCTAACGGACAGAACTGGAGTTGCTCAACCGGAAGTTCGAAGACAATCCAGAACTATATGGCGCCCCCTGTTGGCGCGCGGAATAAGGTGAATATACGCACAACAACACAAGTAAATATTATTCATATGGCCACGGACAACCAAAGGTTAAAGGAGATGATGAGTTAGAATGACGTCTGACGTGTCGTCACTTCATCTGTGGATCTTCAGATATTTTTGTAAAATGTCCCAATTAGCGTTTCAATGCATGAATTTAGGACAAGAAAGTTGGGAGGGAACAGTAACAGTTGTCCACCTAAAAAATGGGATCCGTTGGGCGTTGGGGCCAATTTGAAGTTTCCCTACACATGATGTCACAGTGCAGTTTAACTAGAACAACCATCATCATTCCGTTTAACAAGTTTGTGTGAATTTTGAATCACCTCAAAACATAATACCGCCAGAACAGATCTTTCTATAGTTCTATTCCGAGATATTCTAGAGCAAGTTATTACTTACTCTGGTATATAGTGATGGACAGACTACAAGGTGTGGACAAGAACCAGCGGGGTAATCAGGAACTGAAATGTAAAACCTGAAGTTGACGATGACGCGTTTTAAATGCACATCTCCTGAACTAGTTTTACGGTACCTCTGTACGTTGAGTTTGCGTGGGGCCATGGGTTCATGTCCCGGCGTCGGGAGGTGCCCCCAGAAGTCGGGGAAAGCCAGGACGCTGAACCCTGGAATGGATCTGGTCGTGGCAGCGGCAGCGCGGTACAGCTTGGGCTCGTGATGGGGGATGCAGGCTCCATGCTTCTCCAATAAACTGTCTATCATGGTATCATCGTCTTCCTCATCCTTGTCCTCTTCACTCTGACCTCGGCGGGCTTCATCACTGTAGGTAAAGAAAGCAATAAGAAACTGAGACTGCTAGAATTAGCAATGCGAGGCAAAAATAGATGATTTGATTATCTATCTAAGTAATTGAAAGCCGCTGGAGGCTGCCTCCGTGGACCCCCGTGAATAATAACAACCCACCTTCACCATAACAAAATCAAAATGAAAAGGTGCAGCATCGAGCCTGCAGATGTAAGTATTGCCCGACTCCAGTGAGAGACTGCCGATAGAAAGGAAACATGCCTTTTCAACCACACGTGTTACTAAATGACCCACAGTGGCCCAGACGGACAAGGAGCTTTTCTTTTCTGTTGATTTGGTATTTACAGGGTCCAACGTAGAATTGGTTGTGGTTTTACGGTTCTTCCTCCCTAGCAAGTTTAGCAGAATGACCTCGGGGGGGGGGGCACCAGCAGTGTTGGGTGTAACAGCGTTTAAGTATGTCTAACGAAGTGTCGCATTACTACAATTTGGTTGAATGAAGCGCGAGGTGTGCTTTGGCTACACAACAGCTGCCTGGAGAGAGCTGGGGTGGGGATGATGACGCCATTGCAAATGCAACGATGATTGGCTGGGTGGGCGGTGCCTTGCTCACGTTGTCTCTCTGCACACACTCTGACTACCACTAAACAAGACAGAGTCAGCGACAATGGCGACGAGCCGGGGAAGTTTGACAAATAGCGTTGTCAAACTGAAAGTCAAAAGCAAGAATGTTTATGTTACATGCAGCTACGCCCTAGCCTAGGTTTTCCCATGCTGCCTTGCGCGCGATTTATTTCGCGCTGAAAGACAGTCTGGAAACCATGGAGCAAATTTCTCCGAGATAGGGAACCAATCACAGAGCGGGGAGGGTGCAGCAAGATGATGACGTTGAATATGCGCTGGCAGGATCTTGTTGCCCTGACTCCTGTGCGACTGTCACCCCTAACAACGCTAACCTCCCGGATAAACTCTGTGTTTTTTTTGATAAAAACACGTCTGTAGAGTGGCCATATATACCAGGGGTCCCCAAACTACAAGTCTGACTTCCGCGGACTTTATGTGCCCGTATCAGCGGGGGTGCGCGCAGCCAACCGGCACCCCCCCACCCCCGGTCAGCCCGGCCGGCTACACATAACTCTCTGACCGATCGCCTTCTTCCGCGTAGAACTTCTGTTGCTAGGAACAGACGAATTTGACAGACATTCGTAGCGCCCAATAAACGGCTCTGGGCATTCGTAAACCACGCCTCTAATACGAGGAAATTAACATGTGGTTTCCAGACCCAGTCTCATTTGAGAATGAGATTAGGGTATGACGTTAGGCAGGCTAGTGTTGGGATTTCCTATCCCCCCGAGTTGGTTGATGAGAAGAATCCAATAAGGCACTCAATTAAAGTTAAAAAAGTTAACATTTTATTTAGAAGAGATAAAGTGCTGCATGAGCAATCCTCCGCAGGTATACCTGGAGACCTGAAACACCCTTCCCAAGCTGTCCCTCTCAGAGTCCATCCGCTGTCTGACTCTGGCTCTTTTTTATAACCTCTCTTGTCCTTGAACGTTGGTTCAACCCAGTTCTTCCTTCTGTAACATTCTGCCTTCCCCGAACAATGAGTGCCTGGTACTCCTTCACGCAGCCTTCGGCCTTGCCCTGAAAATGGGTTCAAACTGGCTCTCCCTTCGGCCATAAGTGCGCTATCTCAGATAATATTTGATCTTCATTTTTCCTGTGCTCTCCCTTCCACAATTCACATTGTCTGCCTTATATGGTCTCATCCGGTCACACCATCTATTTTACAAGTCAAAAGATTATAAAAAAACACACAAACAGAAACCCACATCTCACACTAGCTTCTGCCTCAAGCAACTCAAACCTAATGAAGCACGTCACATCAACACATGCTAAGACGACACCTGTTGCTGCTGCTATTTCAAGCCCAAATGCAGCTAACGTGAGCTCCAGCGGAGACGGAGCCACTCTGTTAAGCAACGCTCGATTTTTCAGGTCAGCAACAAGTGACCAAGCCCGAGCTGAACACTTTGATTGGCAGGTATGTGTTGTATGTCTCCCCCTGTCCACTGTTGAGTCGGAGTCATTCAGAGCTATCCCTGCTAAAATACCAATACGAGGAGGAGGAAGGGGGGTTGCGCCGTGTCAAACAGTTTTGCTAAATTCATAGACGGTGAATACGAAAAAATGAAGAACGTAATAGCGTTTAGAAGATAAAGAAAATAATGCCACAGTTACTTTGCTGAGTAGCTAATTACTTTTACAATGTGGTAACTGAGTTACTAACGCAATTACTTTTTGGGAGAAGTAATTTGTAACTGTAACTAATTAGTTTTTTAAAGTAAGATGACCAACACTGGTGGTGGAGCTCTGCTGGTGGCGAGGCCAGTGTCCCCGATGAGTTCCTACAGCCTCATCACATCTTCCTTCATCTTTATCCCGAATGCCTTGCCCGGACATCCACGCAGAGAGAATATTGAGTGTGAGCGTACCTCGCCTCTCTAGCCTTGGTCCTGGTGCTGAGGATGCTTCTGTGGCTGTGGAAATCTCGGGCTTGTAATTGGGCGGCAGCTGGGGAGGAGGAAGAGAAAATCGGTCATTTGAAAAGGAGTATGAAAAAATAAGGCTGTGTTTGTTAAATTAAGATTGGATTGTCATGCTCCTACCGTCATGATAAAAACACTTCAACGTTAAGTTAAGACATGTTTTAATGTTTCTGGATTTGTTATTACAAATTACAAGTCATTTAGCTGACGCTTTTTATCCAAAGCGACTTACATTACATTTCTAACACATTGCTTATACATTTTTCCTAGGGAGCAATTGGGGGTTAGATATCTTTCCCAAGGACACTTCGATATGACACATGGGGCAGCCAGGATTCAGGCCACCAACCCCTCTCTACTCCATGCGCCACCATCGCCCATCACCATGTGAGGTCATAGAGTCGTTGGAGGTATATCAGTGGCCTTCCACCAAATTGAAATGCGAAATTTGAAATAATTCCAAAAGTTTGCGAGTTTGCACATGAGGTTTACAGTGAACTAGACCTACGACCACCAACATTTAGTTAGTCCAACCTTATCCAGGTCAAAAGTTTTGTTCATTCGAAAAAAAAATGTGACGCTGAAAGTTTATGTTTTGTTGTTGAACATTGAAAAATACAACATAAAAAAGGGGGACGAAAAATATAAGTTTAATTATTTTTTGGAATAATTTTTTTTTATATATTTTCAGATTAAAAACTTTTATTTTCAGGTTCAAAACTGTTTTTCGTGTTCGGATCTTTTTTTTCACATTTAGACATTTGACCCTGATGTGGCGCAAGGGGGCGGGGCGTCGACTGAGAGGGGCGTGTCATCATGAGTGACAGCTTAACAAATAAGGCTGAGGACAGATTCGGACATCCCGGTTCAATAGCTCGTCAGCGAAGCGTTGTGAAACATGGATGGAGACCACCAGCCAGAACCATAATTAATAGGGGTGTAACGATTCGTTACATCGATGTATCGATTTTAGGGGTGTAACGATTCGTTTTTAACAACGACTCGATTCAATCACGATTCATGGTTGTCAATACGATTCAAGGACGATATTGGTTCATTTAGAACAATACGATCCAAAACGATTCAGTGACTTGAAATCGTTTCAGTGTGACTAAAATAAACTTCCTAGATTCCTGTTGTTTCTTGTAATAGAATCAGGGGTTTTGCGTATGCAATGCCGTTTTAGCCATAATTAAATAAATGAATAAATACATGAATAAATACATAAATATGAAATACATTTATTTATTTATAGACACTTTTATTTCATAATGGCGTATTTCATAATGGCGTATTTATTTATTTATAGACACTTTTATTTCATAATGGCGTATTTCATAATGGCGTATTTCACATTCTTATATGCAAATCAGGGGGCGTGGCTATCTCTCACATTCTGTTCCGAATGCAACAGAGCTGGGACAAGGGCTTCAGTGCCGTGAATGCATTTGCCATTCATTGTTGTTTACTTGTTTATTTATATTCATAATTAATTGATACCTGATTCCATTACAAGAAACAACAGGAATCTAGGAAATTTATTTCAGTCACACTGGTTGAATTTTTGGCTAAAAAGTTACTGAATTGATTTCAAGTCACTGAATCGTTTCGGATCGTATCGTTCTAAATGAACCAATATCGTCCTTGAATCGTATCGACAACCACGAATCGTGATACAAATCGAATCGTTGTTAAAAACGAATCGTTACACCCCTAATAATTAACCATCATTTTAGGAATACGGACTGGTCTGCGAGCTGGACGAATCACATTGATCTTAATGTGGAGACGCCTGTGAGACGACATCACCATGATTACCATGGTTACAGAGAACTGTTGTTTGTGTTTCAACGTTTTTATTAACCAGCTATTAAACCAGAAAGTCTGAATCTGTGAATATTTTGACAACTCTACCGAACTCAGACGCACGGACGCTGCGCTGAATTCACAGTTGTTTGAGGAAGTGGGAAACTTCATAGATTTCTGTGTGGTTAAACGGTACAATCAGAGATAGTTCATTGGTCTTATTCTGGGTTCATGGCGCGTAGGATCCAAAACAGCTCGCTAAACAGAACTTTGTCTGTGGCGTAAATTGTTTTACATCCAATCTTGAATTTAGTGAAAAGCAGGGGTTGATTCTTAAGTCTCGCGTGCTTACGTCTCCTGAAGGCAATGCGGTTGAGGAAGCTGTCACTCATGATGACACGCCCCTCCCATTCGAAAAACAGTTTTGAACCTGAAAATATGAAGAAAAAATATATATTTTTTTAAACTCAGTCAAAACTATATTCGACCCGAAAATATTTTTCATCCACTTTATTTATTTTGGATGCAATGTTGTATTGTTCAATGTTCAACAACAAAACTTAAAGTTTCAGCTTCACATTTTTTTTTCGAATGAACAAAACTTTTGACCTGGATTTGGCTCCATACAACCTCGAGTGGATCATCAGACAGACGCAATCGCAACTCCAAGGCAGCTTTAATAGTGGGCGACAATATATCAAATGTTCCGCTCTAATATCGTTCCGGTGTTATCCAGAAATCTATGAATACAAATCTATCCAGGGTCTAGTGACCATGCTGCCCTCTGGAGGTCAGGGAGACGGTTCCACTTGCGTGTCGGTGGTCGCCCGTGGAGCGGAGCGCGGTGTTGGGGACCTAGAGGAGCGAGGGTGGAGGTGTAGGTTTGGGGAGTCAGTATTTCGTCGTTGAGATTTTGCACGGGTATTTGATATGGTCATTAAAGGTCAGGTGAGGTCAAACCTAATCCCCAGATTGGTAGCTGCTGAGGAGAGGAGTAGGACCTGACTATTGTGAGATGTGGGTTTCTGTTTGTGTGTTTTTTAATAAGCTTTTGACTTGTAGAAAAGATGGTGTGACCGGATGAGACCATATAAGGCAGACAATGTGAATTGTGGAAGGGAGAGCACAGGAAAAATGAAGATAAAATATTATCTGAGATAGCGCACCTGTGGCCGAAGGGAGAGCCAGTTTGAACCCATTTTCAAGGCAAGGCCGAAAGCTACGTGAAGGAGTACCAGGCACTCATTGTTCGGGGAAGGCAGAATGTTACAGAAGGATGAACTGGGTTGAACCAACGTTCAAGGACAAGAGAGGTTAATAAGAGAGGTTTCAGGTCTCCAGGTATACCTGCGGAGGATTGCTCATGCAGCACTTTATCTCTTCCAAATAAAATGTTAACTTTTTTAACTTTAATTGAGTGCCGTATTGGATTCTTCTCATCAACCAACTCGGGGGGATAGGAAATCCCAACACTATCAAAGGTGAGATGGATGGTGGAGGATGTCTGAACCTGGTGTGGAGACCCAACAAGAAAGGCTTCAACTGTTTAGCTGGAGAAAGTTGTTGCTCATCCGTGACTTTATCTCCCCAAGAGTGGTAAGACAGGACATGGTTGGAGCCTTGATGTAGGACATTCCATGTTTGCTGATGACACAGCCGAGGGGGAGCATGTAGGTCAGCGGTCGGGAACCTATGGCTCTTTCGGTGACGCCACATGGCTCCAAGCCAATTTTGAGTTGAAATAAATGTCTACGACACGCGCAATTCAACCCGGTTATACGTTTACGCGCCACAAGAAACTACCTTATCTAGCACCTTGGACAGTAAGGCACGGTTGGAGATAGGTCTGTAGTTGGCGTGCTTCTGGGTGCCGAGTGAGGACGGATGACAGCAACCTTAAGAGTCGGTGGGACACAGCCGGAATGAAGGCAAGGGTTAACTACTGACGACGGAAGGACTGAGAGTGGGTAGATGTGATTGTTCAGAGCAGTGGGGATGGGGTCCAGGGTGCAGGTACGAATGAAATGAAGGAGCACTAGACAGGAGCTGCTCTTACAGGAGGTGATGTTGATGCAGAGAGCTTTTCAACACTCTTTGAGAGATGATTAGCATCATTTTATAGGAAGAGGTGGTGCAGTTTTTCAGAGCCATCTGCAAGTGGGTGATCTTGTCTCATATTAATATTAATATGAAATGTGCTCGGCCTCTAACCTGGTGTGTGTCCCCCAGCGTCTGACGCTGACGAGGAGGTGGAGGAATCGCTCCACCCACAGTCCGTCCCGGAGCGGTGCAACTGTAAACTGTTGAGCAGTGCAGCATACTCATCTGACGAAGATGCCGATGATGCCGCTGAACTCTCCACTGCCTCAGAACACAAACACAGCTCCTGTGGGACACAAATGTTTCAGGTTGAAGTTATCCGACTTGGTCAAAGCAAACATTTCTGCGACCTTGATCAAACGCACCACTTTCACGCCTCTTTAGACTTTTAGACAGCATGTGTCATTGTTTCCACAGAATGAGCATTTCATCCACTCTTCATCACTTCCCAGAGAACAGAATTCTAAAGTGTAGAAAAAACACGGGTAAAGAAAGCGCAGATGGGACGGATATGAAAAGTTGATTTACAGTTTTTCTTAATCAATTTGGTACATTTTTTCAAAGTGAGGTAAATGTTCTCAAAACAGTTAACACAGCAAACTAAACACACTCTTATGTTGGCGAAACAATTAACTCTTCACTGCACAATGAAACACAGCATTTTATTCTAATAATGCATTTATTGAAATTAAATATTAACATCTATACTAAAAGCGTGTTCTCTGTTGCTTTGACAACAAATTCAACAGAAGATACACAAAGAAAAAATTGAAAATACACGTTTTTTAGTGAGGAGTTCAGGTGTATAACAATGAGTTGTCACCCTACAAAAACGTTACGCAAATAAGTACATAGGTAAATACGTAAATAGAACTTTAAAATAAAAAATGACCTGCATTTATTGAATCAATTAATTTATTGATCGTGCCTTTCAATTACATCTTGCCAGAGAATTTCATCAACATCACAGCAAATATTTTCACGAGTCATGCATCGTGGGGAAAAACGCTCATTTTTCTTTTTATTGTCTCTTTTCATCATTCGTCTTCTTTGTCGTTTTTTCTCTTCCCCTTTTGTAGTTGTTGTAATTAAGACGGCTGTGTGAACAATTAGGAAATTGGCTTTTTTTGTGTTGAGTGGATTATTTACTCATCAGATATTAATTTGGGGTTAATTGAGGGCATAAGGTGTGCGAGTGAATATTTTACAATTCATAGAGTTTTGTTTTTTGTGTTTTGAAAATTGTACAAAAATGCAAATGTTTTTCCGGGTATATAACAGGTTTGGTTGGCCGTATAAACTCCAGTGATAACATTAGGGAATTTTGTGCACAGTGTTTTGAGAAAATTATGCTTTGGATTTGAAATTTGTATGAAATGCAGGAGAATTTACTATCTGTTTACGACAATTACAAAGTGTACAGATCGCTGTGTTAACTGTTTTGAGAGCAGTTACCTTACTTTGGAGAAATGTACCAAATCGATTGAGAAAAACTGTAAAATGCGTCGTACACATTCAAATAACAGCTGTGGCCTGCAGCACACCTTCAGTTTAATCCCATATGAGGACATAAACTCTTTTGCACATATATATTCATTGGCTACGGGGGGATGTCAAGTTATCCCAGGTCAAAAGGTTAACACAGACACACAAAGACATCATATTTAACTATTTAACTATAAACAGTTGCTCTCATTGGAGCTGACAGACTGTTACATGTGTATTTCGCTGGTTGCGGCCCCCTGGTGTCTGCCAGTCTCTGAGCAGCTGCCTCGTTCACTGTGCCTCAGGCCAGCGCTGCCTCTGCTTCCCAACCTTCAAGTGTGAAGCTTCTGAAATCTGAACCGGTGTGATGTTCTTAAAGGTGTTTTTCTCTGTTGGACACATATCTGCACAGCTGGGGAATGATCTTCAGCAGTACAATGTCAGCTTGCATTTTAATTTAATGTTTGTGTCTGGCCTAAATCATGTTGTTGCTGTTGATGTTAGACGTTGGGGATGTCAGAGCCGGCGTGTGAGGCCTCCAGTTCTGCTGAGTGAAGCCATCAAGGGGCGACTCTGCAAGTCACATGGTATGAAACTATGAAACCAATCAGATTCAATACAGCATGATGTTTATTTTGTAAATTATGCTCCATTTAGGATAAAAAAAGACCGTAAAACGGAGCATTCTTTAGAGCGAGAGTATTTAAATAATATCCCACATGGTCCAGTGAAAGATAATGTCCTCATGCAGTCCACGCTGTTTGTTATTCATCAACACCTGCCCGGTCTACCAAGCTGCGGCCCATCATATCGTCCCTCCACAGCACAAGTACCACTCTGCCAGGTTGTTTAGTGTGACGAAGAAGAAGAAGGTTTATTTTGTAAAGACACTGCACGTTGAGAGTGTCAACCGACATGGGGTACCATGTGGTAACATGTGGTATCATGGGGTATCTCGGGGTATCATGGGGTACCATGTGGTATCATGGGGTATCATAGGGTATCATGGAGTACCATGTGGTATCATAGGGTATCATTGGGTACCATGTGGTATCATAGGGTATCATTGGGTACCATGTGGTATCATGGGGTACCATGTGGTAAGTAGTGTCCTAGTTTGACACATTGGGAACCTGACAGTTGGGAGTAAGGACCTGTGGCTGTTCCTGCAGGATATTTTGTTAACTGTTGGTAGGAGACACTTTACGTAACAGACATATTGACCTATTCCTGAATTGTTTTGCTCTGCTGACACAACTCTGTCGTTTAAACTGTTTATTATCTGTGATTTGGTGACTGTTTTGCTCACAAACGAGGCAAATTCCGCTGCTGGACAAATAACCTGCATAGTTTAGGATTTCCTCATTGTGTTTCATATATCTTTATATTAGGCTTGTCAAATGATTATGATTTTTAATCAAATTAATCTGACTTTTCAGTGGATTGATCATGATTAATCACTATTTGCACGTTGCTCCGGAGCAGTGTTGGGAACGTTACTTTTAAAAAGTAATTAGTTACTCACTACTTGTTCCAAAAGGTAACTGAGTTAGTAACTGAACTACTCTACAATAAAAGTAACTCGTTACCAGGGAAAGTAACTATTTGCGTTACTGTTATATAATAGACAAATAGTCATCAAAATCGCAAATTTTGGCGTACTGAGCATCTAGGTATTTAGCAAACGTCTTGTCACTGTAGTGCGAATTTTCTTTTTGAATAGTTTGCAAAGAAAAGTCAGATTCCTCCCATCCTCACCGACCTTTCCAGTAACCTCATAAAACTCCTTTATATTATTATACGCTGCCTCTTTGCTACACGCGGCTGTCGCCTCCATGCTTTTTATTTTTATTTGTATTTTTTTATGACGCATGCGCGGTGCGACACAAAGGCGCGTTTACGGTGTGTTTTCGCCTGCAAGCTCCATAGAAATCTGGCACCCCATTGAACGATGTTAACCTGAAAGACCGAGCCGCTCACAGACACCAGAATGAACGAGTTCACAGGAACGAAGTTTATTCAATCAATGCATAGTAACGCAGGCAGAAGTGCCAGGGATAGAGGAGGTGCAAGGAGACGGAGAAAAACGATGATTCCATTATCGGACTTGAGAAGAGGTGACAGCCGGCTTGTGCTGCCCGGCCGCTGTGCTCGTCGGTCGGACAGTCCTGCGCAGAGACCTCGCTGTGAGCTGGAGGTCCTCACACCGCTCTCGTTAATAAGAGGCTTTTATTTCGCCGTTGATGGTTTGTTTGTTCACAACACACGTCCATCATAAGATCAACGGGAACCTGTGGTTAACTTTGGTTAACTAGACTTTTCAGCGTTAAACCAAACCTGCCAACACATTAGGTTGCAAAAATACGGGAGATCCGAGTGTAGGGCTGACATTTTTCTTGCTCGCTTTTTGGTCTGAGTTGTTGACGGAGGAAGGGGGGCGCATATGCAATGTTTCCCGGGAAAAATATCAAACCGGGAGGTGTCCGGGGATAGGGGAAAAAATGGGAAACTCCTCGGAAAAACGCGAGTGTTTGCAGGTAAAACTCCCCAAAAAGTGCGCTGAGGGGGCTACCTCCCCTCTCTCACACACACAGATCACACACAAACACAGCGCAGCAGGCGGAGGGGGGAGAGAGCTATACCGTTTCTCTTCAGGAGACTTGTTTAAATGATGAGAAATATGCTGTATACGTGTCACTAGATTTGTCTCTAGTCGCTTTTGACACAAAAGTCGCCAGGAGGAGGATTCGTTTGTTATAATAGTCCAACCACGACCGCATTTCGGACACATTCCTGACCTAAATAATTTGTCACACTGCGCATGCGTGAAATGCAATTTGACGTAATTAACGACAAACATCTAATTAACGCCGTTAATGCGCTATTTTTGACAGCCCTACTTTATATACTATCTTTATTATCTTATTATATATCTTTATTTAATAATCACAAAAACATTTTGTAGTGGAGAGAACATCGGGGATTTACATTTTTTTCACTTTTTTATCCTCATGATATATTCTGACAAATTAGCATGAATGTGCTTCCTGCGATATTAAAACATCTGTCATCAGTCAGAAGGTGTCCTGTGGTTTATGACATGAAAGATTATCATGGACCGAGACACTCGTTCATTATCTCCCATTTGTCTCTGACATCATCTATTTCTGTCCTTCTTTAACACACACACACACACACACAGGAGCTTGAAGACGGGCCTACATTGCAATGTGATCCCCGCCAGCAGGCTGAATATAACTGGATTTAACAAGTTGATAAACACGCTGGCATTAAAGAGAATAATACTGGGTCAGGTCAATTCCAAACTCTGAGGTGCTGACATTGAGCCTTTCCTTGATCAAGTTTATCTCACAAGGAACAGATACGCTCTACATGATTAGTTACGGCTACCGCTACTAATAACGGGGGAATTTAGGATGATGATGAGCGTGATCACACACAGCGACAGTCATTTCCCGTCTCCCTCTTCAATCAGTCATGGTCCCCTGCATGATGGTGGTCAGCGTGCAGATCACTCTGAATGCTTCTTCTTTCTCCTCCTATGCCTTCTCTGTAGAGAAGGCAATTAATGCTCCCAAACTAACGTATTTTCCGCACTATAAGCCGCAACGGCTAAATTGAATGATGTGTACATATATAAGCCGCACTGGAGTATAAGCCGCAGGTGTTTTAATGTTTAATTACCATATGTCCCCTAGTGGCCGTTACCTGTAAAAATCCACAGATTAGCCGCACCGTTATGTAAGCCGCAGAATAGAAAAATGGGGAAAAGGGTGCGGCTTATAGTCCGAAAATTACGGTATTTGAAAATCCACATAACAAGTTCAGTGTCTTCCAAAAACGATCAGCAACATGCATTTTTATAAATTTGCTTCACTTGGGTTTGAGAAGCGCATTGTGTAGGTGATGAAATGGAAAAAAAGAATGTTAATTTCAGATTTTTCTCAGGAAACGCCAACATGTGCTCTCTGCCAACCGATGCTTGATTAGTGTCGGATTTGGGTGGAAATGTCTTGAGAACATTTGATGTTGAATTTCTTCATATGGCTTATACAAGCTCTACTTATTCAGCAGCCTGCAGTTTAGTCGCAGTCTGGTTTGATTTTCAACAGAACATTTTTGATGAAATATGCTACTTTTAGTTCACGCATGATGTGTTCAAGGCCCGGTGGAGAGATGAATACCTTCTACATACATCCATCAGGAAACATTGCAAAGCTTTTGGATTCGATAATGGTTTAATGAAACCTGCTTTTAAATCTTAAAAGAATACCTAGAATGATCTCGGACATCCATTTGGTTTGTTGAAAGATCCTCAAACTGCTCTGACTCGAGGGAACCATGTGAGCCCCCATGGCGAGGGAGTTTGTATGTGCTGGAGGCGGATTTGCGTTGCTTCATGTGCTCCAGTCTGCTCCAGCGCCCCTCAGACCTCTGACCCACCATCTGTGTTGGATGTGCTGTGGCTATTTGTGGCTCCTGTATTGGCATCGATTCATCACAGGTTGTTTTATCACAAACAGCTCTCGGTTGGACTACCATCAAATACACAACAGACTCAATAAAGGTTTCCATTTGTTTCAGTTAAATCAATGTTATGCTATGTTAAATGTAATAATCTTGAAAAATAAATATTTTTAATATTAATATTTTATATTAATCATTCATATACAATCCATAGTAAGACAGACGTCCCTCAAAACCAATGCATCCA
Organism: Apeltes quadracus; assembly: GCA_021346845.1. Taxonomy (NCBI): domain Eukaryota; kingdom Metazoa; phylum Chordata; class Actinopteri; order Perciformes; family Gasterosteidae; genus Apeltes; species Apeltes quadracus. The sequence continues at coordinate 113,128 of CM037935.1, read as the reverse complement.
ATTGAACGGAAGGGAAATAATGATGTCTCTAATGTAGCTGTATAAAAACATCAACCATAGCTCGTATTTTACCAACAAGAACGTGTAAGGAGCAGCAGGAATCTACCCTGCCTGCTCTACATTTATCTTAAATTATCTTAATAAAGAAGAGGTCGGGGGCGTAGTAGTCCGGGGGTGAGGACCCGGGGGGTCAGGGAGTCACTCTGGTGCCGTCTGCCCCGCTGCTGCCAGCAACGACACATATTTGGGACATGTTCATGTCAGCGTGGAAATATAACAAAAAGAAATGTTTGAAATACACTCTTGAAGGTAACTCTCAACTGATGACAAAGTGAAGCCAGGGACCCAAAGGTATGTGGTCGGTCCACCATCCCGCAAGCAAAAGCCTACAAAACCATTATCTATTCTAATGAGTCAAATACTTTTCACATGAACTCCACACTCAATGGGCCTTTTGTTTCACCGATCCGCTCCTCACCAGGCGTGGGGGATTTTTGAAGACGTTGTTACGAAAGTTCCTCAAGGTCAGTTTCATGTATTTCTGTAGGAGCCGCTGCAGCGCAGTGGTGTAAATTGTAAAGAAAGTAAAACATGTGTAATTTGGTTTAAACTGCACAACCACAGGATATGGTGGCTCTCTGATAAAGTACAGTACATTCATGCTTTGCCAGCAGGATGGCAGTTATGGCGAGCGCACATCTTTACGCTTTTGCCAAAGTTTGAATATTTCAATAGCATGTATAAGTGCCTAGCTGATAAGAGTGACACAAGGTATACATCTTGCTTTTGGAAACATTGGACGTGATGTGTGTGTATATGTTTTAAAAATCATGCCTCATTAGCATCATTCCTGAAAGTTATTGTATTGTTTTTTTTTAAATATATATATACATATTTATATCTGTACTGTGTTGTCTCTATGGACCTCTGTGTCTTGAATAAAGTTGATTGATTGATTGATTGAAGGCAATTATGTTGCTCGAGACACCATTCGTACGTTTTGCGCTGTTTGCAGCCATTCGCGTTCATGCGTTGACTTTGCATTTGCAAATAAATGTGCATTGCTTTTGGTGTGAAGCAGCATTACAGGTAACTAGTTACTCTCAGAGTATCTACCCGTCCCAACATACAGGGACAATAACTCTCATCATTCCCGTATTGTGATCCCGGCTCAGATGATAAATTATGTTCGGCTGTGCTCCAAAAAAGTGACTTAGGAAACGTGTGCAAACGACAACTGGGCTGTCAAACACACATGCACACAGAACCTATTACTTGCATCTTTGTGAGGACATTCACTCACATGATGCATTTATTATTACCTTCACTTAACCCTAAACATTGCCACTTCATACCAACTTTATTCTAAGCTAAACCTTATTGTGGTCCCAAAGTGACCATAAGAAGAGTTTACACACACACACACACACACACACACATACACACACACATCTGTACCTGGAAGTCATGTGAGAGCTCAGGACAGAGGCGGCTGTACTGCGGCAGCAGCTCTTTGGGTCGGTCTGGCTCGGGCCGAAGTCGAAGTTTGTTGAGGTCTGTTTCCAAATCGTCATCCTGGACAGTTACAGACATACGCGTCACAACACATACATACATACACACACACATACATACTAACTTGTCTGTCAGAAGCAACCTGCAGACCTTTAATTCTCACAGTTTGACATGTGCATAAGAAGATGGACGGTGTCAGACAAGAAGCTTTCAGTCGATTCTCTTGACGTTGTGAATTGAAAAAAACCAACTATCGGTGTAGGAAGCTGAAGTGTTGGTTAGTACGAGGAAAGGAATCGTAGTTCCATATAAATGCTGAATGGACTTAGCATTTAGCAACATCATTCACCCATTCACACACTGTAGTCACAGCTACATGTTGGATTAAGTGTCTCGCCCAAGGACACATGGACGTGCAGGTCAGCCGGGTCTGGGATGGAACCTCCAACCCTCTGATTGAGGATGACCTGCTCCTCACTCACCCACAGTCGCCAGGTAACCGTTGTCCTTAGTGCGTCAGGTACATAAATTACATTAAACAACACACACATGATACTGGGGCATCTGTGGCTCGGTGGAGAGCAGGTCGGCCTGATGTCCCTGTCTGCTCTGCATTCCAGCTCATCTGCCTCATACGGGACAGTCCACCTTGTAATGTGGATACATTCGTATGTTTTGTTCCATTAATTGAGAAATGAGCAGCACCGTTGAGTGAAACTTTAATCTACTTTGATCTGTAAAACATAAACGGGGTCAATGATGAAGCAGTTCACATGTCGAGCATTACATGGAACAGCACCTGCTTCAATAAGATTCATGGAGCCGTAGACATATAGACTCATAGAGCTCTGGTGTCCATCGGCTTCATTTTCTTTAACCACTAATTCATATTCACAACCAGAAAGCGATGCACAGCAGAGGTAAATCACGCTGAGATCCCTCCAGATCGTTCCAGAGAAATACTTGGCAGGGGATTGATGGTCCGTCTGTCGATGGAGGAAAAACCTTCAACGTCATGTTCTAAACTAACCCTGGACCACAGCGTGCCTGGGCTCGTCACATGACGCTCATTGGGCACAGAGCTGCATCGCCTGTAATAGGTAACAGGAAGTGGCATTCTGCAAACATTAGGCCTATTAACATTGTGTCTAATCTTTGGTAAAAGTGTTAGATTCATTTAAATAAGTAAAAAAACTATTGCTTTCCCCCTCTGTCTGCAGCAACACTGCTGGAAGGCACCGACTGTGCAACATGTGGCCACACAGGAGCCACACACACTTACAAAGTCGGCCTCCTTGCTGTCTTCAGCCTCGGTGTCGTCACTCTCCTCACTGTTCTCATCTGGATGCAACAGGGAACACAGAGTTTTCTACGCGTGGAAGGAAACTGTGTGTGACTTCTCTGCTCTGATTGGGAGGAAACCGACGATAAGGTAACATAACGAGATACTAATTCGCTCCATGTCACATCTGTAAACATGCATATCAATTTACAATCTTACTTGATAACTCTTCAAACATAAAAATTAAATACTGCACTACACTTTTGACTAGCTACACTTTCTCCGTAGAGAAATGGGGGAACAATGACACCCTGAGCAGATGATGGAATCTGATTAGCACCTTTAGCTGTTAGCCATGTTGATGCAATCCCTTATACTAGCCAGCTTCCATTCTAAATGTTTGTACCCAAAAGGCTCCATTAGTTCAACATGTGACCAGTCAGCTTGTCACCAGCCTTATACATTGCGATCGGGGATGATAAAGGTGGTGGCTCCTGTACCTGGCGGCGCGTCCATCGCCGGCCCAGCGTGCTCCCGTCCGGGCACGGGGAAGGAGTACGCAGACCGGTCTGAGCTCAGTGGAAGAGGGGTTTTGGTGAGACATTTTCTTATCAGCTGCACGGAGGGATCCACCAGAGACTCCAGGCCTTTACTCAGCAAACATGTCTGCAATGAGATGTAGTAACAGGAAAGACATTCAGCAAATCCGTTTCTGAGTAAGATCCAACCTCCGATAATAACTATTGTGTGCAGCTTCCCTTTGGGACACTGTGGGACAAGATGTGTGGAACCTGCAAACATGCAGAATCATTCAATTCAACCACTTACAAAGAGAAGTGGGACTGGAAATGGTTAAAAAGCATGCTTGGATGTGGAACTACCTGTGTGGTTCCGTAGAGCAGTTGGATCCCTCCCTGGGAAACTAAAGCCTGCCTGCCCGCACTACTGTGAGTGACCTTATGGAGGCAGCGCAGCAGCGAGTGGCAGATGGCCACGGCGGCGTGTTGGACCGCCTTAGCGTGCCAGTCTTCGTAAAGCCGCAAGAGGCCAGAGACGTAACCCTGGGACACCACCGAGCAAACGTTAGCCCCTGTGGGGGGAGACACAACAGGGAGAGACAGGTTGCTGACGGGACAGGACGTCTGTGCCAGCAGCCAATGGGCACATTCCATCCCATTAACACGAGCCTTCCTCAGTGCATCATCATTGATGATGCACTGAGGAGGGGGGGGGGGGGAGGTTCAAATCAACCGACTACACAGTGAGGAAACCCGACTACGCCTCGGAAGCGTAACCAGGTAGGCGTGTTTCCCAGAGACTAAAGAATAGCGTCAGAAAATGGGTTCTCCAAGAAAAGAAGCCCCAACTACTAGTACAAACCAGAAGATTAACATAATATATCCACCAAATGTCTTTTCACAGTTCAAAAAAGAAACAAGAATGTGGAGTTATTTGTTTGGAGCAGACACTGCGGACGTCGCCAGCTGAAACGAGGAAGTCAAACCGATCTAATAAAAGTGTCATGGGAGAACATGCACAGTGGCAAACAGCTTTTTGGACCACAAAAATAGTTCAAATCTACAAATCCCACTTGATATTAGCGTAATGGTTGCCTTCATGTTCCCTCCAAACACTGCATGGTGGATCAAAGGCAAGCGCTGAGAGCGGCTCGTTGCCATGTTCTCCTTTAGGAGCGAATGCGCTGCCCTTCATCTTCTGTGCAAATTGGCGCTTTGACATGAGAAGAAGCTCGGAGCCGTTGAATCTTTCTGGCTGCCTCCAAACCGCCGCCACACGCAGAACGTGTCACAAGGGGATTAGAGCGACAAACTGTGGACACAACAGCACGAGGAGGAAGAGAAAAGCATCCATGAATCAAAGCTTCATTGGCCAGACGTACATGCCCACTCCACATTCTGTATCCTTTCTTCTTCTTCTTCTTCTTCATTAAGCAGCTATATACACACACACACACACACACATTCTCTCATTCAATTTAATGAGAGAGTTTAACAAGTGTCAAACTTTTGACTGATATAAGCATAAAAGAATACCGTATTTTCCGCACTATAAGCCCACACTGGACTATAAGCCGCAGGTGTTTTAATGTTTAATCACCATATGTCCCATCACACATAAATGTGTGTGTCCTGCTGACTTTTATCTGCTCTACTGACGATATCAAAGCGCATCCAAATTCTGTCCTCTTTCTTTCACAGAGAGATGGAAGATAAAAACCTGTCACCAGGAACAGAGAACTCTCCAGACACACACACACACACACAACCAAGAGCCTCCACAGGCGGGAGGCGAGAGTGGGTTCAAGCCGGCTGTGAGGGGGGCAGGAGGGGCGGGGGGGTGCACAGAGAAAACCATAAGACAACATGGTGATGTGTGTGTAAGCACACTGTGAGAGTTACCTTGTGTGTGTGTTTACATTTACTGTGAGACTTCCAGTCAGAATGACTAGCGCGCTAAATGAGCATAACAACTCAAATGCGTGCACACACACACACACACACACACACACACACACACACACACACACACAGATCAGTCAGGTGCTCAGCCTGTAAATGCTCCACAGCTGCACAGTGCATTAGTGCCCCCTGCAGGACGGACTGAAGCAGTACAAGGCAGGCCTCCTGCTGGGAGACCCAGGTGCTCAGAAGGGGAGTAGTTTCCTCCCATTAACTACTATCTAACTGTTGCACCTCCACTAGAGGTCTGTCAACCACGTTTTAATAGGCAGCTGGTACAGGAGGGGAGAGAGAAGAGAGAAAGGGTAGAGGACCAAAGGAGAAAGGAGAGGACAGAGGAAACGAGGGCACGGCAGGCGTACAGGAAAGATACAGAACTGAATGGGGAGAAGAGAGGAAAAGAGGATAGGAAGGAGATGCAGGGGGAGAAGAGGAGAAGATACGAAAGCGATGGACGGGGAGGAAAGGACACAGGAAAAGAGTCTGAAAGATGAAAGAGGAAAGGAGGGCAAGGAGGAGCATGGTCAGTTTCCCAGGATGGAGATCAAGGAGCCCTGAGACGGTGACTTGTGGACATGTTGGACCTCCTGTGATCCACAGTTCTGTCCATTGGTGGTTGTTTGTCTGCTGAGGCATTCAGACTGTCTCTTCCTCCTACAGCTGTCTCCTGCACATCTCCATCAGTGGGAGACCGTTCACATGAGGGTCCCACTCAAGCATTCTGTCCTCAGGCTGGAGGGACGGAACAAGACATCGTCAAGGCTTCAAAGGTATTTCAATGTGGCTGATCACATTGCTTCTAGGAATAGAAGCGATGAAATGAGTCCTACATGAATGAAATGGCTCGTGGTTTGAGTCCAAACAGCCTGTCACTGTTCCCACTTATCAAATCTGGGCTTCGGCTGCCGTCTGTTGTCCTTCTCAGATGCTGTTGCACGGCGACATTGCAATTGTGTACAAACGCTTGTGCGCACACATTTTGGGGGTTAGGGCCCAAGGAAAACATCTGTCGGTGCCGTTGGCCAATGAGCTGGTTCGCAGCTTGTGCGTCAGGTTCTGCTGTTGGTGTCAATATTTGTTCTGTGGACACTTTAAAAAAGGAAGACAACTGTTTACCACTTGGTGATTCATGAAACACTGTTTTCTGTTACTGAAGCACGTTGTAAATCGGCTTATTTGATGAAATTTAGACTAATACACGTATTTGTCCCCACTCCTTAATGCTTGATCCTTCTGCAGCCGTAGTTTCCTCACTGGTCCACTTCTTAAACTCCTTCACCACAGGTTTGCAGAGCTTTAGTTTCTGCCTGTATGCAGGGATCAGATGGACCATCACGTGGTTGGAGGGTCCAGCGTGATGCGCCCTGCTTACTGTGATCCAGCGCGTGTTCTCCTCTCTGGTTGCACATTTAATAAACTGTTTGTACTTAGGGAGTTTGTGGTTGAGTTCCCTTTGTTAAAATCCTCATGGACAATAACCAAGGAGTCCGGGTTGGTCCGCTCCACACGCCGGATCTGGTCGCCGAGTGTCCGCTGTGCCTCCTGCACGTAAACCCGGACCAGGATGAATTAAGCGAACTCACGGGGGAGTAAAAGGGTTTGCAGTCGAAGAAAAAAGATTCCAGATCAGATCCAGATGACGTCGCTGCACCAGCTGATATTGGAGTAGAAGCAGGTTCCTCCGTGTCGCGGTCTGCTCTGAGCAGCTGGAAGCCCACAAAGCGGAGGATGAAGAAAAGTCTGTGTGTCTCCTCACCAGCAGATGAAGTTGGTCCAGTTTGTTGCACGTTGGAGAGAAAGATGGCCGGCAGCAGCGTGCGAGAACCACGAGCCAGACCGCTTTCCTCTTCAACGCGTCTCACCGCTTGGCTAAAGGTGGATTCGTAAATCCGTCTCCTCTCTGGAGAAAGAGCTCCGCAAAGTTAACAACAGAAAACAAACGAGAAACAAGGTCGGAGGGGGGCTGATGACTCTTTGAACACTGATGCGTGGAAGAAACAGGCGGGAAACTACAGGTTTAAAAAACCACAAGCATTTTGCCTCATTTAAGTGACAACCAACACACCTTCAGCCGTGGACGAGTTGATCCGGGCAACCAAGCATTCAATTGGTCATAATGCCGTCTGTATTCAACCAAACAGGTCACATCAACACATCATAATTCAGTTAACGCTTTTCTGTCTGTGCAAAGCTTTATCTATGATGACCTTGTTTACTGCTTATTGGCTAAAGCTGCTGAAGCTGCTGTCGCCCTCCCTCCACCGGTTGGACCCTGTGGTTTATTTTGGCTATGATGGGACAACAGCAGCTGTCCACAGAGCAAGAGAAGTGCATCATTAAGCCAGAGGAATTGGCCCCCAGACCAACGGTGTGAGTCGGCTTGTGTGGTGACGATGATGATGATGATGATCAGCTGGTGACTGATGACACACTTACTTGTGCACAGCAGAGCGGCGAAAGCATCGATTGCTGCCCTGGGAAACAAACAGAGGGGGGCAGTTGGTCTTTTGGGTGCAAATGAGAGGGAAACATGCAATCAAATAGATTCTGATCATACAGTGTGTACGAGATGTGCAACATCACAGAGTGTTCTTGGATGTAATTTAATTACATGACAAAAATCACACGATGAAATGTTTCAAGCCCCCCCTCTCTCTCTCTCTCCTCCACATGTCAAACTAGTGTGGACGCCCGCCGGATGACTTTGCTGTTGGGAGAAATACAGAAAGGTCCTCACACAAGCGCTTCTGACAGACGATTTGAATGGACAGTATCAGAGTTGTTAAAGTAAAACTATCGGCCTTGACTGCGTTTCTGTGCCCTTTCATAAATGAAACAACTTAGTAATGATTGCTGTGTTGTAAATATCGGCAAAAGGGAGTCAATAACAAATAAAATGTAGTCACATTAACAAGTGACATTAAACCGGTTTCAAACGGCAACCCTTCAAAAAGAGGATAGTGAGTCTCTAGCAGTCTAACATAGGAGATTAAGGGCTGTTGACAAGTCAGAATATATAGAAAAATGTAGTTGTACAACTGAGTGACTGACTTTGACTGCAGCCAGCCGGCATATCTAAGGGCGGCCGTATCGTAGCTATAACTGGATAAATCACTGTGACAGACAAGTCCAACAGCCGCTCACTCTTGGAGGAAATAGCACATATCCTACCTCGTTGCTCTACTAAGTTCACAGCTGCCAATTCTAACAAATTATCCAAAGTACCAGGCGGCTTTGAAATCTGGAATCCCAGAGTGTTCTAATTGTGTTAGGACAATTAACAGCTGGCTTCTGCATGGAAATGATACAGCGGATTCACCCTGAGGGCCATAAATTTGTGTGAGAGCATCCGATTCCCTCACGTCGCCCGGGGGTTTCATGTTCATCAGTAGCTGGTATGCCTGGACTGGGGCCAGCAGATGCAGGCCGGTACTCCTGAAGCTCTTGGCATGTCCCCACTGGGTATACAAGCTTTTGGAGCCAAATGCCATCAGCTCTGACAGAGACAAATGGGAGCGAGACGTACGAGCTAAGGGGAGAAGAACGTGAGCGCCTGAGCGCCTCCTCCATGAACAGAGAGCGACCCGGGACTTCCAGAGTGGTTCATTTCTGTCCAAGCGGCCTGCGTGCTTCATGTTGCAGGTCATAACCCTCATTGACTGACACTTACAAGCTGAGACTGGGACGCTATGGCCATGTGATCCGTTTGTACAGCACTGTTATCCTTCAGACACCCAAGCTTTAGATTGTTCATTTGTTTTTACTGAATAATACAATGTTGTGCGTGCGTGGGCGATGCTGTGCAGGCAACACTGTTTGTGTTTTCATGACTTATCATTGCTTCGTACTCCAAAACTGCCTTGTGTCTGTTCCACATATCGACACGTCATTATGACAAGTCCTCAACTCAGAATTTCCTCTTTTTTTGTCAAATTTGTATGCAGTATTGAACTACAAGCGTTATTTCCCATAAATGACAAAGACTTGCCCAGCGTATTCTTTTCACCACAAATAACCGCCGCATATAGATGACAAAAATAGAGAGTACGGACTGTCTCAGCTTACGGTGCTACAAAGCCCAAATGTAATGTGGACAGCATCAGTATCAGCTTCAGTGAAAACCCGGCTATACGTACTTGATGGCGTGCAGATGTTTGGTGGGAAAATGCGGGATGAGTCGATAGATGGTTTCCAATCCATGGTTTTCTCCAATTAGGTTTGCTGTAGAAACTGTAATTATGACAACAGAAAGAAAACAATAGTAGTGCAATGCTTATTGTTTTAATTAAACCAAAAGAAATTATCAGTTAATAATAGATGGTATGGATGGAAATGAATGGCAATAAAGCTGGTATTATGCTGGATTATGTTTTATGGACTCATAAAAACACCAACCATTAAAGTTGGGCTAAGTTGGCACACGTATCCAACCGAACACTAGGCCGTAACTGACTCCTATTTAACTTCATATCTGACATGATCCGGCTCTGCACTTCTTTTTAGTTGACTGCTCTAAAAAAAGGTCTAGATTCTAAAATCGTTCCATTTTATTACTACAGGATGCAATATCAACTGATAGAGTCTGATATTTCTGCTTCTCATTTCGGGCACTTCATGTGTAATTTTATGCTCCAGGGTTCATTTTTCATTTTACATGCAGTTCAACGCCACGTAAACACACAACTGTGGTGTCTTTGTTTAGTCCGAGTTACGTATTGGCACCCAAACAACTTATTTGGCTTTTGATACGCCTAATGAAAAGCAAGAAAACATTCTCATCCTGTGTAAAATGACTTACAAATTGCCGTGTCATGCATTTGCCAACTGGTAAGAAGTGACCGTAATAACCAAGTATGATCCACGTTCCTTCTGTCCGCAGACACACTGTCCTTCCAGGCTCTGATAAATGACACAGCCATTGTTGTGGCGTGTAGGATTCGTTCATTATGGAACTCCTCTCACACTTGTTCCAGGGCAGAAGAAAGTAAGAGGTCAAGTTTGGTAGTTAGTAGTAACCCTAACTACCAAATTCTAAACACAGTCCTGAAAGTGAGAAAAGACTGATAATATAAATATTATAATACTTTTTTTCCTTAACTCGTTGCTTATGAAGTAATCATGTCAAAGAGATTCCTAACACACACGGCTAAAGATGATAAATGTTTCTGCACCGTGTGTTGACATCTAGTGGGTGAATGCTGCCCAGACTGTGTTGATGTATCATTGATACCTCTTGGTATGTATCATACAGTTAAACCAGGGGTGTCAAACTCATTTTGGTCTGGGGGCCGCATACAACTTAATTGGTCTCATGGGGGCCAAACTCATGCCAAAATAAGTCTACTTTTTTCTTTGTATTAGTGCGAAGAAGAAGTAAATTATAAAAATCTTTATATGCAATGAATTCTCCTTTTACTAAATATATTATAAACAACCTAGGTGTTTTTAAGAAAATTATGTGCAGTTTCAACAACATTTTCACCCAGTTTAACATTTATTTAAGTGCATTATGCATAAAAACACAAATCACAGTGATTATACACTGTTGCAAAACATTTATTGACAGTTTTGTGGAAGTTAAAACACTGTCCTGCATGTTAAAATACATCAAATTCCTCAAAATGTATAAAAGATTTAAAATCAGTAACTTCATCAGTAACTAATATTCATAGCCAGGAGGACATGGATTAGCGGAGCCGAGGATCTAACTGTGCTCTACTGCTAAGGCACTCCGTTGTTTCATAGATATTAGCCATGTACACGATCACAAACTACATTGCTGCCAGCGCTGTTTATCATAACAATACTTCTGTATATTGTTTTAATCTTGTTTAGTTACGTTCACAGTTATAGAAGTCCTGTAAAAATTATATTTTGAAATACCTCATCCAGAACAAGGAATGGCACCTTAACTAGCTAGCTAGCTAGCTTAACCTTATAGCGAACTCACCCTTAATTATGCCACCTGGATGATGCGCTACACTAACCACTATGTTGGAGTTAAAAGCATTTAAACCCTTTATGACCGCCAAGGGTGCGTCACTAAAGTAGGACGTGATCGTCAATAAATTAACAGGTTCCGCCAGTGTTATTAGATGTGGACGAGCGGAGCGCTTGGACCCGGAAGTCCCGTGTGACGTCAGACTTAACAAGCGGATTCTGAACACATGAACTGACTCCACACACAGCGCCACTAGCGGTCAATATAGGAACTGCATATTTTATAGAAAATGAAGTTTATTATTTTTTTTCTTTCAATAATGCAGATTTATCCCGCGGGCCAGACTGAACCACCTGGCGGGCCGGTTCCGGCCCGCGGGCCGTACGTTTGACACCCCTGAGTTAAACCAACGTGGTGTTAGGGGATACAACAATGTAGTAAGTTGCTACATGGTGAGGACCAGAACAAGTTGTAAGGACATTGTTCAGAAATAAGGACATCTTCACTTCTTCAAACATGGTGTTTGGATCAGATTGAAGTCGGTGGTAGAACAGGTTTAGAGGATAGAGAAAGTATCCCGTGGTTGACGGTCGTGACAAAGATGGGAGTATAGAAATGAGTGAGTCCGTGCGCTTAGCAAATTTCAGATCAAAGACTTGTGAATTGGGGAAGGTTTCTCCAGTTGTGGACAAGAGCTGTGTCCCAATTTAGGACCAAGTTAAGTGTTCTCGTCTACCTGATGAAGAAAAGACTTGGATCACCCAGAGGCAGGCAGCAGCCCTCCGGGCATGTTGGATGTTTTGTCTGAGCAGATTGAGTGTCAGCAGCGCAGCTCCGGCATCCTCTGCCTTCACGCCTATACGGCGATCTGCGGAAACATTCAATGTATTCAAGAAGTCAAAATGAACAACAGAGAATCAGCTGAGCATATCATGTATTTTAGAAGCTCCATATTGAGATGTGACGACAACTTTTTCCAAGTTCTATTGACACATAAATCTAATCCTCGTTACATGCTTCAAGCGATAATAGGCTGATTTTGTAATTGTCTTCATGTCATCAGGACGAGATTAGGCCATACTGCTGTGTTGTTTGTTGATTGAGTGATTTGCATGTCTTTCTATCCTACAAATTTACATGGCATATATTGGACACTATTTCAACCTCACTGACAGTCACTGATCTCCTGCACCTGGAGAGGCTCATTTAACTTAAAGGGACCAATTGGGGGTGTTGGCAGTAAAGAACTGGCCAACAGCGTCGCAGGAGGGGAGGGTCTCCCCTGCCTCCCAACTGGACTGCAATTACACAGCCACTAGATAAAAGCTACTGCAGCACAAGGAAAGCAGATGAGCAGAACGAGAGCAGGAAGCAGAGTAACCTGTTTTTATATAGACCTAGACTTGTTGGCACCTTTTATTTTCGATATTTGAAAAATTAAAGTGGACTTAAATGAATTGGATCTTAAATCCCTGTATCATGAGGCTGACATTTGTAGGACCATTTAGATTGACTTCTGAATCCATAACTACACCTCGACTTTCATTTGTTGGTCTTTTGTTTTGTTTTTTTTAACGGAAGAACGTTTTTTCTATTTGTTCAATGCATTTACCCAATCCTTGTATTGGATTATAGTCCCCTGGCCATATAGTTGTGTAGATTTTTGATTTTTTTTTCTTTCCATAATCGGAGGTAGTGTAAGCATGAAGAGTTGACCAAGAGAGGTCCCACAATTGTACCATGCAGAACACCAGTTTTTATTTTAGTCCACTCCACAGATTGAAATTGGCTACAAAGTATTTGCGGTCCTTCCATTAGGATTCAAACCGTTTAGTGCTGTGCCAGTCACACCCAGATGTTTGGACCGTCCAGTAGCATTTTATGGTTGACCGTTTTAAATGCAGCATTGAGATCCAGTAACGTTAAGATTAGAGTTGTGCCACTGTGTGTTTAAAGGGGACATTATAAAACTGTTAAAGGTGCTTCAACACGTCAATGTGGCTGCCTGGGATGTCTACCAACCCCCAAATGCTGGGATGAAACAACGTGCACGTTTTTTAATGATTCCTCTAAATAATTAAGACAACCTGTTGGGAAATTCCGGGATTTGCCAACATCATCAAACCAAGAGTGAGACCTTGCGTGGCCTTGGCCTCCCCACTCAACCCTGGAAATGCGCACGAAGGCAGCTGCACAGTTCTGCCCAATTCTCTACATCCAGGCTGAGAAGCCACAAGAACCAAATTGATTCATTTCCTATATGAAGACTATGTCCCTGTAAGAATTGGGAAAAGTTTGCGAAAGTCATTTTGAAAAACGGTTTCAGACACAAGGTTTAAACTGGGATATTGACAGACGATACGAGATTCATTAAAAACCGTAACAAGCCGTTTCAGTGCTGCACAGTGGTGCTGTTAAAAGCCAGAGTGGAAGACATTCAAACATTTACTACTAAATAGTTTAATTTTACTGAAAAATGGGAAGTTTGATAGTGGCCTATAATTTTCTGGCCTTTTTGGGAGAGCTTTGATAACTGCGGAAAATGGTTGAGGGAATGGATGGACTATCTGAGGAACAGGAGGACTTTAGATGTATGTCTTACAGACTTCTATGCTGATTGAATGAAATTGTGATATTTGAATGAATGTTGTGTAGAGATGCTGAGAGCAGCCGTTTACTTGTCTAATTTTCTGAACTTTGTCAAGTAAAAGGCAAAATTATTTCATACCCAAGTGGAGCAGAGCTCAGTAGCTAACAAACCTGGAGGGCAACAGTAGAAAATAGGGTCACTCCTTTAAGAACCACAACTGTGAAGTACCCTAGTTTGGTCACATTTCATTACCATAAAAACATTTTAGTAATCATCTTTTCATCCATTCTTACCTCTGTGTCCAATTTTGGCGAGAAGGTGCAGTAGCGGCAGCAGGAGGTTGAAGTTGGGGCTGAAACTGCGGCAGGTGTTCACCAGTGCAGTGAGCAAGGCCTCACTGCAACCCTTATTGATCATGTAGTAGATCCGACGATCTGTACCTGAACCGAGACACATAGAGATGTGTGTCCCCTGCTGATAACAATTCCACAGGAACAAAACAGCTGCAAAAAAACAAAGGCTTTGTTGTGCAGAGAGGACATGTATTTAGAAAAAAGGAGAAGCAGTTGTTTTATCGGCGGTAATGAGACTGGCACTGTTTGTTTGCTCTGTAGGCACATTGGATTGGAAATGAAATTAAAGACTTTGAGGCTTAGTGTTGACTTTCAGTCCTACATTAATTCTTTTCACAGCAGAGGGGCGTAGGTAACGCCAAGCAATATGCAAGTGTCATTTTCCCAAACCCGGGGAATGCCAGTAGGAAACTGAGTGAGGGAGATGTATAAAAGAGAAACAGACTGCTCATTTCTTAAACGTCAATGGAGGGCTGAAAACCAAGTGTCTCCCTACACAACATTGCCATGTCAATAAAGTTTAGTTGTGAAAATTTCTGGTCAAGCCTACCAGCAGATAGAAGTTCATCCAGGACATTGAGGATATTTATAGTGCTCTCCACATCTCCTGCATTCTGCATATCAGAACAGAAAATATACAACGAATGCAAAACACAAAACAAACTAAGTAAAAATAATACAGGTCAACTACATACATCAAGATTTACAGGGGCCCCAAGGGTTGAGCATTTATCATGAGTGTGAAGGCGAGAAAATAGCTGCTTGGCCCTTCCACACTATAAACATATGCTTAAGAGGCTTTAGACATATCAGATTTATTGTACATGTTGTCCTCCCCTGAGGGGTTTACCATCCTAATGCTAGAATTGGTGTGTGTGTGGCTGGAGGTGCATGGGTATATGTGACTGATTAAATTATGCTGCTGTGAAAGAACTCTGTTGGGTTGGCTAAACATCCCCCTCATTAGAATGTGTGTTGAATGGCGATGGCCAACTGTCTGCTTGTTTAAATAGGGACAAACGGTGCAGAGTTGTGTTGAGTTACTGTAATGAGAGACAGTTGGTAACTGCATCTGTGATTATGGAGCAAGTTATGTCAAATGCACCTATTGACCTTCGTAGCATCGAGCTACCTCCTTCTACAGCCAAATACAACTCTTGATTCCTTTGGTTTTGGCTTAACATGATGTCCTAAAATCGAATGTGGATGTCAAAGCAGTGTATCCAAATGGCGTATCAGGCTCGTGTGCCACACCGAGAAAACATCATTCAAGGACTTGTGTTGATATGCCTGACATCTTTTTGTAATTTATCCCCATTTATATAAATCGTGTTGATTGCAGTAACTTTATACGCGTAACCAGGATTCAGTTTTTACTTTGGGAAAGCAACCTCTTTAAATGTGTGTCCAACCTATTCACCTCAGTAATACATGCATATAATAATTCAATTGATCTAGCCCTTGTCTTTAAAGCTCTTCATTCAGCTCCTTGCTATCTTTCCATATTACCATCTCCAGTCAGTATTACTGGTAACTGTCCCTTTTAAGTTTCACTTCCATACTTCACCTGCCATTAACAAGGAGATAACTGGCTTCTAAATGCATGATTTCAAACAAAGAGTTTTGTTAAACACAAGGGCCCAAAACGTACTAACACATCGCTGTAATACAACATGACGACATACAGTGCTGTGATTGGTGGAGACCCTGGAGGGGGCGGCTGTGGGGTTATAGAGGGGATTCTAATGTGCACTTCCAGAGCAGAAAACCACACTGTTCACATGCTCTATTTGTAAAAGGAAGGCGCTGTAATTTCATAGATTTTGCATGTACGTATAGAAACAACAAAACCCTTACAGGGTAAATATAGTATATATAGTATACAATATATACCCTGAATGGTATATATATATATATATATATATATATATATATATATACCATTCAGGGTATTTCATGTGTTTCACAGCGATTTAAACTTCTTCTCGGCTCTTTCTTTATACAAAGTCATTTTCATTGTTTTAAAAAGTATCTTGAATGACAATATTAAATATTTGATGACTTCATGAGTAGTGAGTCGAGTGTTTTTTTTCCATCTTTAATCCTTAACCCTTAACTATCTATCCAATGAGCACGAAATGAGGAGGTGGCAGGATGCCAATCTTCATTAGCTTCATCATTTCAGCAGCCTCATCATTCTCCACCAAGTTGTGTTGCCTAATTCCATTATCGATGTCGACAGCCGTCTCCCGGTTTGCTTCCCTCCTCTCCCCTACGTGTGTCTACAACAAAGTACGACTGCCCGCTGCCCAATCTCTCCTCTCTCTCATTTTCTATTACAAACTATTATGTTGTTGCTCAATGGAGTTTCATACTATTATTTTTCATGCACAGATCACAAGCTAACTTCTTAAAAAAAACCTTTTCTCAAACATAGTGGGGTTCCATTGCAAAGCATTCCAGTTTTCATTATTCATCAAAAACATGCATATGTCATTTAACAGTTTTAAGTGTATCATGATACATAGTGTCATTGTATGATTGTGGACTAGTCGAGTATCCTGTGAAACTCCTACGAAGAACCTCAAGTTCCAAGAGTTGTTTTGTTAAACCAGCTCCCACATGGTTCTAAGTCTGAGAAACATTCCTGAAGAGCCGCGGCCGCCTTAAGCATGCATCTGAATAACTATATGGACATGCTGTTATTCAAAGTAGTACTAATAAAGTACTGGAATTTGTTTTTCTACCAAAGTATTTCAACTCTCGACGCACACCCAACACTGACACGTTGTGCATTGCATCTATGCCCTTTTGTGTGAGATGTGTCAACGTGCAAAGAGAAGGTAACTACTCATGACATGGTGGCACACGGGGAAGGAAGAAGAACCCTACCTGCAGAGTGGAGAGGAGAACCTCTAAGCCGCTGGAGGAGCTCGGGGAGGCCGTCATCCTGGGCCGGCCTCTCTCTGACGGACACACACACACACACACACAGGCAACGCAACGTTAAACAAACTGCTTAATAGACAGAAGAACAGACGGAGAGTTAGTCAGACGGATATACAAGATATTTAAAAGATGGATTGATAATTACAGCTTGTTCCTTTACCCTTTTTTTATCTTCCTTGAATTTGAGAAAGACTGAACAATGAACAAAATGTTAAACTGATAAACCAACAGAAACACAAACAAACTGCTAAACACACAGGAGACAGACGGAAAAGACGGAAGGATTAACAACCTGGTGAACAAACAGACAAAAAGCAAAAGCAGAAATGAACAGGAAGCAGACAGAGAAAATCCAGAGTGCGTCCTCACCGATCTGCACACGCAGACACCCAGAAGCAAGTCAACGCACCTCTCTGTGGTCTCTCTCCCCCGGAGAGGGAGGGAGGGGACATGGAGGGACATGGAGACCCCCCCTGACCCCCTACTTCCCAGTGCGCCTCTGTCCCATGCACGTCAGTGTTTGTAAAGTCACACACACACACACACACACACACACACACACACACACATTGAAAATGCCGATTGCTTCCTGTTGTAAAGTAAAGTGTCTCCGTTCGTCCTGCAGAACACTGTCGCAAATGCAAGAACATAAATAAGTGTGTTGGCAGCCGTGAGTAGGTGCGTGCCTGTGCATGTGTAACTCTACCCCTCCAGGATAAAGCGCTCCACAAAACATTTGTGCCGCAGTGTTGAGAAGGCCGCCACTATAAAAAGGCCTTGACAAGGCCGACTCAGCAGCTGCAGGACACGGAATACAAGCAGGACGGCTTTTGATCTCTGTTGAACAATGAGCCAAACTCTGTGATCTGGTAACCGTCCCCTTAAAAATAGGATTTGTACAAAACTTGAAACCAAAAGGGAAACATAGAGGAGGATTTTGACAGCCACTGTTGTTAAACATGACACTTCCACTAAAAGGGAGTGACATTCGTTTGCTGTGTTTGGTGTCTTCTCGTTAGAGGGGGGCAGGTAGGTAGTGGTCCACATGTAGCACCCGTCCCATGTAGCTTTAAAGTAGTAGGGCCATCTGCTAGCTGTAGTAGTGCTGTGGCTACACTTTGAAACATATTGGCTGTTCTTATGTACTAATGCCAACACTCTTTACCTTGTCTCACTTAATCACTAGTCGCTGATAACTCAATATGTTGAACCTGACCCGAAGCCCCGCCCCTCTACCTGGGAATGGAGCTGGATTGGCTGTTAGTGTCAGGACAAGCCAATTAAACGATTGATTGACGGTTGATATATTTTACCACTACCAAGTTAGACTGTAACACAGGTGCTGAATCTTGTACCAAACAAACTATACTAATTTGCATAAACTGAAACCTTTTGAACTGTAATATTGTAACGTTTTCTTTATGGCGATTTGATTCCATCCATCCGTCTTCAACCGCTTATCTGGGGTCCCGTCGCGGGGGCAACAGCTCCAGGAGGGGTCCCTTCTTCCCAGCTCAACGTGCCTGGAACACCTCCTACGGGGCATCCTGACCAGATGCCCAAACCACCTCAACTGGCTCCTTTCAACGCAAAGACCCTGAGGTACTTGAACTCCTTCACCTGGGGTAAGGACACATTCCCTACCCGGAGTAGGCAATCCATCAGGTTCCTGCTGAGAACCATGGCCTCAGGTCATTTGTTTATTCATTTGATTCTAAATGGATCATAATGGACTGAAAGGACATCAAGCTTTCATTAAGGAAGAGGCCCCACGTTTCAGCTGCAAAACAAACACTTTGGTGGACACACGACTTTGTGAGAACATGTGACGTTGAAGTAGATATCTTTGTATTATTCCGGAACATTAAATCAAGTATGCATCCATATCAGGCCGCTCTACCTCGTGTTCATATTATTGTTGAATTTAATCAAATTCTACCACCAGAGTGCGACATTGTCTCTGAAGTCAAGAAAGACACTAGTTTGTTCTATTATTCAATTATACAGATGTTTTCTCACATTTCTAATAAATTATAAAAGCATATTATTTGTTTGTTCACCTGCTGTGGAACTGTAGTGTTCAGACACACTAGAAACAGAGAGAGAGGACACACTGGACACTGGGTCAGGCTGAAGGACACTCTGATTATACCCATCCTTAATCCTAACTTTCAGCCAGTGAGCTCATAGCCAGCTTTCCAGTCCACATGAACTTTACAGTGTGCTCTGATCTCATAAGGTCACACACACACACACACACACACACACACACACAAGGGTCATCCCAACATGCACGTAGAACCACTCAAATAGTACCATGTCGTTCCCTCGAGGGGATAAAACGCTCATCTGCGGGTGGAGTCAAAGCTCAACACATAGACACACTGACGCAGTTTCAATTTGCTCAATACGAGGAAAGACGCTGCTTCTTGCTTCAGCTGTTTCGTTGAGCTCTTTCCCTGATGACTTTGGACAACAGGCTGCACCAGCGATACGCATCCTATCAGGATCTCCGCTGCTACTTCAGACCTCCGTGCAATGACGTACACTCACTCCGGCATGCACCACTCTACATGAGCACGTGACCAAGCGATGACTAAAACCTGCCATTAAAAGTTTAGCGCTTTACTTTGACCCCCCCTACCTGCTTACAATGAAGATGAAAGTAGAATCCTCTTAAGTGGGGCTGCTGATTACAGATGATTAATGAAAGTATGTTAACACACTGCCGTGATAACGTTAAACATCTCTTCATAGATAAATAATAATTATTTGCCTCAGAAAGGGGCTTTTCCATTCTAGTTGCAGTGTTGGGACAAGCATCCTCACTGAGTCCATCCCTTCGTGCTGCAGACCCTGTTAGTCAAAGCGTGCGTGACACTGAACGGGTCACGGTGAAACAAGCCCTCAGATGTTGCCGACCTCTGTATAGAGTGTCTCTGCGTGTAACAGCTTCTCGTCACCATGTTTGGGGACACGAGTAGAAGATCCACCAGTGAGGGCCACAAGGTGTCTGCGGTCTCGTTTGGCTCCCGGTTTGACTTCTCCTCCATGTCGCCGTGGTAACGTGGTACGTGTAGAAACCGGCCTGAGTGACGCGCTGTCATGATAGTAACTCTGGAGTTGGGGTCCAAACTACTATCGTCACTGTAACACATTTCACCTTTTACTCTTCCTGTGATCATAAAGCGCTCAATGAGAAACTGTGAACGGAAACATCTTCTTCCCAAAAACTTCCTAATAAATTCTTATTTGGACAATACTGGACGTAGCAGAACCAATATTTGGCTTCACAACGGCTGCTTAAATAATCTGTTATAGTCACATTTTAAGAAAGAATTGTGTGGCCATTGTGGCCAAAGTTACCCAACAGAATTCGGTATTACCCTTATTTCTATGTCAAAGAGAATGAAGCCCCCCGTGGTCTGTTAGAACAAACAACTTTAAATAAACACCAGAACCGAGTTGTGAAACCCAAAGCGAAGAATCTGAAGAATGATGATTGAAGTTGATCTGGTGAACTTGGCCATAAACATCTGACTGTTTCCACGTATCGAATAGCATCCAGCAAGTCCTTTAGCTCTGCTTCTGTCCTCCACCAACTCCTGAGGGAAATATGTTTCTCTCAAGCTGCTAAATGTTCTGCTTCATCCATCCAGCTTCGCTCTAACGGCGTTTGCCTGCTTCTTGGTGCAGAGCAGGTGATGTGTGGTGGGTTTCACAGCTTTCTCCAAAAATAACTTCCTGCTGCAGCCTGAATCGGGACGATGAAATTAACGCACTGAGAGGAAGCTGTGCATCTAGGTGATCATTCTCTGTAGCTTCATCGCTATAAACAGCCTACTTTTTTCATTCAAATGTTGTTTATAGCTGCTTTTAAAGGCTTCTGTTGGAGCTTAAGAAGTTTGCCATATGGTTTCACACTTTTCCACTGGTCAACGAGTTACGATAGCGTACCAACAATAGCAGGTTAAAAGAAGGCTACACGTTTTACGAGGAAGGCTCAATGATACACACAATGAATCTAAAGGAGAAACCCTCAATAGAAAGGCCACCGGACTGCTCTATCTAGCTGTTGCAAACAGACTCAATGTGCGTAAAGGAGGAAATAACATGAGGCTACACTGTTTGTAGCAACACTGGCTCCAGGAGTCAACAAGCGGATGAAAGAAGCTAAAACAAGATCTGCTCTACTTCTCACAGGTTTGCTTATAGCAGCTTAACGTGATACAGTGGCGTTAAACCTAAACCCCTTTCAGCACACATTGGTTGTACTGTATATAACTCCTGCTGCGTGAACACTTGGACACAGTTCAGTGTAGCAACACCCATGTAACCAAAAGACTGGCGTTGTTCATTTGACTTGAAATACTGAAAACCAAACTAATACTGTTGTAAAAATATTGTACACAGTGTTGCTCCATGCAAAACAAGCGAACATCTAAAAGGCGGAGCAAATATCTTTTTCACTGGGCCTAAAGCGTTCTCCACCTCACCGTCTACATCAGGTTCTATTAAAGACCATCTTTAAAATGTCTACTGAGGAATAAATCAAGAAGAGTTGCCCCTTAGTGGTTAGTGGAGATATTTCAGGTTTTGAAGACACTTCGGCAAAACTTGCAAAACTTGCTAATGTTTGTAAATGGCATAAGACTTTGAGCCGAGCCTCTCAACCAATGTCCATTGCAGTGGTGTAATTATCAAACCGTTGCACCACTTAGTTCCAGAAAGGCCCAACAGAGCCAGGGTGAGTGTGGAAAGGTGGGAGTAGCGGTACATTGTCCCCACTTTCATCCACGTTCCTCTTTTTCTACCGGAGAATAGTCGCTTTCCTTTGACGGCCTGCGATAATGACAGGTCAAAGGTTTGGACACAATTTTTCAATCAATCCAAAGAGAAGGCGTGTCCAAACTTTTGATTGGTAATAAAGTTATGCACCAGACGAATGGTGACTTGCCAAAGAGCCCATGTCCTCCCTGTGTCCTACCTGTTAGCCTACCCACGTCCTCCCTGTGTCCTACCTGTTAGCCTACCTATGTCCTCCCTGTGTCCTACCTGTTAGCCTACCCATGTCCTCCCTGTGTCCTACCTGTGTCCTACCTGTTAGCCTACCCATGTCCTCCCTGTGTCCTACCTGTGAAGTAGGCCTCGCGGCGTCCTTCCAGCTCTCTCAGAGTTCCATTCCAGGTGAAATGACTTCGGCCGTAACCAAACATTGTGAAAGCTGCTGTTTTGGCTGCAGGTGAGTTTGTCTCTAAGAAGGAACCCCGGGCCGACTGGAGGGAGACTTTGTGTGAGCAGCACTTATAAGCACCTGCCGGCCTTTAAAAAGAGCTGCCCCTTGGTCAGGAGCCCAAATGTCAGACAGCCTGCAGTGGGAGTTTGTGTGCCACAGTGAAGGTGGGGTGAACATGTGTGGCTGGTGTAGATTGAACAGAGCGTCGTGTGTGCATGTAAATCAAACCCCCAACAGCGTGGACGCGAGGCGCTGCGGTTTCTTCCAGAAGAGCTGCTGTGGGAGGCGATGAACTTGATCCTGGTTTGTGTGGAATCCAACAAATGCAAACACGTCCAACACAGAATTTCCTTTTGACTTAAGCTGGCTGTTAAATAGATTCATATTTACTCCGTGTTTCTACAATTCACAACCTACCCTGACAAGGAGTTTATTTAGGAAACCTCAAACAAAACCCGTATAAACTGAAAAAAGGCCTTTGCCCACAATACAACACGCTTCGTTCAGCCGATTGGCCCCAACTGACAGCAGCATTGACCAATGGGGAAGCGCTTGTGTCGTGCTAACGAGGCAGCCACATATACACATTCTTGCTCTCACACACACACACACACACACACAGACAGACACACACACGAGGGCCAGTCGCTCCAAGCTGCCATACAAGCCAGTAGCTCAAGACAATGCTGAGACACGGACAAGGACCAATACCCATCCGGCTCCTCTCAGACTTCCACTGGGAGAAGATTTATCAGAGAGATATGCTGAGTAATCATTTGAAAGGTGAATGCATTGGTGTCACTGTGCTACGATCACAACAGTTGAGAAAAGACGGGGTGGACAAGTGTCCAAAGGGTGACGTCCTGTTTCCCTGTGGATTGAACTCGTGCTCTTATCTGAACCTTTCGCTGCGTAGACGTGAGCGCTGCTTGTTGCACATCCTGCACAGCAGACACAAACACAGGAATGTGTGTGTTCACTATGATAACAACCTCGGCAAAGGTTTTTAGCTTCACAGGCGATATCAAGTCACTCCAGCGTGTGCTGTCAGCCCGTGTTCCCAATGTGTGTGTAACCCGAACCTCGTCCCTCTCTGTCACCATGCCGACAGATCTGAGGCTTCTGTCCTGGCAGCGCATCTGGGCTTTGATCAACGTCCTCTTGCACAACTCGCTGAGTCTATTTACAGAAAATGTTGTACATCTACCTGCTACAGGTTAATCAATAAACGAACACACTGATAAAAGTCGAGACTGAATTAAATAAGCTTCGTCTTCTATTGTATTTCTGGAATTTGTCCGATCAATCTAACATAGTTTGTGTTTTATTTGTTTTATAGATTTCACTTGTAAAACTTTGGTCACTGATAATAAACACATGCATTGTTTAGCGTTTATTCCTCGTAAACTCCACTGGAACGTAACAATTAGTGATACACACTAAGCCAAAGTCAGGATTTTACAGCTGTTTTTTGGCAGTTTTGCATATCTGATTCTGCTCCAAGCAAACAGCACACAAACTCTTTTTACTTACTTTGAGACTGAAGAAATACTCGGTAGTTCGGAATGATTAGATATCTCTATCAATTACGTATCAATGTACTAATAAAGATATACTTTTCTGATTGCAACTTCACATACCCCGAAGAATCAAACTTAAAATCACATGTAAATGTAGAGAGTCAACCCTTGTCTTTGCCTTTGAGGACAATACTCATAGCCATTATAGTCTGATCCTTGTTGGAAATGCGTCCACTGTCCATACACTCACTGAGAGACATATATTACATTACAGGTCATTTAGCTGACGCTTTTGTCCAAAGCAACTTGCATTGCATTTTTAAGCCATGGTTTATACATTTTGCCCTGGGAGCAATTAGGTATCTTGCTCAAGGACACTTTGACATGGAACATGCGGCAGCCAGGATTCAAACCACCAATCTTGCAGTTCCCAACTTCCATTTCTGAATTCAGTTGAAAGTAAAGGCGAACCTTGGAGGGCTCCATGGCATCCTCGTCATCTGTCAACCAAGTCCACTTAGACGCCAGAATCCATGTTTGTCAAGCTTCCGCCAACAACATGACAACATCAGCGCTAGTTAATCCCACTCATAGTACGGTTCTGATCATCATACCTAACTGCTGAAACTATTAGAAACACCAAATCATCTGCTACTTCTGCTTTACGGCACCATATTCACAACCATGGCGGTTATCGTGATGTTTGGGTTTTCAGTAGCCGAAGCACGCTGAGGAGTCCTACTGAGACATACTTGCCATCTCCGAGACTTAACAGAACATCATCTCGGTATGTGAGCCATGCTCCGGACGTCCCTCACGTTGCCACCAGCTCACAGTTACACTGCACAGGTAAGAGTCTGTAATGGTCACTTTTATCTGAGATTTCAATGAATGGCGTTTAAATTGGAACCAGAGATCCCTAGTGTAGGGTTGAAAGGTGCACCAACATCTAAAAACCTTTTAGTCTGTATGATGTCCAATACTTGATGCCTGTCCGTAGTCTAACGTTACCCAGCTGCAAAAATAACCCTTTCCAGGGAACCCAGTCGAGGTTTCTCCCCAAAGCACAATGTGTCACTCAAGGTTGGAGACCTTTTCTTGCGTTAATACATATGATGCCTTGTGTCTTAACGCACCAACAGACCAAAGAAACCCCAAACTAATATATAGTTCTTTATAATTTATAGTTCCCGACTCATTGAAGTTCAATGTTCTCCATTATATTAGCGCAGCTCGTTGCCAAGAGGACTTGAAATAGTCTTTGGTGTAACTCAACCCTCAGTAAAAATAACCCTGCTTCATCACTTGAATTGGATCAATTTCAAGTGGATCAGATAAAACAATGTGTGACTGCCAGGGACAGCAACCCAGGGATGAACAGGGCTGTGTATCATGCCTGATGAACAGGCATGGTGGAGTTGAGGTGTCCACGAGATCTGTGGATCTGGATTTGACTAAGGTTACATTTGTTGTGTCTTTGTTTTCTGTTTCTCCTTTTTGCTTGAAGATAAAGTGTCAAAACTAGAGCAGTTATGTTCATTCTGTTTGTCTCTTTTAATAGTGATTTTTGAAGGTTAGCTTGATATTTCATTTCAACAGAACATTTTATCTTAAGTTAAGTTAATGACTGGCTTGGAAAATAAATGAAGTGGAAATGTTGAATTTAAAAAGGTGGGCATTGAAAAGCCTTGAACTGTTACTTGTTGAATACTGGTATGCATGTATCAATCAGAGCACTTAAAGGGTATTTATTCCTTTAAAAGTGGGAGCTATGCGGCTAAACGCTAGGTCATCTAGAACAAAGCTGGAGAGCTTTTAGTACAGGGATTTTCTTTCCTTTTTTTAAGGTCGAACCCGTCTTTCTATTGGTCACAGCCTCTGCGATTCAAGTAGGAAAAGAGCGACAGCTCACTTAGCCACTCAAAAGCTAAAACGTGTAGAGCGAGGGATGGCGCTCCACTCTGACGCCGTAGTGCAAAGGTTCCCCCCCAGACCCTCAACGCTGATCCTCAAACGGAAGGAATCCTTTGAGTGACAAAGGACGTCCGGTGAGCATTGACGCGGGAATGATGCCTTTCATAATGCATTTTTCGTTGGCTTTTGACAAAATGCATGCCGGATGCTTGGACATATCTGGAGAAGATTGCAAGGGATGAACCAGACAATAAAAATACATTTTTCCAAGGTGCATTACAGGAGAAGACATGGTGTGATGTGCACGAGATCTAGACCAGAACTATTGTTTGTCTATAGCCGTAGCTATAGTATGCTAAAGTATGTGTGGTGAACAATGCATTGATGACATTTCTTTGATTTACTTCGGATTTACTTTCTACAAAAATGCCAAACAATGAATTCTTATTGATTGTTTCAACTGTGCCAGCAGGTTTCCAGAACTGGTTAAAAAGGAAACCCTGCTTAACCCCGGGGCTGAAAGCAGAGTCCCGCTCCATTGCAGGCTGAGGATCGGTTCTTCTGACATGTGCAACCATCCATCAACGCTGCGTTTGTAACATGAGCTTGCATTGATAGTCTGCATTTGTCGTGCCATACATGGCTGAAATAGCACTTTGGAAAAGGCCTGAAACCCAAGCTGCTCTCCAGGCATACTGCACATCTCCAGCACACAGACATACGCACAGACACTAAGTATCAGCCGCACTGTGGAAAACCGCATGCTTCTCTGTGCCAGCGCATGCACAGAAACAAAGGACCACATTCTCTACATGCAATGTAAAAGTAATCACTAATTTAACTCATTGGATTTGAGAATTGTGATTTCTAAATTTCTAAATATGAATGCATTTGGAGTTTGTTACTTTTTTGTTACTTTAAGTATTATCGAAAGAACTATTTAATACTATATAATATTTAAATCTATGGCTAAATGGTCAGACCGGCCTCCTTCTTAATGGTTCCCCTTCATTGACGTTACCCTTCGGTTTATGGACTGTGGTTTGGAAGCCGCTGGTCAGGATATTGTTGAACGTCTGCATCTGTTTACTGACTGGTTCCACTGCCATTGCATAATTCATTCACATTGCCATATTGACTAAAACAAGCAGTTGAATAGTACCATTGAGACAAAGTAAATGAGTTAGTTTAACAATTGAATTTCATATTTCTAGAGCCCAAAATCGCAAATTACAAATTTGCCTCAGAGGGCTTTAAGCCTAGTTTATGCTTCTGCGTTTTCGGAGAAACGCAAGCGCAAGCGTCCCTTGCGTGTCCCCTTGCGTAGAGTCCCGACCCCCTTGCGTCCTTGAGGGTGTCGACCAATTTTTCCCAACCCTTGCGTCTACGGATACGCAAGCTACGCAAGGAAAGCTGCAGGGCTGTGATTGGTCTGCTTACTACATCCTTGCCAGAGTCTCGGATTTCCGGTTTATAGCGTAATTCCGCCATTATTAAAACAAATATATTTTACGAGAGAATGAATCAGATCTAAGAGCTTTTGTCTGAAGAAATCCGTAAATATGACCACTTACAAACACACGCGTCATTGGCGGACTATAAAGACGCGCGGATGGGCTCCAATTCATGGACGTAGATCTCCGCAAACGTCGGTTTTGCCGGTCGAGGGGCGTTAAAGTTGTGGCGGAAATACGGGACAAATACGTCCGCGAAAAGAGACATTTATAAATTAATAAACAAACCAACGACTTCCACTCGCAAAGACGGCACTCTCTAGGTCGTCTTCCACAATAAACGTTACGCCGCCTGGTGGTCTGGCGGTGAATTGCTTTGCAACACACGCAAGACTTTAGAACCATGAACTGAAACGACGCAACACGCAAACGCAACGGAGACGCCGACGCAGAAGCATGCGCCGGCCTTTACAGTCTGAACACATGCGACATCCTCCGTCCCGAGACCCTCACATCGGCACAGGAACAACTCACGAAAAAATGAAACAACCCTTCCAGGGAAAAAGGAAAGAACCCTCAGGGAGAACGTCAGAGGAGGATCCCTCTCCCGCGATGGACAGACTGCAATGGATGTCATGTGTACAGAATGACTCATACAGAGAATACATAGAATACATTCAATTCCTATAACAGAAATGATTCAAAGAATGGAAACAAGCTTATTATCGTTTGGTTAAGCTGGAATAAGTTCCATTAATACTACCAAGCATGTGGCCCTTCCAAACATGTTCACTTTTGGCCAACAATACAAAAGTAATGTTGGATAGTGCACGTAATCCCCACTTAGTGGGCCATGTGTCATCATTCTAGCCGGTTCTAGCTCACATAGATTTGAGCTGCATCAGCGGACAACAGATAACAAAATAACAACACAATCTCAGTAGGGCCTCGAAGACTAACAAAGTTTATCCTCCAGGACTGAGAGGCTCCACACCAGCCTCTCTCTGAAGAACGCTGGACCCCCTGCAGTTTGCCTACCGGCCGGTGGATGGTGCCATCAGTAAAGGGCCGCGCCGACTCACCAGGGATATATGCAAGGCTGCTGTTTGTGGACTACAAACGGAAACCAAACTCTCCCACCTCACTGTGCCAGCCTCCACCTGTCAGTGGATTACCAACTGCCTGACAGACGGGACAGCCGGTCCTCTGGTGTAGATGACAGTGAAGAGCCCCCAATCACCTCAGCATAATCAATAACGCTGTCTACTGTGGAGCTCTCCAACATCTCCCCCATCAGGGAGAAGGAACAGACTCCAAACGGATCATCATGTCTGCAGAGAGAGTCATTGGCTCCAGCCTGGATTTGCAGTCAGGAGACAGGAAGGAAAAAATCACAGTCAAATTCCATGTGTGCGTAGCCGCGTCTCGGTTGAGAGAGTCGCAGGCCGCGGGGCCAGCCACAGGATTTACAGGATGATTCATGGAAATGTGCCACAGGCTTCTGTGTCTCCAAGGTTTAAGATAGGAACGGTAACTTTAGTGGATGTGTGTGATCCTTCTGTGTGTTTATGTGTAACTCAAAAGAGACATAACCTTTCTGATAATCCACTGTGACCACTTTATGAACAGACGCCAGTGTTCCTTGGCAATGGGGCATCCGCGCTGATGGTCCTCATTCAGACGTGTCAGGGCATTCTGCATGATGCACAAGACACGCAGCGCTCTCTGCCTGCTGGTGTCTGTTAGTGCCCATTGGCCATAGATCAGTGGAAGCTTGTAAAGGTAAAAAGAAACAACACAGACTTTCCTTTGCCGCTCCGTCAGCTGTACCATTCGCCGGTCGGATCGTCAGCGGCCATCAAAGTTCATTTACTGACGGTAAAATATGATATTTTATTTTCTCATCAGACCAGAGAGTCTTATTTCTCATAGTCTGGGAGTCCTTCATGTGTTTTTGGGCGAACTCTCCGCAGGCTTTCATGTGTCTTTCACTGAGGAGACGCTTCTGTCAGGCCACTCTGCCACGAAGCCCCGACTGGCGGAGGCCTGCACTGACTGTGGAAGTTGCTCAGCTACAGTGATCTTTGCGTTCTTCTTTACCTCTCTCATCAACGCTCTTCTCCCACGATTGCTGAGTTTAGCTGGACGGCAGGTCTAGAAGTTCTGGTTGTCCCAAACTTCTTCCATCCAAGGACTATGGATGACACTTCGCTCTTAGGATCCTTGAGTGCTGCAGAAATTCTTTTGTAGCCGTGGCCAGATGTGTGTCTCTGAGCTCCTCAGTTCCTTGGACCTCATGATTCTCATTGGCTCTGACGTGCACAGTAAGGTCTTATGTAGACAGGTGTGTCCAACCAGTCTGTCCCAGAGGGGCACGGACCGCTGACTTCCAAAAGCTCCCATCGGCCTTTGCACTATTAATGGGTTATTACAAAAAAATACAATTCACCATCTTCAAATGGATCCCCATTATTTCCGTATTGATATGAATCTAGTCCATAAATCCTTGATCACTGCTCTTCTCTCCGAGCTGCTTATGAAGAAAAACGTTTATTTAGATTGGAAGCTTGAGTGCAGAGCGAAACGGAACCAACCCCCCCACCACCACCAATCACCAGTCAGCCTTTTCCATGAGAACTTGTTTTTAATTTAGCTGAAAAATACAAAATGTATCACATAGAATGAATGCATAGCACTTTATCATGTATATATCACTGATGATCTGTACATCTCGATGGGGGATGTGGGTCTGTCTGACAGAGAGCCCCTGTGGGAGGGAATCTCTGTTCATTCATCCATGTGGTTCACAGCAGCAGGTAGCGGACGACGCCCCCCCCCCGGAGCTCTCGGAGCCGCTGGCAGTGTCGCAGCATGTTGAGAATCCCTTGGAATCGCTTGTCTGCCTTCATCCGAGTGAATTCTCGAACGTCGTCCTCCACGAAGAAGAATTGACCTGGAAGACATCAGCGGCAAACAGAGCCAGTGAAGCATTGAGAGGGCGCTGCTTCAGCTTTGCACCATTCTCTCATCAGTTAGTAAAGTATGTTGGAAGGACTGTTGACAACAGCTTAGTGAATGAAAGCTCAAATCGCCATCAGCCAATTGTTCCCCGTCAATGCATCTAAAAGGTTTCCAAAGCGTTCGTACCAATAAAATCCTCCCAAACACCCATAAACATCCTCCTGTTGCCAGTTAAGACCATTTTAATTGTTCGTTCTTTAACAACGTGGCTGTAGGCTGCGTGACTTCATCAAATTGACGCTTATATTAAATAATAAGACAAATTCTCAACCAGCTCACACGTAGGCCGGCATAAAAAGAATTAAAATAACTTCATTAAATGAGAATGCCTTTGTCGCTACCTAAACGTCATAGACAAATAAACCTAATCGCAGAAGTTCAGAATTGTTCCGTCACGATACAACTGGGACCTCGATACGATGCCCTGCAAAATAAAAAAAACATTTACATGTATTTGGGTTTACTGGTTTTATCATTTTAACACTAAAATGTTCTGGAAAGCTGATTCCCCTTCATACTACAGCATGCGGACTCATTAGCGATGCACCAACAGGACTACTGAACACGATATGTCCTTAGATGCTCTCCTCTCGCTCTGTGGAGCATGATGTCCATCAGAATGCACCGTTCATACTGAACCTACGGATCTGGTCCTGGGCGTACCTTTCGTTTCCTTCGTCTCCAGGTCCCTGAAGCGCTGGCGCAGCTTGCGCGTCTGATTGGTCAGACTTTTCATTGGCTGATGGAGGATCTTGTACTTGGCCGACACGGCGGCGTTGAGGCTCTGCACCGCTGCGTTCAGGTGATCGTACGTCATGCGTCCTTTCATGTACCTGAGTGGGAAGCGACAAACATACCAGCACTCCATCCACATAGCACATGCTAACCAACATTAAAACAAGGCTTCCTGTTCTACAGCGGATCAAAGTCGATCCAAATCGAGCCGACATGAGACAAACTGTGCGCCATCTAAGGTTACGTTGGAGAACTGAATGTAGAACTCTCAAATGGAAAACACCTAAACAAGGTCATTATTTACACACGTACGCTTTGAGAGTCCCACACAAGGCTTCAGGCGGTCTTCTTTAGAAGGATTACATACATACATACTACATTTAAATCAGTTTCTCCTCTGCAGGTCACTGCACTTTTTCCGCACCCCCCCCCCCCTCAAAGCTGCAAACCTATGACACACACACGTGGTACTTACGGAGGAATGCTCTCAAACTCCTGCACCGTGATGGTCTCCATCTCTCGGATGAAGCGCTCGCTGCTCTTCTTGACGTCTTCTGATGGACCTGGCTGGACGTCTTCTGATGGACCTGGCTGGACGTCTTCATTGTGGGTCGTTACCGGTTCTCCTCCACTGAGGCAGCAGAGAAACAACACAAGGCGCCAGTTCTTTATTGCCACAGTATTGTAGAAAGAGACACACTATAATCACATCCTTTCTTGAAAAGGCACACTATGCAACATTTCAGTTAATTAATATGTTCCATATCGTTTTGGATGATTAAATCGAGTCATTTCAGGTGGAACAAAAGGTTTTCTCGGCCGCCTGCAGGTCTGTAGGGGAAATACCGCACTTGCAATTGCAGGAGCGTCGGGTCGCCCCCACAGAGTCCTGCTTTACGGCATGAGACGGGAGGCTGCGGGCTGCAGCCGTACACTCTTGGGCTCGCAGCGCAGTGGCGATGTCTGTGCAGTTATCATGGCGGAACCAGCGACAGCGAAAAGCGCACGTGGAGCAGGCAAGAAAGAGGAAAAGGGCTCTAGACAGAGAGAGGACTCGTACACGGTGAACATCGGCCAATAAGCCTTTTCCCAATGGCGAGAGCTAAAAGAGGAAGAAGGCTGAGCGGACCTCGCGTTTCTGCTGATGCGATTGGAAGTAATATTGGAACGGTTGGTAGCGGTCCGTACACTCCGCGTTCACCCCGCGCCGAACCTCCCGTAAACTCTGCGCCGTACCAGACAGTACCGGCTTACTTTCACCTCTGCTTGACGGAGAACAGCTGAGCGTCTTTGCAACAGTGCACTTTTATTTTCGGCCTCTGGGGGGTGCCTCGCTGGAAAATCAACCCCAGTTGCATAGTACACCTTTAATCTCAGAGGTCATGTATTGTATTCGGCTCGGACTAAGGCTGAACCGAGCGCTTCCTGCTACGGTAATCCAAGTCCAAACTGCAATGACGTATTGCCCACAAGAACCCAAGTAGAGCGTAAAGAGAGAACAGAAGCTCTACACGAATCACTGATTATGTTCAGCAGTCCAATGGAAATGATGAAAAAAGAAGAGGATGTGCTTCTGGCTCTGCATGTGTGTGTGTGCACATTCCAGATGTTTCTCAAATGTGAACTATAGAGGAAGCTTAATGAAGTCAAGTTTTAAGTGATGTAAAGTATCCACTAGATACACAGGAGGCAGTTTGTGACTAATGGAGCCGTTACAGCTGTAGTAACGGTTCTATAGAAAACAACCAGGCAGAGAGCATGATGTGTGTGTCCTCACGTTGCTGCACAATTCTTCTTGGGCATGTGTGCAGGTATGTTCTCCTTCATGTGCTGGAGATCCTGCAAATTCTTCTGGAAGGTCTCGTCAAATTCCTGAAACACAATGAAGTAATGCTGAGCTTATTCAGAGAAGTGTCTCCTTTGGGGCTGCTGAGAGAGAAAGGCCTTTGCCATTGACTTAACCAGTTATGAAACGAATTGTACACTGTAAATACAGCCATTCATAATGTGTGTCTGGTTATAACTGAAGATAATGAATAAAGTATCAAAATGAATCAGACACGCATTTAATATTTGTGCTGATTATACTGTGGTATTAATGCTGAATTTGGAAAGTCATCTTTACAAGATTACAGATTCTGTCCACCAAAGAGCGGCTAAAAGTTTATTTTACATCTAAACGATCGTGTCCGATTCTCTACATGCGTTTTTTTTCTATAGTAAAGGCAGTAACCTTAAATGACTTCTGCTGTGGTTTGCCACCATCAAATGGGGGTGATGACGATTTTTACCACCTAAAGAAAGATCTACGCCTCCATCGTTGTTCATTCTTATTCTCCATGTGTTCCTTAGTGTATTGGTTTCTCTCAGGGAGACTTGTAGCATGATGCTGCTGATGTTTCCCCACAACAAACACCCTCACATTGTCCTTCTATTTGGTTATTGGTCATGCGTTTCCATTTGCATCATACACTGTAAACATATTTAAGGTAATCGTGCATTCTGCAGATTCATTTCATGGTTTCAAATAAACTCAGTGGCCATTGTGCCTCTTCTTCTTCACACTGTGGATGGATTCCATCATTATTTACCTTCAGCTGCTTCAGTCGCTCTCTCTGCCGACCAACACATTGTTCAAACTCCTCCAGAAGCTTCTCGAGGGCCCTGATCTCCTGTCCCAGTTTGCTCCTCTGAGGCAACGCTGCATGTGGATGGAAAAGAATCAATGAGTCACACGAACCACGAGCCGATGTCGGAGGAGACGCCTGCATCCTACCGACGGCCGACAGGTCCAGCAGGCGGTGCAGGGAGGAGATCCTCCCCTGGATGTGCTGGCTGAGCTCCTCCACCTGGCTCATCGTCACTGAAACAGACAGTAAGAAACGGTGAAATGTTAAAACACACACTAATACAAGTTTCCTCGGCGGCTTCATCATGGAACTTCCCGGTAGAAATCACAACTGTCGTTAGCGGCTCCAGCAGGCTAACGGCCAGCTGTCTGTTAGCATCAACAACACAACAACCAGACACAAACCTACAACAAGCGTCTGCTTCTACGCAAAGTGAAACAATAACTACCTCACACAGAGTTCCGTTGTTTATCCTCCACGCAGCCTTCCCGGGTTCAGGTTTTTGAACCGTGAATGGTGACGTCACTGCCAGTGCGCAGTCGCAGAGGTTCTTCTTCTTCTTTGGTTTATTAGCTGATTACAACTCTTTAGTGCACACGCTACCTACTGTACAGGAGTGTGCAAAGGGACTCGACAGATTATCCTGGCTAAAGTTTAACGGGAGGGCAAAGGAAAATAAACCAATTAATTAACTCATAAAAAATAAAAAAGCCTAGATCCTAGATCATTTTAACTAAACCTGTGTCGTTCAGGAAGTCGCAGAGGTGCTTCCTCTTCTTCGTCTTAAGCATTTCCAACACACAAGACGCCCGGCAGCACGTTGCTGCCCCCTAAAGGTCAAAATGCTCTGTGTGTCAAACGCGTCCACCTTAGTTTAGCCATTGGTCCGCGCAGTTAAGGCTGGCGCATGTTTATTAATTTATCAGATGACTTTTTTGCCCCGCGCATCAACACTGCTGCTTTTCTTCGTCTCTTTTCGCGGACATATTTGTCCTGTATTTCCGCCACAACTTTAACACCCCTCGACCGGCAAAACCGACGTTTGCGGAGATCTACGTCCATGAATTGGAGCCCATCCGCGCGTCTTTATAGTCCATGACGCGTGTGTTTCTAAGTGGTCATATTTACGGATTTCTTCAGACAAAAGCTCTTATATCTGATTCATTCTCTCGTAAAATATATTTGTTTTAATAATGGCGGAATTACGCTATAAACCGGAAATCCGAGACTCTAGCAAGGATGTAGTAAGCAGACCAATCACAGCCCTGCAGCTTGCGTTTCCTTGCGTAGCTTGCGTATCCGAGACGCAAGGGTTGGAAAAAATTGGTCGACACACGCAAGGACGCAACGGGGGGCGGGACTCTACGCAAGGGACACGCAAGAGGCGCTTGCGCACCGTCTGTGCATTTAGAAGAATGATCATTTATGTCACGTTACTCAACTAATAAATGAGCATCTTATTGTAAAGCAAAACTATGAACACATTAATGCCTCAGTGATTACTACAACATATATGATCACACCGCTTTTATTGTTGGTCCTTAAATTTAATTATGTCTTTTTATGTTACTAGACTTTGTTTAGGTAAGATTTGAATGCAGGACTTCTTTTGGAAAACAGCGTTTACAGCAGGTTGTGGTCTTAATATATATGTTTTTACTGAAGTACGATGTTGAATATTGAATTACAATCACTATAAAAATACAGAACATGATGTTCTTCATCACATAGTGTAACCAGAGTGGGATGCTGAGGAGGCTTTCCCTGAGGGGACACTGGACACCTAAGTGGGCCTTGAGTCACATGACTGGATCCCCAATCGACTGAGCTTCCTCCACCTTCCACTTGTTCCTCCATGAAGAGGTGTTCAACCACTGCCATTGAAGTGGCTTTAACCTCAACTGTGGAAACAATGCCTGTCAATAACGGAGTGACAGACTCATTAAGTCCTGACAGGTAAATGGTGCTTTGGTTGCTTTTCTACAGGACAGCTCAGGAGCAGTGGGGATAACGCCTCTTGGATAAAGTCTTCTTACTTTTCTGCTTCAGAGTTGGGTAAAACGGCTCCATCTTGCATTAGATGGTGGCTGATGTATCTTATTGATATCGTTATAATATCAATAACATTGCATATAAGCCAAGCGTAGCTCCATGTGTTTCTCAAAGGGCCTTATATTAAATGCAACAAAAGGCCACTGGGCTTGGCAGATGACTTTGCTATTGTGACAACAACAGAAAGACATAAATTGCGTTTCTTTATGAGTAGCTGCTATTCCTAATCAGTCACAGAGAATGGACTCGCACACTTGAACTAAAATAAGTTGCTCTAAACCATGAAACCCAGCTGAAAGGCCGCAATATCGATGGGAGACCAGACCAGTTAAAAGCCATAAATACAAACATTTATTTAAAGAGTCTAAGGAAACAATCATGGAGCTGTGAAAATCCTGTTCAGGTGCAGTCTCCTAAAAGAAAAAAAAGTTTGAGTCTAAAAGTGAGGGAAACAAATTATGTTTGATGATGATAAGACATAAAATGAGTTGTCTTCTCCTCGTAAGGTTACTCACTCACCCTTCTCCTCGTTTCCTTTGCCAAGTCTTGCCAGAGCTCGATTATCTTTACATCTAATACAAACTAATACTTACATATACCGAAACAAAATACTTACATAAAATACGAATGAATACAACCTAATAATAATAATAATAATACGTTTTATTTATATTGCGCTTTACATGTGAGGACACATCTCAAAGTGCTTACACAGGCAGAAACATTGAACATTAAAAGTACATAACAAAACATTCAGGAGTAAGCTAAAAACAGTTATACTAAGAGAAAGCAATAAAAAATAAATAGGTCTTTAATTTGTTTTTAAAAACTTCTAAAGACTGTGGCCCCCTCAGGTGGTCGGGGAGGGCATTCCACAGTCGAGGCGCAATCACCTGGAAGGCCCTGTCTCCCATGGTGCAGAGTTTAGACCTGGGGACCTGGAGTTTGTGACTGTCAGAGGAGCGGAGATGACGGGTTGGGTTATGTGTAGTGAGTAGTTCTTTAAGGTACAATGGTGCGCTGCCGTGAACACATTGATAGGTCAGGAGACAGATCTTGTAGTCAATCCTGAACCTGACTGGAAGCCAGTGAAGTTTATGGAGGATGGGTGTGATGTGCTCAGATTTTCGCACCCTCATCAGGACCCTGGCAGCGCAGTTCTGAATGTACTGCAGTCTCTGCAGGCTCCTGCCAGGGAGCCCGATGAGGAGCGAATTACAGTAGTCAAGCCTGGAGGAGACAAAGGCATGAACCAGCTTCTCTGCATCAGGAAGAGAGAGTGAGGGATGGAGTTTTGAGATATTTCGGAGATGAAAGAATGCGGTCTTACAGATATGTTGGATGTGGGTGTTAAATGATAGGTGTGGGTCAAATCGAACCCCCAGGTTTGTTATAGAGGATGTCAGTGGAATGTCATGGCCAGCGAATGAATAAACAGTCAAGGGGGAAGATCGAAGTTGGTGTGGGGTCCCAATGAGGAGACCTTCGGTTTTGGAGTTGTTTAACTGGAGAAAGTTGTCAGTCATCCATACCCTTGTCTCCTCCAGGCAGGCAGTTAGCGTGGAGAGTGATGATGCAGAGGATGTGGGGTCCAACCTGACGTAGAGCTGCGTATCATCAGCATAGCAGTGGAAAGCAACTCCATGCCTGCTGATGATGTGGCCCAAGGGGAGCATATAGATGGAAAACAGAGTAGGGCCGAGAACCGAACCCTGAGGTACCCCACATGTAACAGTGTGGGGCCTCGACCTGGCTCCCCCGAGGGCCACGTACGCAACTCTGTCAAGTCAGGTAGGACCGAAACCACTGAAGTGCTGTGTGTGAAATGCCGATGAAGTGTTGAAGACGATGAAGTAGGATGGCATGGTCAACAGTGTCAAAGGCGGCTGAGAGGTCCAGGAGCAGGAGGAGAGATGGTGAGCCCTGGTCAGCAGCCACAAGCAGATCGTTTGTGACCCTGACCAGGGCTGTCTCTGTACTGTGGCCGGAGCGGAAACCGGACTGAAATTTTTCATAGAGACTGTGTGAATGAAGGTGGTTGTGGATTTGGGTGACAATTACTTTTTCGATGACTTTGGAGAGAAATGGAAGGTTAGAGATGGGCCGATAGTTTGATAAAACATCGGAGTCGAGGGAGGGAGAGTCTGAAGAGGTGTGTCTTTAGTCTGAAGATGTAGAGGCTCTCTGCGCTCCTGATGCCATCACAGAGCTCCTTCCATCATTTAGGAGCCACACAGCAAAGAGTGCTGATCTGCTCTCAGTGAGGGAGGAACAAGCAGATGTTGGGATGGAGGCTTTGACCAGGTCCTGGATGGAGACTGGACTCCATCCATCCACAGCAGGTTCTGAAGTGGATGCAGGCAGCCACTGGTAGCCAGTGAAGAGCGCGGAGGAAACAAAACAAAATACTTACATACACTACACATGAATACAAACTAATATTTACATAAACCATAACTAAATACTTACATATAATACAAATGAATACAAACTAAATCAACGAAATATAAACTAATTCAACTTAATACAATTTAAACAACTCAACCCTGTTATTTAACGTTTAATCTTCCTCAGCCCGAACTGCATGATGGGATATACTGGGCCTCAAGGGATAGCTTAGATGTGTCCTCTGATTCGTAGACTGGAAGGCTGCATTAACGAAGCTGATGAAATCCAACAGCTGCGCCGCCATAGACATATATATAAGTCTAGAACGTCCACACATGGCGGCCATCTTGCTACAGTAAGCTTGCTCACCCATAACATTTGTGGGTGGTAATATGGACTTTTTAAATAACCATAACTAAAAATAACCACGCTTTGGTTTGGTTTGTTATAAACGTCAGAGATGTAGCTATGACAGTACATATTGTGAACAATTATGTTATGTTCTAAAAAATAATGTTCTAAAATAGGTACAAGATTTCCCTTTACAAATATACATCATGAAATGTTGAACCCCCCGAGCTGAACAGTTCACAATCAAACAGGTGCTGCGGAATTAGTACCGAGAGCATCCGAGTCAGAGTTTTTATGTGCTTAATAAAGACGGTAAATCAATCCAGACATCAGAGGGAGACAATTAAATGATACAGAGATGTTAATTCTGTGGGACTGCCCAAGGCCAAGTGGATCATTTATATGAGTGGACAGTTCAAGTTTAGCTGGAAAAGAGTTCTGTGGGACCTTCCATTATTCGAGTGATTTGGCAGAACGCAGCACAACCAATTAACCGTTAAGCCTTTTCATCACAAGCAAAAAGTTTGATGGGAGGAAGGCTGAACAGTTTCAGTTCCGTAGCTGTGCATCGTGTGACCCAGATGACATGGGAACAGGTCCAACAGTGGTGCAGTTCACTTTTCCTGCTGCATACTTATGAATAATTATAATCCTATGAAAATAACATTAAACAGAGCAGATAGGTGCAATAAGTACATGCACAAAGTATTCATGTAATTTATGTTAAATCAATATATAGACTAGTAAAACTCAGCATACAGAATGGCAACATAATTACTTTTAAAATAGGAATATTACTAATATAATGAAATAATGAGAATTATGTTGTTTTTTATTGTATTATATTAGTAATGTTCTTTTTATAAAAGTAACATTACCCTTCACAAATATACATCACTTGAACCTAATTTATTGTAACAAAGAAATTGAACAAAATTCTGAATTAACTCTAACAATTAATTTGCTTATGTGTGTGTGGAAAACATGATCTTGATTGAAAACAATCAGTGTGACATGTTGAATTGTTGTGCTGAGCTGCAGTTACTTGAACAATGTGAAATGTGTGTTATCAATTTATTAAAATAACTGTGAATCCCTTTCATATAGTATATAGCAAGGTGTCTCTGCTGAAAGATGTACTTTCCCTCTTGGACCACGAGAGGTCATCCTACCAAATCCATTTGTGCAGAACGCAACACTGTAAATGTGGCACACTAATTCAATAGATTGCCAACGGAAAATATTTATTACCTATTAAGATTTAGACTTGGCCGGGACCTATTTATCAGCAATAAAAAGGTGGAAATGAATAAACTCTACAGAATAATCTCGCCTTATGTGAAACCTAAATTTACACTATAACAAAACATTTCAATTGAAACCGAAGACGAATGCAGGCTCATACAATGAAACCTTGTCTGGGACGTCACACAGCATCACAACGCCGTGATTCAAAGTAGCGTGTTGCTTTCATGTGCGCAACAAGTTACCACTGCGCTTTATTTTGAAAATGAATCACCGGATATGCGGGGTTTCCTCTTTGCTCGAGCTTGATGTGGGGGACGGACTCTCAGCATGGACCCCGTTTCTCCCCAACCAGCGCCCGACATGAAGAAGGACTTACGGTGTTTTCCAGTAGGACCTTCTGCGCGTTGTACTTAGCGAAAGGAGATATTTGTGCCGAAGAGTCCCGAAGGATCACCGAGGATCACCGAGCGAGTTCTGCGTCCAACCCGAAGGACGCAGCGGTCTCAGCGCGGAGTCAACACGGCAACAAGGTGAGGGACGCGTTGTGTGTCCGCTGTGCGGCGGCTCAGCGACGGCACAGAAAAGCAGCTCGTTCCTCACTTCTTCCCTCCTTCCTCACTTCTTCCATCCTTTCCTCCCTCCCTCCTTCCTTCAGTTTTGTGGTTTTATGCAACTTTTTGTCGCTGCGAACATGGAGCCTTAGAGGGTCGCCATGAGACGGCTCCTCTCGGTCGGACCCGCGTCACTTGGCTGATGTTTCCTCGTGAGGTCACACGCACTGCGGCCTTTATTGACGTCTGGCCTCGGGAAGACACGCTATACGCTTGCGTGTGCGCGCGCCCGTGATTTCTAGCTACTTAAACTAACGTATAAAGCTGTTTAAAGAAGCATGTTACTCCATGACGTCTTCACAATGGGTCGACTAGGTATTTATTAGTGGTGGGCATAGATTAATTTCTTTAATCTAGATTAATCTCACTGTAATCTTGAAATTAATCTAGATTAAAATGGCTCATTTGAATTCAGAATATGTGTGCTACCCAAATAATAACTAAAAGTCTTTGAGAACAATTGTTTCCGTATGATAGAGTAAAGTTCCTGACGCTTCCTGTTCATAAATTATTCTAATATTTGAAAGCCTTGAAAAGGTGCAAAGGTGCAGGACCACATAAAGTTACATACGTACACAACACACAGCTTAATATAACAAGGGTGCAAATCGCGTCCCACTGCTATTTGCACTGCTATAAGGCAATCAGGTATTACAGGATGAGGTATGACGAACAGTTGAGCAGCATAGTTTAGTCAATAACAGATATGCAAAAATAAATAAATAATGTTCCCCTTTATATGGCACTATCACTCCCGTAGTTCGCGCTGAGATCGCTACCCAGCCGTTAGGAGTCTAGCTCAACCACCGACTCGGTAATAGACGGCAGGCTACGTGCTCAACCATGGAGCGTAATGCCGCTTTCCATTTGTCTCGTAAATCCGCCGCCCGAGTTGGAAAGTGTAAATTACCCAGCTTTCTTACGGCATTTTGGGAAGACACGCCCCCTTTTGGTCGCTAAATCGGGCGTCCGACTTGTGATTCTGAGAGTACCCCGAGTATACGACAATTCATATCAACTTCCATGTAATGTGGGCGCAGACATCTTTGTTTTGCGAGGCGTATGTTCGTATGTCGTATACCACTAGTATTTATATTTGTATTTATTAGCACTGGCCTCAGCTCAGTCTTTTTTCCTGATGATGAAGATGATGAAGATGAGGAGGAGGAGGAGCCAGATGCTCTTATATTGACGGAGTGGCTATTTGTGTGGTTATTTTGGAGGAATTCACCAGTGAAATGTAAGCCCCCATCACCCCAGGGAATTGGTGTATGTCACATGTTTTACAGCATCCACCATTTTCTGAGAAGACATTTAATTATTTCAACACCTGCTGATCCCTCCAATGGAGGCCTGTCCACCTCGTCCCGGCCTCCCCACACAGAATGTGTCCTGTGGGACTGTTCAGGATGGACTGAGCTGCTCCTCAAATGTTCTAAAGGGAAAAGAAAGAACGTGAATAAAATAAAACGACATAATCCAAACTCAATGACCTGTTATTCTAATAATAAGAAAAACCTTGCTGGTCAGGAAAAAAGATTATTGCTGTACAATTTGTTGTACAATAAGTCGTTGATGTAAAAAGTGATTATGTCCATATATTGTACAATTAGTCAATCGAATAAAAATGAAATATTGTGTCCTTTATGTGTTTACAATAAGTCTTGTCGTCTCCATGTATTGAACAAATGGCCCATGTCCTGTTCAATAAGTCAGAAGTGATGCATGATTCTGCACATGGTACCGTCCATATCATCCCAAAGGCCATGTCACACAATAACAAGGACACAAAGACATAACAACCGCTGAGCTGAACCAGCGGCTCGTGCAGCTGAGGTAACATGAACAAGTCCATTTCCCAACAGGCCTCCATGTCTTTTTTCTCCTTTTTTTGCACGCGATGGAATCAGAGCGGTAAATTCTGAAGAGAAAACGGCGGTGCTCTTTGACATGTGAGCGTAGGAAACGGAGGCTGTAGAACGGGTCCTTTTCTACCCGCGTGTACCGTGTAGCTGCTTGGTCAGCGTGGTGCAATCCCATTTAGACCAGCTTGTTCTAGCAGCATAACACTGTTACCATCTACAGTCAGTCATGGCGCGACATCAAGGACATCTGCAGAACGAGGATTACAATTTTTTTTATTTTGGTTGCTTTCGTAGTCAAACTGTAGTTCCAGTACCAGCGGAGGCCCAACGGCCAATCGACGGCGTCCAAGCCGCTGGCAGCCATCTGCATGGCGTCCCCTCTGAGGACCTTCACACTGCCTGCCCGGTAGCAAATGGTGCACTACACGGGTCCCACTTCACGCCACTGACCCC
Source organism: Apeltes quadracus (assembly GCA_021346845.1). Lineage (NCBI taxonomy): Eukaryota > Metazoa > Chordata > Actinopteri > Perciformes > Gasterosteidae > Apeltes > Apeltes quadracus. Next base: position 70,540 of record CM037935.1, on the reverse strand, counting down.
CAATAGGGCTGTCACAATGTCACATTGTGGTTGTGCTATTATTGCACTAACATTTATGGCGATATGTGATATTATTGCAATTTTCAGACCATTTTATGCCACTGATAACATAATGACAATATAATAGCATAGTAATACAAGTACGCTATTACAAAGAACTAAAACGTTTTATTGGTCAGAGTAGTTGGACATTAGAATCGGAATGTGAAAAAACATATCCTAACTAAATAAAACCAAGAAATAATAAGTGCAAGGGTCACGAAGCGGGCGAAGCATCGGGCTTGATGTGATGCGTTTGGGCTCAAGAAAATGTGTCCTGCGGAAAAGCGAACCCCGGCAGCCGTAGAGGTTAAACCAGGGCTTCGACCGCCGGCAGAGCGGCGCGGTGCCACAAACAAGCGGCCGGCCCGGGACGGCGCCCTGCGGTCCTCCCGCCAAAGAGGCCAACGAGCAGTCCGTAGGAACCAACAGTAGTTCAGGTTAAAGGCGGCGGATGCTTGTTGTTTTAGGGGAGATTTTAGCTTTGTTGTGTCGGCTGTTTTTTGGTGCCACAGTTTTTAAACTAAGTCGACTCACCGGCTCGTTCACATCGATTGGTCGATCGATTTCAGTCAGAAGTTTGACCAATCAGCGGTGAGCAAAGAAACAGCTGACGTAGTTAATTCCTAGCTTCTGTTCTCTGTTGCGATCATTGCGGCTTCACCTTTTCTTCCAAATCCTGTGGACATCTCAGCGCAGATTGTTAGAAGAGCACTTCGTAGAGTTTTTAGGGACTAAATCCCCTTGACTTTCCTGATGCTTCCGTGTATGAAAGATACAGATATTCCGCGGAAGGAATAACTTATCGTTGCGAACTTGTTGAGCCGCAAATAACAAATGTGACTCGTCGAAGCCGCTCTTACTGCACCGCAAACGGTTTGTATTACATACCATTCGCCTATAAAATGTATTTCTTTAACGTACGCATTAACGCTATCAGCAATGTTCCTCTAATATTGTTCTCTTGCTTTGGCAGCAGAGACGGTGTTACTGCGTGCTCTTCATATTTCTGAAGAATAATTTCTTGCTCCTCCGCTGAGAAATATGTTGCCCTCTCTCAATCCATATCGTACGTGATTGGTTGTTCGGTGCCAACGTCACTCTTGTGCGCAGAGTAATCAGAGTTTGAGGATCAAAGCCTGGGTTGACAAAGTAAGTTGATGAGCGGCATCATGGTACCAATAAAGCCTGATTGCTTCGGCCTGGTTTTGTCGATTCAGAACCAATTCTGGAACCCTGAGTTTGTTCAACCAGCTTCATGGTGCAGGCCCCTGGTCCCCTTGAGCTCTGAACTTTATTCATACCTCTGTTGACTCGGACCACACAACCGGATGGATGTGTGGTAATCAGCCAACGGGCTGTGTGACCAGAGAGAGGAAACGAGCCCTGCGGCGAGGACGCAACACTTTTTCACGAAATAATCTCGACAATAACGCAAGCCACCGCCCGACGTGGGAGGAGGGATTAGGACAAAGACCATGTTGGCTGTGAAGCCGTCCTTATTAACAGCTTTCCCCGTGTCTCTGTCCAGCGCGTTGTCGTGTTGTTGTGTCGCACACGGTCGCTATCCGGAGGCCAATGTTTCATTTTTTACTGTTGAGTCACGCAGCGTCCGCTGTTTTACATTTCTGTTTTAGTGACGCTAATTGGTGAGTTTTTGAGGTGTTGGATATCGTGGAAATAAACCGCTTTCTTTTTTTAATCTCATTTATGTTGAGCTAAAACTGCACAGATCTTCTCGTCACACCTTCACAGAGAAGGCAGATGAGTGTGTTCTGCAGGATGTTGAACTATTCCTCTTTAAGAAAGGTCTGCATCAAGGATACGTCAACGTCAGTCTGTTAAGGTGAACTTTAACCGTCTGTGGTTGTGGGTTCCTGGGATGAGGTGTGTGTCAAAGACATGTGACGTGCTTTATGTCCTACACGGGGCGTTTAGAGCGCTTGGTTTGAACGCAGCATCAGCTTGTAAGAGCTTTACGAGGAGACACACACTGGAAAGCTGGATTTTACACCATTATTATGTTGAGTAAAAACACGTCATTTATGTTCTGATAGTTTGTACTATCCGCTGATGTTAGTAGTGGACAGTCTGTTTTCTTGTGTAATCTCAAGTCTGGGAACATTACTGGCTACGGCAGTGTTTCCGCCGCCGCCACCCTCACCGGGAAAAGTTTTAAGTATGAAACTGGACACTTTGCTGCTGCACAAATAATATTTATTTCTTAAATATATTTGAGGCTACAAATTAATTCACATTTGTGTGCCTTGCGCACACATTTTATTTTTCATGGTTTTTGGAAAAATAAGTCCACGGCTCGGTCGTAGGGGAACTTGCAAAGAGGGGGGCCATTGATGCTGAGTAGCAGCCACGCTGCTAGATGGTCCCCCTGCAGCCTGTTCCTTAAGTCCGTTTCACCTATAAAAGGAATTTTTAAAAATTGAGTGTGAGGGATATTGATAGCCAAACAATCTTTCATTTCACATAACAGTGAAACGTCTCCCCCTATTCATGGTGGAAAATCTCTCTCACACCAGAGGTTGGCACTGGGAGGGCAATGGCTGCCAGCTTACTGAGGGAGGGGTAGATCTGACACCACTCATCGTGCTGGGATGCTAGTTTGCTCATTATGGTATATAGCAAATAATAATAATAAACCCACTATTAATTACATTATCTTAATGCAGTGTAATTACTTCAGCATGTAAATTATGCACCTAAAAAAAAAACGTGAGGAAGACTTTCATCAATCGCTCTGATATCAAATCAACAGCCACGTGCAGTTTAGCTCGCAGGTGAAGAATACAAACAACTAAATCACCAGTTAACTTGATTTAAATTAGCAAGAACTATAGACTAATACAAGATCAGGCTTAAATTAACTGACAACATAAGTTGTATCCAGGGGTGAAAGTAAGCCGGTACTAGCCGGTACGGCGTACCGCTACGATATTCGGAGCCGGTACGGCGTACCGCTACGATATTCGGGGCCGGTACGGCGTACCGGGAAGAAAACTGTACGGTCTATGAAAAATATTGCGCTTTCAGCATGACAACACAACTGCCAACGTCCCCCCCTGGTGATATCACTCACAGGTCTCATGGACGCGCACACTGACTGACGTTCTTCTCCAGAAAGCTGCGGTCTCTTTTCCTTTCTCTCCCTTGTCAGCCGGGTGGTGCGCGTGTCCGCTTGCTGTGTGAAGCGCGTCTCCGACACGCTGATAGGCGGCTTTTGCACTGTACGGCCCTATTCTGATACTGTGGCGGCAGAAATTTAGCCGTGGCGGGCCGCCACTACCAAATCAACGTAGGGGAAACACTGTACGGCCCAGTTTCCTTTGTGTTGTTACCCCGATGTCTCAGACAGGCCTCCAAAGTCAGAGGGCAACGCAAGAAGTAAGATAGCGGTGACCCTTTGCTAAGTCCCGCCCTGGAACGGGCCAATCACATTGTAGCAAAGGCTGCGCAGACTGTCACACTATTCTTTCAGTGTTTATGATCATGCTCTTTTTTATTGTGGATTTGAACCTGCAGTTTTAGCTTTTTTAGATAGTAACCATGACACTGTATCCGGATTTACGGGAACATTTACTGACTCATTTGCCAGTTGAGCTGCAGTTTTACACGTCTGTCTTTTTAAGCAGCTTGCACTGGGTTCATTTAGTTTTTCCAAAGATGCAATATTTCTTGAGTGCGTTACAGTGTGGTCTCCATTGTCTCTCTGCTTGTTTTGGAGTATCAGCGTTGCCTTAGCAAATGCTCAATTTGTAGCAACAACACACAGTGATAAGCTTCACACCAAAGCTCAGTGGTAAAGAACACGCTAGAAAGCAGCTACATGTTCCTGTGTGGAGGCAAACAACAGGGTTACATAGAGCTTGGAGATTGATATACTGCAGAGGTCACATTCACAACCTTCCCAAGTGTTTCTGGTTGGTGAGAGTTAGACTACTTACTTCTGCCGGCTCCTTCAACCTCTGGCAGGTGTGTGTTTGAAGGTCAGATTGGTCTGAGGGATTTGAATTTAGAGAATGACATTTGTAAAACAAACTGGGCGTTCCTTTTTTTTCCTTTCACTTTTAACCGGCAACTTGATAGAGACCCAATGACAATGTACTGAAATATGACTGTCCTCCTGTGAGGAAAGCGCCTGGGAGAGGTTCACATCGTGCGACATGGCGAAATTCTTTCACACACGCAGCATAGAGCAGACATAAGCAGATCAGTATTTGTTAGCTTAAACTCTCAGTATTTTCTCAATCCAAAGAACGGCTTAACGTTGTTTAAGGCATGTGCAGGATGCTCCTCCACTAGGACTCAAGGATGCACTGATGGATCCGTCAGGGGTCACTGGGACTTTGACCGTGTACAGTACAAAATGTTAGCTTCTCTCTTCTGAAAAGAATTCCAGTTCAAAAGATTCTTCAACACTCTACTCCCATGTTGTGGGTGCACATGAGGCACTGCTACTAAAGATAAAATTATATATATATATATTAAATTATAACATGCACATTGTTAACAGGTTTTAAAAGAAACAGGCCTTTTCAACGGATGTTAAAAATGGTTTACAGCAGCTAATTAGAGCACACAACATTTCTCTCTGCCGGGGATCGAAACTCGGCTCCTTTGGTTGATTGACATCTTGTTTCCACCAGTGAGCCACAGTCTCAGACCTTTTCAGGACTTCTGTGAGTTTCGCGATCGTCTTCGTTCTCTTTGACAAGCCGAAAACGCACAGAGCTGAAACGTTAATTATTATCTGTTAGCCTTTGCTTTCTGCTTGCGCTTAGTCAATAGATGTAAAACGAGATGCCGACGTTCTTTGTTTAGAAATGTCGGCAGCCGTCTTTAATCAGTGATAATCACTTTGCCCCCCAGGACTTCCTGGGACACGTGATGAGTCGCACCCTAAAAGGATGCCACTCATGGTGGGAGTGTGTGTGCAGCAGTAATTGGTCGGCATTTCGCTGCATTCACCGTAAACAGGCCGCCGTGGTTGAGTGGCAGCTAAAGCTCCAGCGGCCACACGTGACAAAGGCTGTCTGGAACAGTGGCTCCCACGCTTTTATTATAATAATCCCTGAAAAATACACACCCCTGCTGCCTGGCAACCAAACGTATCAAATGTAAGCACACACACAGTCAGTTATAACTCCTACAGCTTGTAGTGTGCAAAGATTTGATTTTAAGGGAACATACCAAACTAGTACCGCTGCTGAGGCAACTGTTCCTGCAGCAGCATACCTACGCTGACAACACATGCATTAAAAGGATGTTTAATGCATTAAGGGTCAGAAATTTCTCCTAGTTGTGATAATGCAGCACGCAAACAAAACTAAAACATTGTAGCATTTGAAGACTGCTGTCTAAAGAAAAATGAATAGGAGCATAATAGTGTTAATTTTGTCAGATGAGACTAAATATGTTCGTCAACGACCTTTTTTGTTCATGACTAAGACGAGACAATGACGAAACTGCACTATTCTCCAGAAACGCTGACTAAATTAACATGCGTTATTGTTGACGAAAAAAGACGAGACTAAAAAGTTTTGCATAAAATAAAAACTAAGATAAAATCTCTCTTCAGTTACGTCTACAATCGTCTCTACTTTTTCATCACAAGATAGAAAGAACACTTACAGGACTCGCTACCAGCTCCTCTCGAATCAAAGTCCGTCCCGGACTCTTGGCTGGTAGCGCTACCTGCTAGCGGTAGCACTACTTGCTAGCGAGAGGGGCTGGTAGCACTACCTGCTAGCGGTAGCACTACCTGCTAGCGAGAGGAGCTGGTAGAGCTACCTGCTAGCGAGAGGAGCTGGTAGAGCTACCTGCTAGCGAGAGGAGCTGGTAGAGCTACCTGCTAGCGAGAGGAGCTGGTAGAGCTACCTGCTAGCGGTAGCACTACCAGCTTCGTGCGTCGTTTTAGGTGTAGGGACCCTGAGCAAGCTACTAGTTTGCGAAGTTTGCTGCTGTTTTTGAACAATATTACTGGTCGAAAAAATGCTATTTGGAAAGCCTTTGGCATATGTGGGCCGAGCTCTGTAGTGGTTGATCGACGAAAAATACTGTCTCCACAGCTTATTTGACGTGTTTAAATGCAGAAAAACACCTTTTGGTCCATTTTCGCCGGAATTACACTTTAACATGTAACTGAAACGAGGGGATTTAAATTGACGCTCCTCATTCTAAATTAAAGTAAACTAAAGTGTATATATATCAGGGGAAAAATAGGGTTAGTTTGAAAATATCGGCATATCGAATATCGGCAAAAATCCCAGTATTGTGTATCCCTACTTTTGACTAAAACTAGACTAAAATGAGACTTAGTCGTCTAAAACTTGACTAAGAAAAAAAGATATGTGAATGACTAAATGTGACTAAAACTAACAAAGACAATTGCCGCAAGACTAAGACTAAATTAAAAATAGGTGACAAAATGAACACTAGAGCATAACTAGTTTTGTAACCATTGCATAACTATAAGGAGAGAAGTTGGACCTAAGTTGGACCGTCTGTCCCCCCAAGCCCGTCTGTCCTTGGGGGGACAGACGGGCTGGTGGAGGGGAGTAGGAGGGCTGGAGGTCGAGTCTGAAGTCTTTCGAGAACGAGTCTCAAGTCAAGCATGAAGTCACTGTGTGCGCACTCGAGTCCTGGCTCAAGGGTATGTTTATTATAGCCTGTGTCATTTTCACAGTAGAGATCTTTCAGTACCATTGGTACTGAATTCCATACCTGGACAACCAATCTGATACCATTTCGTCATATACAAAGTAAATGTTCATATGTCTGTATGCAATGTCACCAGTTGGTTTCAGGATTGCTGCCTTGAAGCCTTGAGTTTGGTGATATGTCCGCCGCAATAATGATAAAGTAAATGTAAAGGCTGGCCCCTGCTTCTGCAACTGCGGCTGCGCCTTTAATTTGTGTCGAAGACGACCTAGAGAGTGGCGTCTTTGTGTGTGGAGGTCGTTGGTTAGTTTTTTTCGAGAACATATTTGTCCCGTCAATGTGATTCACTCTCTCCTTAAAAATCGCCCTTTTAAAAAAAGTTGGTCTTATGCTATGAAACCGGAAATGTGAGACTCCGCTAGGATGTAGTTAGCAGACCAATCACAGCCTTGCGGGCTGCGTGACGTTTGCGTAGCTTTTGATTGGTCGAAGAGGAGATGAAAAAGCGCTGAAGGGGCTTTTGCATGCAGACGGAACCATGAACTAGGCTTAATCAGCAGGGATGTCCTGTGCGGAGGATTCACACGTATCTGGCTGGGGGGCTTCAGAATGCTTCACTTCATGAACGTACTTCAGGGAAAGTGTAAAAATGCAAAAGGCCGCCGGAGAGTTAGTTTGTCTGTTCTGGGCTTCACGACACCCCCTCAAAGTACAAAGGACTCATTTGACGCGTAGTTGTCTAGTGATTGAAAAACCTGGACATCAGAGTTATGAAAGTCCTGCTCAATTACTGCTAATATTTCCCCCTTATTCCAACACACTGGTCGTACATAAAACCGTGTGAGTCCAGAGAGAGAACGAGAAAAGAGACAGGCATCATCACCTTTGTCTGCTAACAAACCCAATCTGACAGCTCTGAAATCCCAGAAGCCGTTTCTAACACTTTTTTTGCCTCACACACAGCACACCAGACTCCACGAGGGTCTATTGTGACGTTGGACCATCATGTGGTTGGAAAGTCTAGTTCTTGCACTTTGTGCATGGGAGACTTTTCTGGGAAAAGGGTCCTGCAGGGAACGAGGCTCCGTAACGCCATGTGCCGTCTATCACCGTGACATCGTTCCAAATCCAAAGTTGGGGGTGGGGGGAGCGAAGGGTGGTCTGATCTGGAGCGGCACTCCTGTATGTGTGGGCGGTCCCTCACCACGCCTCTGTGGTTATGGACACAGGACATGCCTAGCCGAGGTTGCACGTGCACATCCGCCTCTCTGCGGCAAACGAGGTGGGGTGGGATTTGATCATCAGGGGGAGAAACCACGCTCACACTGGCATGAAAGAACCAACTGTGTGGTGGTTGAGTCCTCCGTGTCCGTGTGAATCGTGGTGAGACACCACAGGATGCTGGTGATTAAAGAACAGCACATTTCCATTGATCAAGGTGATGAAACCTGCTCCATCCACACTATTCTCATCTGAGGCATGTAAAGAAATCATTCGTATTCATAGCGTGTGTTTTCTTCCAAAAATGTATATCTTGCTAAAATATATCAAATTTTGCCCAAATTATTCCACACTGTCCACATCTTTTTAGGATCCTTGCTGTAACATAAAACCCAAAGTACCCAAACCCCCTCACCCCCCCCTGTTGTTCTTCTCTGACGTCTGTAAGTACCACAGTTGACAGATGTTTTCTCTTGTGTGTTTTGGAAACAGGAAACCGTCTATTTTTCTTTTGTTTGCCACCCATGAATAAATTGATGTGCATCGGCGGCTGGGGCCTGAACCCTGTCTTGTGGCTTGGTGTGATAAGGCCCCGGCCTGCTGCCACTTTGGGCCACGGTGCCGGCTGATAGAAGAGCCGGAGGTTGCCCCCCCCCTCTGTCTCATTCCTTCCATACCAGACATAGCTTCTGGCCAGCTGAGTTCGACCCAAGCCTCTCGCTGTACCCCCCGTTAAAAAGAACAGCCAGAGTCAGCATTCAGCTGCATAACACATAATTACAACAAGTTGTGGAAACATCCCAGCTCCTCTCACTGCCTTCGTGGGATTCTGAGTGGCGCTGTGTGTTTTTTAGGGCTGCAACTAAGGATATGTTTTGTAATGGACTAATCTAATGATTATTTCCCACAGTGTAGGAGCGTGGAAATACACTAAGAAGTTTTCCTTTTGGCTGCAACGTGTGGCCGTTTATTTCTTTCCATAACTTTCCAGACTCCTTCATCTGAGGGAGCACGAGCCTCTGAAGGACTAATGCTCTGTGTGCTGAAACACACAGAGCTTTACTTGTCACGTTTTAGGCTCTAGTGGGGTTTTATTATGCCACAGTAGATCTCTTGTAATTATGTAGATATGAAATAATTCTTTTCCACAATCGTGTGTTTGAAGAGGGCCAAGCGGAGGTTAATGTTAACCATTTCGAACAGGTTTACTACATTACATTTGACATAATAATAGGGTTGGCAAGCATCCTCCACGAGACGCGTCATGTAAACCTTAGGATAAGCTAACGAGGCTAGCGTTGCTGCAGTGAGCTGAGCTTAAAGGTTCCTGTCGTGCTGCTGTGAAACGACAAGTCTCTTTTGTTTGGTTCGCTGATGAAATGCTCCCCGACGTTTTTGGCTCTATATACAACTTTATAAACTTTCCTTGGTGCATGTGTCACAGTTGAAGCGTTAGCGCCCCCAGCACTTCCTGTAGTGTATTGCGATGCCGAATAGAAATAGAAATCCGCCTCGACGATTTTTTAAAAATCGACTAATCGTAGTGTTTTTTACCATAACCTGACGCCCAGACAGGTGCTTTGATACTAAAACGAACCCACTGCATGTTCTATTAAACAGTCCCCAAAAGCACTCTGTTTATTGTCTCACGAAGCCTTAAAAAATACATTACCGTCCGGGTTTTGTGCTGTGGCTTTAACACATCATGTGTGACAAATAAAGTGCACGTCGCTCCCCCACCGGATCCCCAAAAATCTGTTTCTAATAAGCCTGCTGTGAATAATGCTGGTTCGCTATGCAGCTGAGCCAAATAAAGTCATTAAGCGATCGTTAAACAATTGTCAGTCACACATTATGGTTCTTTGGGACACTTAAGTACAAACAAACCATTGGCAAAGGAACAGTGTGTAGCATTTAGGGGGATCTATTGGCACCAATGGATTATCATGTTATAAAGTATATAAATGTTGGAAATCCTACCTCACCTCAGTTTAGGATCTGCTTAAATAAATAAAGTCTTAGAATCGTATCTTAAGTAAGGATGGCAAACTGTGCTGCAGTCTCTTAAGTATCTTTCTTTGAAAATGCTACTCAAACAATACATATTTAATATTCCATGTCCGGGAGGGTGAGAGTTCTCTGGAGAGGCTACAAGGCATCTTGGGGTCAGCCAGAGGTCAGAGGGCGTGCTCAGATGAAAATAGTTATTTAATAGGTTTTGGATGCTCATTGTGTGACAAGGAACAACCAACTGCAGCAGCTTATGTCTTCATTATTTGGTGAAATGTTGGTCGTGGGTAAATATATGGAGGAAAGGTTCATCATTGTAGTGCTGTGCCTCCCGGAGCTTTATTTCTATTTTTTTCACTCTTTCCATCCAATGACGTCACAATCTTGGGTTGAAAGGTCACCAATACTGAAGATGGCTGAATGAAGCAGTAAAGCTTCTGTGCGCAAGTTCTGCTTGTTATTCTTTTCCCTTCACTGAAGAACTGCTTAACAAACGCATCTTCACCATGCTCCTCCTCTTCAGCTCTCGTCTCTTCAAGCTATCTTAAGCTCCTGTCCATCAGCACAGGCGATGGACACGGCCATCTTTAGTGGCCTCGGCCTGTTATCACGACACTCTGGCGGCTATTGAGTCTGCTTTGCTTCCACACGCAGATGCCAGCACGCATCATAGCACTGACCCACACACACACACAGAGTTCAGAAGGCCTGGCATGTGGGCCGTGTCCATGTGTGGTAAGGCCTCCAGCAGCTTCCTGTAACACGCCAGACTTTAGTTGGTTCTGGGGTCATGGCTTTTATTTTGGACCGTTGAGACGGTGCTAATGACCTATTTATATCGCTCGGGCTGAGATTGCATCTGAAGGGTCTCCGTGCAAATGTGTGTCCACACCAGCACTAATAGACAGGAGGAAGGCTGTGGAGGAGTAAATCAGACACACTACAGAATAAAGGTCACCAACTACTTTGAATCAAAGCTGCGAATGAAGACACATCTGACTAGAATATGTTCAAAGAGGAGTCAAGGATGAGGATCGAATCTGTTGACTATCTGCATAGTGGGTGGAGGGCAACCCTCCCCACCGCTGTGTTCATGGTTACTTCCTTCTCAAAGCTATTTACACGAAGGGCCGGCAACCGATGGTCCATTTACACCCACATTGAGACTGAAGCAGAGCATATTGACAGGTCTCTGTGTCACTCTTTATCCTAAAGGGTTCACTCAAGTGCATTGGTTGCGTACATAACCAACACGGCGACAGCCATATTCCAAGATGGCGGCCGGAAACATTTTAGAAAGCAAATCAAGGCTTCAATCCGGTGTGTGTTTGAATCATGTCACATAAACATCAGCATCGTTTGAAACCTTTCTCAGGTTAATGAAAACCAAATAAGATACAATGAAAGCCACCGGCCTGCTGTGTGAACAGTGTGAATCGCATCATGCTCATCCTCACCAAATCAATTCAGTGAGCATTTTAAAGCACTCCTTTCTTTAGCTGCCTTTGTCAGGGATTCTGTGTTGACTGACAACAAGTGGTCTTTAGAAGCAGCTTGAACCCCCGCGGAGGGATGAGGGGGCCGGGTGGGCTACGGAGCAGGATTAACTCCATAGCCAGACCGACAGAAGGACAAGAGGATCTTAAGTCACCTTAATGCCTCCTGCTTAGTGACTGAACCTCCACATGCTGTATGTGAGTTTCCTGTTTGCAGGCTGCCTTTCAAAACCACAAGGTGTCTCCAAGGAAATATCATCAATAACCGGTAAACATCCACAGCGGAGACGCTATCTCTGTAGTGGTGCCACGTATACAATGGATGCTCAGTGCTGTTGTCCTGGTGGGCACTGTGGGTCCGTCTGTTCAGTCGGCCCACCGCTTTGCTTCCATGTACATGGGAATATTCATGAGGCCGCTCAATACCTCCTACGTGGAGGGACATTGGTGAAACGCGTTGGCCCCAAAGCCACAGGCTTCATCTGTTTTGCTGCTTTAGCAGACATCAGAACGTGTGAGGAAATGATACCACTTGTACGACGCGTCATTAGCGTCACTCTGACGAGGCCCAGATGGAGATCTCCACAAACGCCGGTTAGCCAGTCGAGGTGGTGGACAAAGTTGTGGAGGAAAATATGGGCCAAATATTAGTAAATACAAATAAACAAACCAACGTCTTCCACACACACAGACGTCACTCTTTACTCTGCCGTCTACAGACGTTCCTCCTGCGCCATGGAATCAACGGATTTCATGCTTCTGAATTTGGGCCAACACGTTTTGGGGTGTTGTGCGTCAAGTGTGTACATACACAATGGCCGCTTAATACGCAAAGTACCAGTGTGTCATTGTTTGACCTTTTTAACTAAACCACGTGGACGCGTGTCTAAGAGGCATCTGTCTGTCCCCCCTTGCCTTGGACTTCCTCTATCCGATGTGTGTGCCTGCGCGCTGTGAGAAAGGCTTCTTGTCCCCTGTCGAGTGTGTGACTAGGACTTGTAAGGCTCCCTTGTTTCCCTGCGACTTCCTGTTTCCTGTCCATGAATGGGCCGACCGCATCAGTGACCCCTCCTCCCCCCCCCCCCCCCAACCCTCCAACCCCGACGTGTCCTAGCGACGCGGCTTCAATCAGAAAACACTCGCTGCTGACTTCATGCACACGATGAGATAACGCATCTCATTCCTCATCTTTAGGCTGGACCAAAGAATGACTCAGCATCTTTAGCTCCAGGACCAGGACCAGAACATCATAAGACTCCAATGTCACAGCGCAGCTGATGCGGTGCTGTTTAAAGCGCATGTAACGTTAAAGGAAAACCCATAAACACTTCAGTCAAAAGTTTGGAAACACCCACATTTCTCATTGAGTGCCCTGAGAAAGTGTGTCCAAGCTTTTGACTGGTCCTGTATTCATACAGAGCTGTTCGATATGTGAAGGTCCAGCTGGGACACCTGAACAGAACTGATGCATTTTCAATGTCGGCTGGGAGGAGGTGTTTGCATCTCTTTCCAACTTCTAGATATTATATTTCAGACAAACCATGGATCGACATTTGAAGTAATTGCAGCTAAACACACCAGGAAGAGTCATTTGTTCACAAAAGAGAAGCATAGTGTCAGCGTGTCATTGAAGGTTCAAATTTAGGTTTCATACACTCCAAATTCACTCCCAAGTCTTTTTTATGGGTCATTTAACAAGACATTTTACATCATTAGAATAACATGAAGCCTTTTGGAGGGGGTGTTTTGGTTACAGCACACCTCGAAGGGTTCGGCTACACTGACGCCAGTACAACGAGTCGATATGTTGCATTAACTGCATCCAACCTGTCCAACAGGCTCCTGCAGCACTTTGATGGGAAGAGAAGCGTCTGTGTGGAACGAAACACCAACTGTTGTCCAAAGAGTCTCTTGTGTTTTTAGTACGGTGGCCCTGACAGCTCAAAACTACGGCAACTAGTGGAGACTCATATTGTTATTTATTATTGAAATAATAAATGGTACACCATTAACTTGAACAAAATGTAAATTCACAGGAATTCAATTAATTCATGTGTTGATATTATATTCATAATATAATCAGGGGACTATATGTGTTACTGGTTTTAAATACATGCAACATTGAATTCATTTTCTGAACTTACTATTGTTTTGATTTCCCATCTGTATAAAAACTAGTAATCCAAATGACTGATAACAATCTAAATGTAATGTGTAAATGTAGTGTAAAAGCATATCGTCACAATATTGATGTCAATGTATATAGTAAAAGAAATATTGGGATATTATCTCCACATTGTTCATGACGTAAAGGATTAAAATGATGTAGGCACATTTAGAAAAATGACTAAAATAATAAATAAATACATTGTTTCAGGAATGATTTTTGCTTAAATATTCTGTTTGCTTGATTTAGACATTATGCACCATTATTTTCTGTTTAGAGGGACTTTCATCCAGATGTGTTTTACACTTTGTTTTCTGCTCAATGCTTCACCAGCTGTTGTAGCTTGTCTGGAGGCCATTGTAGATTTGCGTTGTGTTGAAAAATACCCACTTTATGTCTTCGATGCTAACTTTGTCAACATATTGCTTAAAATTCCAAACCTCCCCTCTATCCTTTTCTTCTAGAGTCCATGGCCATGAAACTAAATCCCCAACAAGCTCCAGTCTATGTAAGTATCTGCCGTCATCCACAGCATCATCAGCAACACACAATCATGTGCTACAAAAGAAGACAAACAATAACACTATTGCTTATAAAATAATGGATACGATTGCTATTGAATCAAGTGGTAAAGTAATGTTTCTCCTCGTTTCTGGTTCAAACTGAACTGGTTCAGACATTCCCCTTTGGGGTAATAACCAATATTTAGGCCTATGACAGGCCTAGTAGCTCCTGCTGCTATTTGGGATTAGCCTACTGCTATCTAGAAAACATTAGCATGCTAAGAATAAGAAGATGAACATTCTGTCTGCCAAACGTCAGTGCGTGGCCATTTAACCCCCCCAGTGGTAACTTAGCTAAATGCCATACAAAACTCTATTTACGGTGTTAGCGTGCTGGCGTTAGCATTTAGCTCAAAGCTAGCAGTCACAAAACTGCTAGCATGGCCTTTATGTTAACTCTTGTTAAGACTATTAAAAAAACACCAATTGTCTCAGCTAAGTGGAATACAAAGTCCCATTTATAGAATAGACCTAGTTAGTTTAATTAAATGTGTGGTACAAGGCTAAAACTGCTCAGTGTGTCTTTCTCTCTGGTTGTGTGTGTGTGTGTGTGTGTGTGTGTGTGTGTGAGATAGACTATACAACCTATTTATAATTCAGAGATCTTGGTTACAGTGACATTACACATACAACCTCTTTTGAGACCTCTTGGTCTTAAATTGAATCGTCTGATGAACAGCCTGTTTGAGTTTGATTGCAGTTTTCTCTTCTTTTTGTGTCTTTCTCCGGTTTCTTCATTATGCATTTTGTAACTCTACTTACAGCCTGGTTACGTTCCATCAGCATGAAATGCAAATACCTGTAACCTTTCCGTAGGATTTCTTCAGGAGTGTATACCGGTAACTCATGAAAACAAAAAGATACATTTATACATTTTGTACGCGAGTATTATTTATCTACTGCTGCGGAAAATACTTTGTGCAAAGGGTATTCCAGCGGCGCCTCCTCCATCCCCGAGATGCATTCTAAAGAAATTGTGTGACCCCAAATGGATCCCTCGTGCAACCGAGTGCTGCGTGAGGTGGTGAGGGAGCAGCGTTGGTCACGGATAACATGTTCCAGAAGCAGGTGGAACAAAGCTGAAGAATGTCCAAACGTTGCATTTAGGGAGCGAAAAGGTTGGAGTGAAAAAAACAAATGGTATTTGGTTGCAAAGAATGTTCTTGACATTAGTGCCGGCTCTCTATAACTTAACCACGTAGCAAATATGTCTCGAACGAGGTGTGTGTCTCAGGTCTCCTGAGCTGAATAACACGAGCATGTTAGCCATCTTCACAAGCAGCCACACCATCTGTAAGCACTCGCGTGGGAAATGTGACCCTGCTAACGGAGGGGAACCGTGTGTGTGTGCGGGATCTGAAACATTCCTGGGTGCTATTGTTAGCCCCTGTTTGTGTGGGTGGGGCTGTTAGCAGGCGTTTAACTGCATGTTCAGCAGAAGTGTGTGTGTCTGTGTCTGCTGGTGCGACCGTGTGTGTGTGTGTCTGCTGTGTCATGTTTCACAGAGACACACGTATATAAAGCACATACACTCTCTGCTCACAGTACACACCTGTATGTACACAGTACATACCAAAAACCGACCTCGGATTCCCTGAGCAGCAACGCTCATTACGTATCCATTAAAAAGGGGATGACCTAAGATATAGAGTATATAGAAGAGTCCTTTCTAGGTAGGGTGCAGACGGTGGTCTTACCTGTGTGCGCAGAACTACACCCCCAACATAATGAATAAAAATAAAAAAGAACCTGCCGTAAACACATTCGTTTTATTAATCGTCAAAGTGAGACCACAGCGCCATCATCAGGCTTAACAGGAGAAACGGTGTGAACACAACCTGGTACTCCTCCGTACTCGGCATTCCAGAAACACGGCAGAAAGATCGCTGGTTGCCTCGTGGTTGGTAATTCCACGCCCCCTTCTTCCTCCTCGAGCTTCTGCGGTCTCTGATGCTGAAACATTCACCGTGATGGAAGGACCGTTGGATTGTGTCCACATATTGTCTCCCGGTCCTCCCTGTTATCACTTGGCACCAAGCTACTGCAGGGAGCGTAAGAACACACCTGTTGCACAAGCTGACCTCAGCACACACACAGCACAACCACAGATGGCTGCATCCATCGCATGGCGTTTAACCACACACTGCCTCCTATCTCACTTCAACCATGACCAATGAACAAAGCGGCTCGTACTTGATTGGCAAATCGATTCCTTCTTGGGGCCTTTTTACAGGCAAAAGCAAATCCTTCACTTCTTGCATTTGTTGGCGACGGGTCGACCAGTCGGAGGCAGATTACGACGTCTCGCTGAGTTTTATTATTGATGGTTTAGGTTTGAGCCTATATGGATAGTCCTGATTATGAGCCCCCCCCGAAACGTTGTTTCATGAGGAACATGGCGGTCCTGGAGCTTGTTTAGTGTCCCTTACAAGTCCTAAAAGGATCTTGAAAGGCTGCTGCAGGGAACGTTGAGCCATGTTTCTAGCTGGTGACCTGCGCCATCCACTTCTTACAACTGCTTTTACCGGGGTCTGTGTTGAGCTGCCAAGTTCAGTCAGACAAGAGAGGTCAATTCTGTGCTCATGAATCTCATTTAATAAAGGATGTAGAATTAAAGTGGCAGTGTCGACAGTGCAGACGGACTATGTTTCATTCATACCAACAAGAAAGTACAGTGTGTTTGTGGTTAATGTTGTGTTTTATTTCCCCTCAGGGCGAGTGTGTGTTGACCGTTCAGCTTGACGATGAAGACGTCAAAGAGGACAAAGAGGAGGAGGCCGATTTCTTTCTTGTATTTTCAGGGTCCAGCCGAAGGCATGTGAGCAGCACGCTGCGAGTCGGCCGCGTCACCCTGCAGGCTGTGTGTCCAGGTGATGGATTACAACCCCATTCAGACTTTCTTCTCGACACAAGCACTAATACTTGATATATTTTTATTTTGATTGGAGAAAGGTTGTGAAATAGTTGCAGTCGGATTAGCAACACTTTAAAAGCTGATATCAATACCAACTACCAAGATACATCATTATTACTCGTATATGCATGTGTATATATATATATATATGCACACACAGGACCCAGCCTTGCATGAGCAGATGAATGAATGGGTGGAGTACTAGAGGGATGGGCTGAATTATGGATGATTGGATGGGTGGAGCCTTGAAGGGATTAGTGGACATTTGGACGAATGGGGGATGGGTGGAGTAAACTGGCACCTGTATGTGGATGACTTGTTAGGGCGCAGCTGATGTCCCCACACAGCTGGATCTATGCTATGAACTCACTCTATGTAGACTCCGGCCCATCTGTTAGTCACAGTGTGAACGAGTTCACAATGAATGTCACTTCACACTGGCAGTATTGGGTGAGGTAGGTGTGCACAGGGTGTGGTCTGTGTAGAAGGATTATTAGATGGGGCGTAGTTACTATTCCACCAGCCGTTTCAGTATCGGCCTTAGGAAGATTAAAGGATCGGACCTTATGCTTATGCTACCAAAATACAGACAGCATAAGATCCATTGTTGAACCCTCGAGGTTTGGAGGCTGTTCACCGAGCCCCCCGACTTCCTGGGAAGGAGATTGACCCGAACAGACTAAAGCAATGAATTGAGAAGGCAGCCAGGCTCGGAAGGAGAGGCTGTCATCCCCGCCCCCCCAAAAAGCCCCATGCTGGGAAACCAAACGCCATCAGTCTGAAGCGCATTGACATTCCCCACTAACGGATATCATTAATGTATGCTACAGCGTAGCTTAGCACAAATAGCGTAAACAAAATCCACAATCAGCCTCTTAATGACTCCAGAAACGTACATCGACATAATGCAAAATGGAGTAAATTAAGCCTGACCGGTGTTCCCCCTGTGTGTGTCTGTCTGTGTGTGTGTGTGTGTGTGTGTGTGCAGCCCACGATGTGTGTGAGCAGGTCCTGGTGACCTTGTGCAAGGCCCGGCCCGGTGGACCAGTCCAAACTCTCTCTCAGGAGACCTTCTGCTTCATTCAGGTAACAGACCTCTGAGCGCGACCCGGACTGCGCCGGTTGTTGGTTCGGTGGACGCGTTACGGACGGCACTGAGTCGCCGTGATGTGTTTTTGGATGATTGGAAAAGGTCAGTTTGGCCGCCGCCGTTCTTGACTCTTACCAGCAGAGAACGGCAGCGACCATATTTGGACCATGAAGGAGTGACGTAGAGACGCCCTCAGCCAGGGGTGTCCAAACTCCGGCCCGCGGGCCAACTGTGGCCTGCCATCCATTTTCAATTGGCCCGCATCAAAGTCTAAAAATATTGTAGCGGACTGACCTGTTCTGTGAGGGAGGTCTCACATTTACTGAGTTCATGAGGTCAGTGAAGGGCTCACCATGTGATGTCAATAATCTTGGGAATGTGTTGTGATGTTTGGGGCGTGTTGGACTTACGGAACGTGGGAGCGTTCTTGGACTTGGTTGGTCTGTTTTTCGGGCAGGCTGCGGCCCAGTAGCCTGTTTTCCTGGTTCATAATAAAACCTGAAGGAGAACACGTGTCCACAGCTTCATTAGCGGCTATTTCCACTGTATTGCACTTCTTAACTGTCAGCATAATTCAGGCACGAAGGCCTCAGCACAGAACATTTAAAGCCTTCCTCTCTGGTGCTGCTCCACATTCTGAGGTGCGGCTCCGCGCTGCAGCGGTTTTATTCCCTGAGATCAAAGATCGACTCGTTTTTGTAGAACTCTGCAAAGAGCAGCTGAACGCGCACACAAAGTCTTCTCTGTTTGCGAGTTGAAACTGAAAGGTCAACGTATAGAGCACTTCCCCACGCTGACCGCAATCAGATGCACGTCTCCAAACGTTGATGACTTGAATTTTTACATGTTGAAGTGTTAACAATCCCAATCATCTATTTGTGTAATAAGAAGGAAATATCTCTTATTTCTCTTCTTGTCCCTGAAGGGGGCTCAGCAGCCTAACAACCAATCTGAGGCTCACTGAGAGAATCACCTACCAAGCTTTTTGTGAAAAATAAAATCTACTGATGGAGAGCTTTGATGGGGGCTTTTTTCTTCAAACATCAATATCAAACGTAATTTACCAGCATTTGATTTCTGTTTCCAATATGATTGCATCACAAGTGAGGCAGTAAAGCTCATATCTAGTGAGGGGCCCAGTCCTTCGTCTATTTGTCTGTATGTGGCCCTCGGGGGAAACGCTTCCCCTGCCCATGCGGTCGCAACCTGTCAATCACAAGTGAAGGACACCCTCTTTTATGGTGTACTTTACTCTTACTAAATGAACACTGTGCTCTCCTATATGTTCACAACGTGGTGTGCGGTAACACATCCAGGTAGCAGTAGCAGTAGCCTGGTGGACCAGCAGAAGCCTGCAGTGGGTTCCACTGATGTCCGCTATGCGTAGCAAACTGAGGCTACACCTAGACCGGTTAGAAACGCTGTTGGATCAAGCACATCTGGATATGTGTTGCCAGGGGAAGATGGTGCAAAGGAAATGAGTCGGTGTGATGTATGTGACAGTGTCAGGCCAACATGTGCATTGCAATGGTGGACTTATTAAATGACCCCTATTCATGTTGACAAGAAATTCAAGAAATGGCAGCACAGAAATGTCAAAGCTTCATCAGAAACTGTTGTGTCTTATCAAAGTATAAATCATTATTACTGATATCTGTTTTTGACCCTTAAACATTATTCAGATGCGTATTCTGGACTCCAGACAGCTCACACATTTCTCAAGAAGGGCGCGCAGTGAAAGCTGATAGATCTTGTGGGTTTGAGTCCCTCACAACAGTGTGTGTGTGTGTGTGTGTAGGACTTGGCTCTCGACATGGCCCACTTCCTCCTTGACAACAAAGCCCCGCAGGAAGCGCTGCTATTTGACGATGAGCAGGTGAGTTCAGGGCTATGAAATGTTGACTCACTTTATTTTTTAGTTGACTCCTACACACAGTATGGATGGTTTGTCATGCTGATGTTACACACAGTATGGATGGTTTGTCATGCTGATGTTACACACAGTATGGATGGTTTGTCGTGCTGATGTTTTTGTTTAGTGTCAGATTGCGTTGGAGGAGTGTGAGCGCTTGGATCAGAACCTGGCCCTGGCCCTTCAGCACCTCTGCCTGACCCAGCACAGGGCCGCTCCGGTGACGGAGGTCTCCACCCTGCTGGACAGCTGCACCGGTGAGTTGCTGCATGCTGGATCAGCGCCGTCTGGACCTCAGACGTTACCTGTTGGCTCTGCATTTCCATAAAGCACCTGCACTAGTGAGCGAGCTAGCTAGCTTTCACTTAGCCAGGACTAGACGGCAGCCTTGGAATTCACAAAACACTTCTACTTAGTGAAGGAAACTACTTAAAAACAGACAAACTGTCAGAATATTCTTTCAGTTCAGTGTAATTTGTTGTCCACCTGGCGCTGTCAGACAGGAGGAAACGCTAATGGTACTTGAGTGACTAAAATCACAAGGTACTTCAACATTTAATGAGATGAAAATAACCCTGAAAATGTGGAATAAGTGTGAGGTAAAAAAAGACGATATTGACTCTTCAGGGACATTTGCCTCCCTCACCTGTTGAGTCCAGCGTTGTCTCTCTCCCCCCCAGTCTCCCCAGTCTCCCCAGTCTCCGGTCCGTCTCGGGGCCAGCAGCTCTCCAGGCTGCTGCACCTGGCAGCCAGCCGCGGTCTGAGGACGGCGGCGGCGTTCCTCCTGCAGCAGCCGGGGGGCCGGGAGGCGCTGAGCCGGCCCGACGCTCAGGGCCCGACTGAGAGCAGAGGACATCGGCAGCTGGAGGAGCTCTTCACTCTGTGAGTGTCTGATTTAAAGCCTGTTTGGATGGTCGGCAGTAGAGTAATGGTACCGATGTGATGTACTTTTCTACTATTGAGTACAACAAGGAATGGAACATTGAAGGATTCTACTTTGATTTCCCCCCATAGAATGTCTCTATCATGAGGGAACCCCCCAAGGGACATGAAGCCCTGGTTCCCCCCTAGGGACAGCCCAGCCCACATTAGTCAATGGCAGTGAAAGGGCTGCCATTGTTTATTGTGGTTAGACTGGTTAAAACAATGTGTCCATTCAATCATTCTGATTAATTCATCCATAATTCATCCACCTGAGGGCACAAGAGTCCACAGAGGTGATGAACCTTTATCTGTGTGTCTGTGTGTGTGTGTGTGTGTGTGTGTGGTGACTCACCTCCTGGTTGACTGGAGATTGGAGTACAAGCCTCGCACTCTGATGACGTCACATAAATAAGAGGGTGGAAGACGAACAATGGAGTTCTACAGTACACAACTGTGACTGAGGGAGACACCGACACAGACGCCCAAACCCAGACCCACTGGGTTTGACACCAAGTTACCAGAGAGGAAGAATAGAAGTCATTTAATCATCCTAAAACAGCGACTCTGAATAAATCTGAGAGGAAGAAGGAGTTCAGGTCCAATGAGGAGAGTTCAGATTGAGTGTAAATGTGAATGAATATCCGCTGTATGCGGTGCTTCAGGCAGCCGGTTGTGAATGAGCTGTTTAAGGTGTGTGTGTGTGTGTGTGTGTGTCTGAGGGAGAGAGAGCGCGTCGCTGATCACACACAGTACAAGTACAGGAATGCAAGCGGAAATTGCTTCACACAATTTGCTCATCAATTGTCGATTTGACGATGACTTCATATTGTGCAGGAATACATTCTATTCAGTGGTGAATAGTTTAGTGCGATCGGTGTCTACGTTGTTGTTGTTTAGTTGTGTAATCGCTCTGCTCATCTAACGCTCTCGCCATGAAGAGAAACCGGTTTTCAAGCACGTTGTGTCGTGGGAGGAGCTTCGGGAGCAATGAGGACCGGAGGAACTGACTTTGGGATGTGGGCGGAGCCCGAGGAGGCCGTAGAGCAGAAAGACGCCATCGCCCACACTGTTTTGGGGCTTGTCGGATTGTGACGTTTGCTACTTTGCTTGGATTCACTTTATTTTTCCATTGATTTGGGCGGCTCCTCCTTATTTTCAAACTTTGATACTTTGACTCGGGTGAGATGTGAGATGTGAGACGTGAGTGTGTGTGTGCGTGTGTGCGTGTGCGTGTGTGTTAACAGTTGGTGTTGTAAGTGTTCCTCAGACACATGTGTCCTTTTGTCAATGCAGGTACGAGACGTCCCTAAATGTCCAAGCAGAGGACGCGGATGGCCGGCTGTTCCAGCACCACGCTAACCTCGGTACCTCCACCCTAACGTTCCCGAGCCTCCATAGGTCGGAGGGGGGGGCAGAGACACAGGTGGTACAGGAGGAGGTGGAGGAGCTGAGGAGGCGCATCTGCCTGCACAGGGAGCACAAGGTGAGCGCACCCTCGTACACACGTTTCTTCATGTTAGCATCAGTTAGCATACAAGCTATTCTGAGGGTTTCTGTCTCATCCGGTTATCGAGAGTCAAATCCAAATTGGAGCTACTGGAGAGACTCATTTTGGATAAATCCAACAACCAAAAGAATAAGCAAGCTTTATTCGAAGATGCAATACCTCTTTTGTGGAACATTTGTAGATCGTTTCGTAGAGGCAGATCGTTTTTGAGTGTTCTGATATGGAACAGTTTTGAATAAATAGTTCAAATAAAAGAAATTGCGTCATTTTTCTCTTCAGTCATTTTGACTCTTCCACTCCAACTTAACAATGTAAACTGAGACGCACATAAGAGCTTGATTGCTGTATTTCATTAGTCATAATTTTTTGTTTGTAACAGCTGTTCTGTATTGTGAACCAGTCAGTAATATTAATAAAATAGCTAAACTGTCCCTTTCATTACTTTATATTCATAATTATAGATGCACAAATGTCAGTTACCTGGTTATCTAGATTGGAAAAGCATCAAATTGGCTCGACATAATCAAGACCCCTGTTGGTATTCCTTTGACTATATTTAGATTTTAAAATCATCGACACAACAGTCGGACGTTGTTGTGCTCATAAGTTGCATAATGACATTTGCCATCGTTCCTCTCGCAGGGAAAGTTGGCCTGTGCTGCCGGTGGGATGCAGTCCTGCTTGAACGGCATGTCTGCGGTAACCACGGAAACCTGTAGCACAACAATAGAGGGACAGGGACGTCGTGGGTCAGTGGAGGAGAGAGCACAGGGGCAGGACCCTGCTGTTGTCACTCACGCATCCGCTACCAGTGGAGCTCTTTGTCAGAGGCAGGAAGCTGCCACACCGGCTGCCAACTCTCCTGCCGCTCGAAGCAGGAAGAGCAGAAAGAGGACTACGAAAACCGCAAAGCTTGCAGCTGAATCTCCAGGAAGTAACCACCGCACCCCAGAGGCCGCTGTAGGGAGCGCACGGAGACCCGCAGAGACTTCAGGAAGTAGTGCAGAGGCGGATGAGAGCCTTTCTGTGATCGGAGCCACCAAACCCCACAACCGAGCAGAGGACACTCGGTCACCCACAGAGGCAGGGTCTGCCCCGGGGGCTGATGGGAAGTGCGCTGGCAGGAAAGCGCCGCTCTTGCCCGCCACCGCCATCATAGAAAAACAGGAAGGAGCGAAGTGGGAAGTTGACCTGCTGACATGTGAGCGGGTTGCAGAGACTGAAGCAGTGACAAAGAGTCTCCCAGCAGACGACGCAGAGAGGACCGGTAAGTCCAGTAGTTATAGATTCACTCAATGAATGTTTTATATGTTTTATAACGGCAGAGCAGAGATTCTACCACAGAATCCCTTTACCTGAATAGTACCAATCCAGTGATTCGGGAGGCTGTTTTGCGTCATTGTTGGTTCTAATTCTGGAATCTGTGCTGAACCAGAATCAAACGTTTTGGTCCGTGAGGAGAAGCATCGTCTGTAAACAGTGATCCCCGAGAATATAGGCTCATCAACATCAGCCCTAAAGCCGATGGATGATCGACGAATGTAAACGAAACCAAAACCCCCCCACAGACAGCTCGGTGGAGGACATGGGCCACATGATGGGATGGATTCCCCATGTTGGCTTATGTGATGCAGCTGTCATTCGGAATCATTTGCTTTAGAAGGAGAGTATTCCAACCTTTTTTTATTTATTCCAGACCTTTTCAGGGGGCGGTGGATGATTTCAGCAGGGGTGGGGCTGAAATAATGGTAGGGGAAACACTGCTGAGTTATCTGTTAACATCTTTGGGATGTGGCAACATTAAGGTCTAAACAGTCTCTAATAGGTTGGGGGACAGATGTCCTTCTTTGACTAACAGTTTATTTAAAGAGTTTGCGTTAAATATCCGTCACAGTTCTTGGTGACGAGAGTGTTCACACAGTTAATCGACTCCTCTCTCTTTGATAGCAATGTCCTTGATCTAATGGTGTCTCGTTTCAGCAGCCATGGGTCAGGAGCAATCCCAGGATCAACAGGGAAGCCAGTCGGACCGAGACGAGCCGGGCCCGGTTGGCCGCATGGACACCAGCAACGGCCCCGAGTCCCCAGACAGGGAAAGGAAACCCCGCAGGGTGCTATGGCGGGATGGAGGCTGGATGGGGAGCAGGATGGGATTAGAAACCGCTGCCGATGGAGACTGGGATGGGGAGGAAGCAAAGTCCCTGTCAGTTTGGTATGACCGTGATACGGCGGATGAGAGAGAACCCAAACAGCTGCAGCAGGTAATGAAGGAGCAGCAAGAATGTGGTTGGAGCTCAGCACAGGCTTCTGGTCTGTTAGAACAGCCTCTAAGTTCTCATCAACTGTCTCCAGCTCTTAGTCAGCCACATGCTGCTGGAACGCAGCCAGCGCCGTCACATGGGCCGGCTGCACAAAGACGGGAAGTACACGGATCACAGGGAGAGGAGGAAGTAGGGCCAGATTGGAAGCAGGGAGGAGTGGAGATAGACGAAGGGGAGGCAAGTGGCAGAGATACGACTCGCAGCAGAAAGAGTTCAGAAACAGCAGACTTGGAGGAGGGAGTGGAGGGAGAGAGCCACGGGAGCTCAGACAAAGGGGCAAAGGGCAGAAAAAGGAGGAGGAAGAAGAGGGGGAGAAAGGGCGCAGAGGGAAAGCTTAGCTCCAACTCCAGCATAGATTCTCAGAGTCAGATCGAGATAAAGAGAGAACAAGTGTCGGACATTAACGCTGCGCTGGAAGACGTGGATGTAGAGACTCCAACCAACGGCGCCATGCATCTGCCCGGCCAGGCCAGGGACGCTGGTGGACCTGCCGTCACGCACCTGGACCCTAGTGAATCGCCGTGTGAGAGAACAGATGTTGCTGGAGTTACGGCCTCACAAACAAAGGAAGACACAAGGGAATCTTCAGAGGACGACAGCAGGGACACGGACTCTATTGTCACTGCTTCAGACCCACAAATGGAGATCAGAAAGGCCGATGTGGAGGGAATTACAACTGTTCATCCAGTAGAAAAGGAAATACTTTACCCGACGCAAACAGTGGATAATGTGCAGTCAAAGGATCAAATGGTCGCTGGTAACGCTGTTCCATCCGTAGACCCAACTGGTTTGGTGGAATCCAACTGGCCAAAGGAATTTCCTGTCAAGCTTTCAGATCCCACAGAATCTACACAGGGCTCGTCTGGACAGAAAACCCAACACGAACAGTCTGCCGAGTCAAACGCTGGAGCCTGGGGTCTGCCGCTTGAGGGCACGCCAGGTGTTTTACCACTTAAAATGCCAGAATCAACCGCAGAGACAACAGCGAGGGGATATTTGGAGCATTGTTCTCCCCCTCGGATGCCCACGGATCAGCACCACGAGGAGGAAGCGGGTGGTGAAAGGAGCAGGAGTCGGGAGAATAGAATGGAGGAATGTTCTTCCATAGACCGAGAGAAGGACCACAACCAAGGTATGGTTGCCACGGCAGTAGCGATCGTAACGGTAGCAATAGCATCGGCCATGGCTAGCATAGAGCTGAGCCAACAGCTAGCAGACAATCAGTCAGAGAGACAAGAGCCAATGGACCAGATGGCACACAATTCACTCCAAGCTGTTCAGCCCGCACAGCTGATAGACAAAGAAAACTGTCAACTGCCACCAGATGAGAAGGATAACCCACCTACAGAGCATTCCCTCCAGCCCACTGACCAACAAGCTAATGTGGTAATATCAGTGGATTGTAACAATGGGACAGAAAAGCCACCAGCAGCACATCTGACTAGCAACCAGACTGTTAAACTCCACCCGTTAGCTATTCCAGAAACTCTGCAGAAAGAGGAAATGCAAACAAAAACTACACCAAACAACGTCTGTAGATATCTACTACCTGAAGAAGACAGCATGACGCAACTTAACCAACAAACTTTGACAGAATCACATGAAACGCTTCCAAGCGAGGAAGACTGTCACAGTCGCGTCCAAGTAGAAATCCAGCGGCAACTCCGAGGTCCTGTGGCAGACCAGTGCCAACATCCAGGGGCTTCTGGCACAATGTGCACCGGTTCTGAGATACCCAGAACAGAGCCCTCCATCTGTATGCAAGAGAGGGGTGTGCAACACAGACTGCGTGGAGACCAGAGTCCCCCTTTAGCAACTGAAAGTGCTGAGGGGGACGTGGAAAGGCCGGACAGTCCACCCAGCTTTAAAGCCTTCCAAAACTCACTAATCCAGACCACTCTGCTAACATGCAGCTCATCACTTCCCGTTGCTCCCTGTGACTCGACTCTCTGGGCCGAGCATCCCAGTGCAGAAGGACCGTGTGTCCTGTACCAGTCACTAACGGACACAAAGGCGATTCCTGCTCCACCACTCCAGGACCAAGTTAGAGAGCCGGACCCCCCCGATCCTGAAGGGCTGGAGAGGGACTGCCTGGATACAGCGGACGGATGGAAGGAGAGAGAAAAGAATAAGAGGAAAAGGGAGGAGGAAGAATGGAAGAAGCTGGTTGCAGTGGACGTCACATCCCAGACAGGTAAATAAACTCAAGTGCAACCTTGTCTGTGAGAGCAGCCTTTAGAGCTTCGTCTCCATCAGGAGACGTTTGTGCCAGGCATAACAACATACGTGTTTGTGCATGAAAAGGAGGAGGACATTACTTGTTATGAGGACTGAAGAAACATTAGCACCTTACAACAGTAGTGTCTAAAACATTCAGTGCTTTTATTTTGAAAAACCATGTGCTAGCTGATAACCGTCTGAAAATGATGTCACCAGTTACATTGTTTATTATAAAGCAAATATAAACCCACTTGTTCTTTTTGAACAACTAACGGACAACATCTCTCCTTGCTTTTCAAATACTAGAACCATCTTTGGCTTTAGTGAAAATCCCACACATTAATGATGCAACTTTAATAGATATAGAGGTAATGAATAAATCACGTCTGATCTTTACTATATTCAAGAAGGGTTCCTTTTATTCAGTGATCCTTTTATTTCACCCTCCATTTTGGTGGATAACTGGGAGACACAGTGACGGTGTGTGTGTGTGTGTGTGTGTGTGTGTGTGAGAGAGAGACATGGCTGTTCGCTGTTTGCTGTCGCTCCGCTGTTTGTATGGGGCACGGTATCCAGGCAACCTGATGACATCATCAGGACTCAACAGTGGACAGTGAAACTAGAGGTGGACTGAGAAATGGTCTGCGTTGTTACGCGTCCACGTGTGCACAGAGGCTCTTGATATATCTTTTTTTTAATGTGAGCACATTTGATTAATGACAGATGTT
This sequence comes from Apeltes quadracus, assembly GCA_021346845.1. Lineage (NCBI taxonomy): Eukaryota > Metazoa > Chordata > Actinopteri > Perciformes > Gasterosteidae > Apeltes > Apeltes quadracus. The sequence continues at coordinate 42,753 of CM037935.1, read as the reverse complement.
TGGGTTTAGGCTGCGTTTACTTCTCATGGTCAAGGTGACGGGGGAAGGCATTGAGGGTCCTAACAAGGATAGAAGTACTAGTACTAATGTGAGTGACGCGTCCCCGTTTAGCTGCTGGAGGGGTTCGGTGCTTGAGTCGAGCCGGGCCTGTGTAGAACATCCGTTTTCTGGAAGAGGAGTGGAGAGAACGCATGTCAAAGTGTCTCTGAGGTGTCTAAAAACGCTTTGGATAAAAGTACTAATAAACTTTGTTTGTACAGTAAGGTAATACAATATTCAGTAGCTAATCATTTTAGCTAATGCCTGCCACTGCTGTTTGTTAAATAAATGTCAGCTTTTTGTTCAGCCTGCGCTAATGCTAGCTTGCTAATGCTAGCTTGCTAGTAACATTAGCAAACTCGTACGATTCAAAAAAGGTATTTCTGTTTCACAATTACATTCATATAGAAATAGAATGTAGAAATTGTTTAGTGGCACGTACTGTAGGTCACACAATGTATCTATGCTAAAAAAACAATGAAGCCAGAGAGCGTTCCAGCATTTTCCAGTGTGCCTGTCTGGCTGGCTTAAGGACAAGCTTTCCATTTCACCCCTTAATAATTGTAACCAGAAGCATTTCTGACTCACCATGGCAGGAGAAAACTCCCTAACAGGTTCTTCATCATGATATTCTATTCCAGAGATTAGCTGTGCTATCACACTCCCCTCCTTACTACGTTATGAGTGTTTGTTTCTCAGTGTCACCTGCCGTTTTAACCAGAGTCTATTCCCACTAAATATCAACGCAGCAGGACTTTTAAAGTGGCGACCATTGTGGCGGGCTAACTTCAAACTAAACCTACTTTACAGCACTTGGTAGAAAAACCATGAAAGAGGCAAAATCCAAATAGCTCAAAAAGATTCTTTTCAGCAAACTTTGTTAGTGAAATAGTTCTTCAACTCAATGATGAACTCACGTTTACTGTCATCCACAGCGGGCGAAGAAGAGCAGCAACAGGCGAGGCGGGACTCAGACGGCACGCACAATCTGCAGGTGAGTTTACACCAAATGTCAGTGTATACAAAGAAAATGTTCTACCGCCATGGCTCACGTGTACAGCACACATTTGGACGTATATTCCATGGTGTGTCTCAGGCTGCCCAAATGTTTTTAAGCGCCGGTGACGTATCAATGTGTAGCCGTGGTTATACACACAGCCGGCAAGTCAGTGCCTCTGTACACCGTGTCAATGGACCAGGTCTAAAACGTATGTGTCTCCACCTGAACCAGTGAGCGGTTTGACTACTTCTCGCACTCTCCTACCGGTCACCGATTGTTTGCCATGAGCTTGATCAATGGTCAAACACTTTGTAGTCCTGGATAAAATCTATCGGTCAGAGTGGGAAAGGCAGCTAGCATGCCAAGCCGTGGCAGTCGGCCCACTTCCATTGATAAGTCTTGAGATTAGAGCAGGAGCTGAAAGCCTGACTCACACATCCAATCACATCCTAGCGCTCTGCAGGCCTTTTGAGGGGAGATCAAACCAGGCCAAGGTCACCTCTGAACCCAATGACGCATTGCTTGGCCCCATCGAGCAGCGGGTCAGTTTGTTCAGTAGGAGCTATGGGAACCTGCAAGCCTGGGTTTGTTTGTTTGTCTGTCTGTCTGTCTGTCTGTCTGCGTGGTGTGAGGTCAGAGACGGGGGGATGAATACACAGGAAAGTGCTGTGAATATTCAGGGGGAAACAATGTGAGTCGTGATTAAAGTTAGTTTTTCCTCTAAAGACTAAATCTTATAAATCAACAAGAAATCGCTTTAGGAAAGTGTATTTTAGACACTCCACACATGTGATGATGTTGGACTAGCGTCTCCTCCTGATGTCCTCGTGCACTTTGCTCTCAGCTCTCAATCATTTGACGGCTGTGTTTGAAATGTCCCCACATTTAGCCCAGCTGTCTTTCAGGGACACCGTGGTGGTCCTCTGCAGGGTAGATGTCGAGCTGGACGTAGCATAGCAGCTAGCTTAGCCTAGAAGCTAGCTTAGCCTACTAACCGAGCAGCGTGTTCCGGCACTACGAGTCCTAAAGTGGTCTGTTTGTTTCTGTTTGACGTGTCTATGAATTCCTCTGCTGTCAACACACACAGAAAGTCAACTGCGTTATATTTATCACACTAATCTCCTACATTAATACTTTAACTTTGACTGCAGTAGTTATTTGCTTTTGCTTTTTTTTCCCGGGTTATCAGAAATCAGAAATATTCCAAAATCTCCGAAATATAAAAGATTATCCAACGGTTAGGTAGTTATTGTCATACCGTCATGAAGCAATACGATTCATGTGGATGAATATGAGAATACTGACGACCATTTTGTTTTGATCTTGTATGTATTTACATATAACAAGTAAGTTACAAGACATTTTCATTGTCACTTCAAAGATGCATAAATACCCAACAACTGGGCCTATGCTAGTTTTTTAAACTGTTAAAAAGCTCAGTGTGTCCCAATGGGTGCTTTTACAATATTGGAATATGAATATTGCTGTTGAACATCTGGCAGCAGGAAGGAAGGCGCTCCGCTTCGTCTCCTTCACACAGCACAAAGCTTCCTGTCACACTATGCTGTGGTAGTTGTCCTTCCCTCATGACCTCAGCCTGTAGGAGGCAGCGTTCTGGCTCTCCACCTATGGAGACTGCGTGGCCCTGCGCTGAGTTTGGTTTAGGGAGATGTGAGTGTCTGTCCTTTGCTGCCTCCTTGTGGTCAGAGTGGGTATAACCTGTTCCACATGTGTCTGTCTCTCTCTGCATGTCACAGCTGGATGGGGTACAGCCGTTACCATGGTTACAGTGTTTGTTAGCCGCTGATCGGTTACAGATGGAGCTGAGCGTTTCCACTTGTCGGTTGTAATTTGGTTGTTTAAGACCTAAAGCATGATGGGAACTATAGTTTCAAAACTTTCGAAGGGAGAGACACTGAATGAGTGCATATTAAGACTGAGGATGTGTCACCCACTAGTTTTCTCTACTCAAAGACACTCAATTATCCCAAACGTATTACGTAATTATTTGACCCCCACATTGTTATACGGTAGCGAGAAATACGCCTCCCAGTTCAAAACGTTTGAATAAAAACTGTTAATCCGTGTTGGTCCCACATTGCACATTTGTAACAGTAATGTAAGTGGATTTATTCTTTGTGTAATCTTGAAGCGTTCTGTGAACGCAGCAGCAGCGAGTTCAGCACTTGTCCCTTAAACTTGAAAGTAGATGGTGTGTGTGTGTGTGTATGTGTGTGTGTCTGTGTGTGTGTGTGTGAGAGGTGTGCAGTGCAGAGGCACCAAATGGATGAGATGGAGTCTGTTTCATGAAGGGAAGGGCAGAGAAGTGGTGTTTGTGTGTGTGAGAGAGAGAGAGAGAGAGCGAGAGGGGGAGAGAGAGAGAGATGGAAAAAAGGCCGAGTGGGAAAGCGGCAAAGAGGGAGGGGCCACGGTTTTGAACAGATGTGGGCAGAACGGCTCATTTTGTCAGACCAAGCTGCAAAGGAACACGGTGATACGTCGGCTTGGACGGGACTACGCGCCTCAAACTGGGGACACGCAGGAGTTTTTCCGCCGCGGCGTGTTCAGGATATGATTCCACCCTGTTGCTCATCGGCTGTCGCTTCTCTAGTGGCTGAACAAAGTGTTTGTGCACAGGCTCTTCTTCTCTCTCAGGGTGTGAAGAAAAGCTGCAGGCCGCAGCTCTGGAAACCAGTTGGACATTTTCTTTTTTCCTTTATTTTTCCGTCCCTGTGAACTCCACCCACAGCCGCTGTCACACATCCGCTGTTTTCCCCTGACTGCGTTGCGTTCAGCAGAGAAGGAGAGGCGGGTTACAGGGAGAATGGTCCTGTGTTAACACGTCGACCCTCGGCTGCAGGCGCCATGTATGAGAGACACAGGCGGAGGTACAGCTTCTGTGCCAAGGGGGAGAGGACTGTGGGTGTGGTGCTGATTAAGGTAGGAGGGGGAGGGAGAGAGAGCACATAAACAATATGAATATTTCATACCACTGTGTTTGAGAAATAAGGTCTCCCGGGTCAGATTTAATGCTGTCTCCCACCGATATGGAGAGGTCCATTTTGACCTTTGGTTCACTTTCTATTCGTAGCAAAAGCTTTTTTCACGTCATTTGTCCGGCTATTCAGCAATGTCCATGCAGCAAAGTTTGAGGCAAACGTCAAACAGGAAGTTGAGCGTGGTGCTACCGTGGCAGACAACGCCAATAAAAACCAGCCACAAAGGTTCCAGGCACCATCTATTCTAGTTTGCCAGGGCTTCTGCACTCGCTACTTTCATTCCTGTTTTGTGTGTCCACAGCGATGCGGTTTGAAGGTTTGAGGTCAGGTGTTTGTTCGTCTCTCAGAGGGAAGGTGAGGACACCGACGTTCTGAGCTGTGGCCTCAGCAGAATCCTCGTTGTGAAGTTAGAAGTTACTATTTGGAATATTGACGTATAGACGGCGTTTACGGCTTCGGTAGGAGCATTAACCCGTCGATCACAGTTGGCCTCTACTTTATGGTCCATTTGACTCTAAATGAAGGTCCATCTACTGAATGAACAACGTACACATGGGCCACACCCACTGCAGCAGCAGAGACGTGGTGAGTGGCTCACGTCACCGCGCTGTTTATCCCTCCTCTCTTTAGCACCGTGATTTGAGGCCTCTCATGTCTGATTGTGCGTTTGAGGCTTTTGGACAGCTTCTCATTGTACGTGTCACACTGAGGCACACCTATAAACATGATGAGTGTGAGGAGGGAAGAGGTCAGGATCCAACACGATAAACAAACAGTGAATCATGGCCAGCTCGCTGTCATCGAGTAACAAGACGACACTTTGACAGATGGTCCATGGTCCGTAAACGTGCTAGTCGTCCTGCATTCACCAGCTAGTGTCACGGGAAGACTTGTCTCAGGCTTTTCAGGCTAAAAACTACAATAAATATTGAAGATCACCAGATTTATTGTGTAATAGGGTTTTGAAACGCTCATGTTCAGCCGTCAGTAAAGCTCCCTGGCGAGTACCTTTTCTAGAGCGTGTTGAAGGGCATCCTGGAAAATAACGGACAAGAAAATGGTTGCATTAGACGGCCTGGAATACACTTCAGATCACCTTCTTTAGCTTCTTTAGCACCTTGCAGGATTTGAAGATGTGTGTAATACCGGCTCAAGCTGTGTGTGTCATCTCAAAGACGGGACCAATAACTCCTGTTCACCTTCAGAACGAACGAGAAACACGCGTGCAGCTTAGAGATCCTATTTTAGCGTAAGCTACTGAACGAGGAACTCTTTAAAGCTCATAGGCATTTATTGTGTGCACTACCTCCAGGTTTTAAAGAAAGTTATAAAATATGACCCAATCCAACATTGTAGCTGCTACGGCTTATTTCAAGTATGCACAGTGCACTACTTTACAATTGATTATTCGTATCACTTATTTATTTTATAATCAGTGCCGGCTGCTTGACTATGGTTTAGCAAATTATAGTATCATTTTGCAAAGAATTTCAAGCTCATTACATTTGCTATAAATCCAAAGCGATAATCATCAATAATAATTATTTAAAGCAACCTTTTCCGTTTTGACTAAACCCGCAATATATACTGATATTATATCTGGATAAAACCCGGATAAAAAGTGTTCCATTAATATGACCGTATGGTTATCCAGGGCTTTGTTTTCATGAGGTTACATCTATTGGAAACATCTTAAGATCATCTCATGAGAAGAAGTAAAAAGAAAAGACCATGATCTGTGGTTCCATTGTTTGGAGGAAATTTCTATTAATGAGGATTTGAATGAGAGTTCTTCATGTAGACATCCAGCACCAGCAGTTCTGGTGCAGCTTGGTAAAAAGCCCCCGTTGTCGCCTACATGTTGGAGAGTCGCTCTTTTGTGCAGATTTCTCTTTCCCGCAAGTTGATAATAGACAGAGCAAGCAACGTGGAGACAAGACAACAGATCCATTGAGACAGGATTGCAAGGGGACAAAGGACTCAGTGGCTGCAGTGATTAAACAGTCGCAAATTTAAATATGAAGTCATTCAGATGGCTCGGCCTAACAAACCAGTGGAGGGGGGAATCAGGTTGTTCATCCCTTCAGAATAAGAGTGACGGTAAGAAAAATCCCACCTCATTTCTATCTCCATTTTTGTCCTTGAGACGCGGCCGGCTGGATTTAGAACTCCTCACAGTGCAGTTGTTGCAGTGACATTGAACGGCACTGATCAGTCCACCGATGGTTGAAGGTGTCCCACAAGGGTTGTGGTTCGGCCCCCCCAACATTTACATCATACAAAGAATATTTGTTTTCCCAGCAGAAATCACAGTGAATAAAGTATCTTGTCCGCCGTATTGAAGCATACATTATTCATTCAATTCTAAACATGAACGTGTGCTCTGAAGTCTCACTCGACTCGCACCATCGCAGGGGCCAAGAGAGTGAAGCAAAATATCTCTGAGCCGATCACATCATCTCGTCTGTGTGTCTTTGTGTCCGCGACAGAGGTCTCATTGAGGACGCCTCCTACGTTCTCTGACATGACACTGGAACAGTCGTTCCCTTAGTGGTCCTCCAACACGTGGGGCAAAGCAGGGCGTTCTGTGCTGGGAGGGTCTTAACAGTCACGTGAAGAGCGAGTCGGTGTGACGCAGTGCTGACGGGTTGCTACCACAAGGGAAATGTATTGAATAATCCCTTGATGATTATGTAGCGCTCCTGTTTGTCAGAGAAATGACTCCTCCGTGTCCTCTACATTCCTTTCCTTCCTTAGATCCAGAGGGAGAGAGATGTTTTCTGCCCAGAACCCAACACAGAGACAACGTGTTCAGGTAAAGTCTTAAAGGGCAGGTCAACTACTACCTTTTTATTTGTTATGTCTTAACACATTGTGCTGGTATTTAGTTATTAATGGATTCAGCTTCCTCTAAGAAAGGTCCATGTGAAGCGGTAGGAAATGCCGAACACGTATCGGCCACTTAAACTGAGATTTAATCTTTGTGAGCTGGCTAGAAAACTTTTATTCACTTTTATTCACTTTATTCATGGGAACTTAAACCTTAATATTGTTCTGGGCAAAGCCAGCCACTAGACTACGTGAACAAAATCTGTACTTTTATTCTACACGAGTACAAATGCATGTTGACTATGCTTGTTTTCATCACTCAACAGATGAGTAACCTGTTATAGTTTTAATCCCTCACAAATAGTCATATTGCTTAGTAACCGCATTCCTAATAGATTCTAAATCATTTGTCACTGACCTTAATGGTCAGGTATCATAGTTATTCAGTATTGCTGGTTACTCCAGACATGTATTCCTTGCAAAGACTACAGTGCATTATATTTCCTGTAGTCCTACTATAGATTATCATGCATTGTAAAGTTGTTTTATGACGTTACGTAACATGTGGTCTGTTGTTTCCTCCATCACTGACCGGCCGCCCCACTTCTCCTTCCTCCGCTCTCTCTTCCTCCAGACATGCGTCCAGAGGGAAGCGAGTGTGTGTCTGTGTGTTTGCTGCACAGGGACAAAGACGGCCAACCGGATGACGGTGTCTTTAAAAAGGTAAGAAGCACAAAAACACGGAACCGGAGGAGAACCTGGTCTCCAGCCCAGACTATGGCCACAGGGACGACGTGTGTCAGGAGACCAGGGAGCGATGAGCATGTGGAACATTGGTGACCTTTGGCTCTCAGTGCAGCTCTGTGTGACTCACTGCTTTTCCCACTGACCTTTCTCACAATCCTGCAACTCCAGAGACGACAGCCAGAACCTTTAAATCTGCCCTAACTTTCAAATAACCAATAACAAAACGCATGAAAGAGTTTGTGAATAGGTGTCTTCATCGAATAGAGACATTTTCACTAGAACCCACAATGTCACCAGCTGCACTCGCTGAAGAAATATCAACTACCTGAACGAAGGTTTGAGAGAAGCCGACGAGGAGGGTTCATTCTGCGCTTTAAGGCCCGAAAGATTCCGCCAATCACAGTGTAATTCACCTGCTGATCGGGACAGGCGACCCATTAAGAGGGTCGATTGCCTGAGAGTTTTTGGAGCATTTCCATATTTCCAGAACTACGTTCGGGCAGAGGAGTTTTTCACACTATGTTTTCCCCTCCAGCCCAGAGACCCTCCCCCGTTCAACGGACACCGGGACCGAGGGGTTCGGCTCTCCTGGGGCTCCAACGATGACGCATCCACTCCGGGGGTCCTCGGCCCCTCTGGGGGGGCAGCTGAGGCTGTGACCCCTCGGAGCTCCAGGTTGTGCTGGAAGTCTGAAACGGAGGACAGAGGTAAGACACTGGGAACAAACGCTCTGCAGTAATGATGTATTTATATTGTTAATAAATATATGTAAACGCGTGAAACAGTCAGCGTTGCACTCCTATCGTTCCAATTAAATGTGATTTAAAACGAGCGCTTGAAGCATCTGAACAGGAGAAAACAAACGCTAAAGAGGCTGTTTTTTCTGTAACTTTGAGAAATACATTGATCTTCATCTGGAAATGCCCCATGCGGGGGTTAACCCTTAATAGAATCCTTCAACAGCAAATGTTTTTAATTGGAGTCACTGCGTTAATCGTTTTGTATTTGTGATATCCTTTCCAGGAGGAGGAAGAGGAGCAGAGACGGAAGAAGAAGAAGAGAAAAAAGACCAGCTTCCAAAGAACGTCCTCTCGTCCGCCGTCCTGCGAGCCTCCCTGTGCTCCTCGTCTCCGCTGCGCCGCCACAGCTGGGAGCCGACCAGGAACAATGCCGCCGCGCAGACGGATGTTGCACAGCGCAGGTAACGCCGGTCCAAATGGTCCGTAGTCCACCTCAAAGTCCACCTTCTGTCTCTGTTCTGTCACCTTCTTCGTTTTTCCACCTTCATTGTCATACTTCGTACTGACAAGGCAACCAAGTCCTAGACTGTGTGTGAGCATGGTCACATGATACCGATGTCATTGCAACAAGCTTTCTCCTTTTGCCTGCCATTCAAGTCATCCGAATATGTGATGTTGATGATTTTTGAGTGTGGTAATGCGTGAATGGCCTACAATATGTCTCCACCCAGGTCCATCATATTTCAGCCAGGAGACTGCATTTGGTCTCAAAGATGTTTTCCTGAAGCTCTCTTGGTGTTTTACGTCCCATTTGTAGACGTGACAGAATAGTTCTGTGGATTAACCCTAACCGGGCCTGCGTGGACACTTGTTTATTCACATCCAACCGTTGTGTGGCTTTAGCATGGAAGAATCGTACGTGAATCATCTCCATCGCCGTCGGTCCACTGACGGTCCACCTGTCCCTTGTCTCAGCTCGTTGAAAAGTCCTTCAGGAGAAGGACAGAGAGCCACGCCGTCCGTCCACCGCAGAAGGTACAGCTGCCCCCGTTACGTGCACCTCTGTCCACTGTGTGATGTCCCCCCACAAAAGACACTGGTTTGTACACAAGTCAGCGTGCAGGGACAGAATGAAGACAGTTCGTCACGAGACGGTTAGGGTGAGTGTAGAAAAGACGTTGGGCGATTCATCACGTGAGAGTCTCTGCCCCCCCGCACTCCCCAAGTGCCCAGCATGGTGCCCTGCATGGTGCCCAGCATGGTGCCCTGCATGGTGCCCAGCATGGTGCCCAGTGGTGCCCTGCATGGTGCCCTGCATGGTGCCCTGCATGGTGCCCAGCATGGTGCCCTGCATGGTGCCCAGCATGGTGCCCTGCATGGTGCCCAGTGGTGCCCAGCATGGTGCCCAGCATGGTGCCCAGTGGTGCCCAGCATGGTGCCCAGCATGGTGCCCAGCATGGTGCCCAGCATGGTGCCCAGCATGGTGCCCTGCATGGTGCCCAGCATGGTGCCCTGCATGGTGCCCAGTGGTGCCCTGCATGGTGCCCTGCATGGTGCCCAGTGGTGCCCAGCATGGTGCCCAGCATGGTGCCCAGTGGTGCCCAGCATGGTGCCCAGCATGGTGCCCAGCATGGTGCCCAGCATGGTGCCCTGCATGGTGCCCAGCATGGTGCCCTGCATGGTGCCCAGTGGTGCCCTGCATGGTGCCCTGCATGGTGCCCAGTGGTGCCCAGCATGGTGCCCAGCATGGTGCCCAGTGGTGCCCAGCATGGTGCCCAGCATGGTGCCCAGCATGGTGCCCAGCATGGTGCCCTGCATGGTGCCCAGCATGGTGCCCTGCATGGTGCCCAGTGGTGCCCTGCATGGTGCCCTGCATGGTGCCCAGCATGGTGCCCTGCATGGTGCCCAGCATGGTGCCCTGCATGGTGCCCAGTGGTGGAGTCATTAGTGGTGCAGAAACATGACCCAAGATGGCCGTTTTACTATTATCGAGCTTTGGTTTCGTTTTCATTTAACACACACTGATGCTCAGGTGTAGATCTAATCTATATGCATATTGGATGGTGAACATTTCATTTATTACATTGCACTGCATTAGATGTATAAAGGTTTTATAAAGTAAGACGAGGTTGGATATAGTAACAACAATTAAACAGTTAATATTTTACTGGATAGTAACATATTGCGCACACACACACACACACACACACATCTACCGCTTGTCTTCTTCTTACTCAAACGTCAAGAGGTGAATAATCAGTGTAGTGATTCTTGTGCTGTTAAATGCACAAACATCACAATAAATTCAATTGGCGTCTTCTATGTCTACATTAATAGTGGGTAACCTCATTGTATATTATGTATATAATGTAGTGATCAATGAGGCTACATACCGTAAGATCATTATCTATGATGCAGAGAGCATGGTGCTACAGTTAGAAATAAACCAATAAACCAATAAACCAAACACTTTCAAGCACACACAAGCATATGCAAGCAGCGGACCAAACATGAAATGCCTCACAGAGAAATATATACAATAATTAATATATATAATAATATATATAATAATGATATATATATATATATATATATATATATATTATAATATATATAATAATATATATAATAATATATAAATATTTATTATTTTTACAATTCAGAGCTTCAGAGTTTCTTTGAAGCTGACGCGCTGCTGGTTTAGAGTCTCGATGTCTCCTCTTGGCCTTTAATTAAAACATTGTTAGTTTTGATGCACAATGATAGACAATAACAAGCGGCACATTGTGGATGTAACGATATGAATATAAACGTTGTCCTCAAATGGACGTCATTTTACCGGTGAACAACATCAGTCTCCACATTAAAAGTTCTGAAGACACGTTATAGTAAAGTTCTGTCTCACAGGACACCTCACACGTCCCACTGGAACACGGTTCAGTTCACTCGGCCGTATCGCAGCACAAGCACATACATTTCTCCAACAACACATCGACTTTGTTGTCAGTGGATTCTAGTTTTGGATCCATGATAGAAAGAGAAGGAGGTCTGCTCACTTGCGCGTTTAAATTCTCCCGACGTGCAGAAAGGCGCTGCTTTCCTGAGGGAAGTATGACAGCGAGTGCTGTGTGCTGAGAGTGTGTGTCATCATAACATCCCATCCTGCTTTCATTAAACATCTGATCCCCCTCTCATCCTTCACCCTGCACCTCTGCACCTGTCCAGCATGAGCTGGTGTCCCTCCGACCTGCGTCCCCCTGATCAGCAGCGAATAGACAGTAGAAGGTAATGGGCTGACTGAAGTTCCCCCTCAGAGGTCCCAGTGCAGGCGCCTCACATGCTGCTGTTGTGTTGCAGCTGCAGCCTGGAGGGTCTGGAGCTGGAGACTCGCTGCCCGAGCCTCGGCCAGCAGGAGGAGAGGAGCGCGCTGAGGAGCCAGGACAGAGGCTCGCTGGTCTCCCTCACCGAGGAGGAGCAGGAGGGAGACGCAGGCAGCACCAGCAGCCAGGTGTGTGTGAGCGGGATCTAATGTTGGATCAATACAATCCGTACGGATGATCGTTTTCCCATCGTGTGTTGTGTTGTTGGACATCACATCAGGTACCGTCAGTGACAAACCCCTGCCCTGCCATGTTCCACCACCAAACCGTCACCAAATCCATCTCCATGGTTACCATCGGCCCGCGCGACACAGATGGTGAGTTTTTGTATTTGTGTTCCCGCGTTTGGCCTCCTTTTACTGATTGTTTTTCTGCTTCCCTGTTCGTCCCGCCGCATCCCGTTGCCCCGCCCCTTTAGTGAGCAGGGTTCCTCCATCCAATCGCAGAATCCGTTTCTCCCTCAGCGTCTCCCCGCTCCGCCCTAAAAGTAGACGCTTCTTTGCTATTGGCTCCTCCTCCAGCGAGGAGGAGGAGGAGAAGGAGGAGGAGGAGGAGGAGGGAGGGAGTAAGTATGATGAATGCAGACGTGGTCTCGCTTTGTCCCCCGTCCTGTAACACCGTCCAACTAAATCAACTAAAATTGTCGGATGGATAGAAAAGACACTTATTCTAAACCGCAGTTTGATAACCCGCAAATGCGTCAATCGTTTTTCATCTAACCCCCCCACCCGATTCCGTCCCCTACACAGTCAGTCATAAGAACCCTGAAACAGTCTTATGAGAAAAAGCCGTAACTATTTGATTTCTAAAAGGCAGTGGAACATGAAAGCTTTAAAAAGAAATGTACTCTTGAGCCCGCGTGTCTTTCCCCTCTTCTACTTCCTGATCACTCAGCCATTATCTCAACACTCGGATAGTGAATACAACATGTACGCTGTGTCTGTCTCGTCCTGTAGGGGGCAGCGCATTCTGCAATAACTCCGGCTCCCTGGAATACAGGTAAGAAGGGACAACTACTGTGTTGTTGGGAACCGCATACTTACACCTGATAAATAACGTTGTTAATTGAATAAATGGTGACGTAGAACGGGGCGGCGCAACACAACACCAGATAACCCAAGATGGGTAGCCCCGCCCATTAAAGCCGATTTGATTCTAAATGAACATCATGCTGAATTTGAGAAAGCTAGAGATTGAAACCACAAACTCATCTTTACAATGTTTACTGCGGAAATATTTGGGTTGTCTCTTCCGTTCAAGTCAGAGAGAACTCAAGCCTAAGACACAGTGTTCCTTTCACTACCTCACAAAACACATCTTAAGAATTCTTATGACAAACATGGCACAATAATCAAATAGGATAAAATGGCCTGGATATGAACAGAAACCTGAGCGTTTGGAGGAGGCACAATGTTAATACTTTGAATGATTGTCGCTGTGAGAAATGAGAACACAAAAGTATGCACTTAGTTTGAGATGCGTAGTCTTTAGTGTGTGTGTGTGTGTTAAAGCGTGTGTGTCTGTTAGCATCTCTGAGGAGGAGCCGGGGCCCCTACGGAGCGAAGCCGAGGCAAAAGGAGGACCTAAAATCAGCCGGACGTTCAGCTACATCCGCAACAAGATGACCAAGAAAAGCAAGGTGAGAACACGCACAACGAGTTGGCACAGCTCATGATGTCACACAGGGGTATCGTCCATTAAAGGGGACGGCACGGCACGGCACTGCTTGGATTAGACTGGAGGACAAACACAGTGACTCCTAGAAGTCAAACCGTGAAAGAGGAACTTGGCTGACTTCCTTGTTTAAGATCAGACAGCCGCTGTAGAAAAATGGCTAAATCCTAAAGACGACGACGACGACGAGTCACATTAAGGATTATAAGAGCGGAGGAAGACCGACGGAGTAGAGAGGGACAGGAGAAGGAGACGGGAGGACAGTCACAGCCATGCTGCATAGGAGGTTCACACCATCTGTGAGGTGGGGAGGAAAGAACGTATCGGATGAGGTACGAAGATGATGTGTGTGTCCGTGTGTCAGACGTTTGGGGCACATGTACTAAAGTATATCGGTGTTTAAGGTTCAAGCTGGTTTCCAGGAAGTGAACGAAAGGTGTTAATGCGTGTTTGGGAGGAGGCTGCGGTGGTGATGGTGAAGATCAAGAATTTAGCAATCCAATGATGTGCAGCAGACACAGTCTCTGCAGAGGGGCAATAGGAAGGAGTAAATGACTGCATGGAGCATTGCACATCCTCCCCGGGCTACTCACCAGAGCTGCCATGTGGGGCCCCGAAACCGAGCCCACCAATCACGTCAATGACGCATTCTAACATGAGAAACTCTCCTGGATGATACAAATGATGAGGCAACAATGTCTACGTGTCTTTGATAGAAACAGCAAGAGCCTCAACAATATGATAGTTGGATAGAAAACCCCTTCAATGGAAATGGTTTTGTATAACTCACTGATAATGCGTAGACGTTTTTTATTGATTTCCATCCCTTTGTTCCAGGAGAAGGAGAGGAAAGGCGAGAGGGAGCGTGAGAGTAAAGAGAGAGAGAAGAAGAGTGCAGGTGGTCACCTGTTCATCCCAGTCAGCCCCCCAGCGTCCACGGCCTGTCAGGCCTGCAGCAAACTCCTGAACAACAAGGAGACTCTCCTCTGCACCAGTAAGGCTCTTCTCGTCTGACTGATTAGCAATAGAAACCACATAAAGGACCACCAAAGGGACTCAACATGTCTTAACATTTCTTAAAACATGTTGATGCTGCCGGCGCCAGGTTCCCTTTTTAAAGCAGTCCGGCTGACTTGAGTCATGTCACAACACTGTGTAGAGTGTCTCAATCTCCGTCTGGTTTGACCAGGACGAATGATGTCGACCTCTGCGTGAACAAACGGATTAGCTCACAGCGTGTGTCTCAATCGTCGAGGTCGTAGAGCAGGAAACCAACAGGAAGCCATTTTTCTCTTTCAGTACTGAAGGGTGGAGATGTGTTTGTTCCAGCAGTGGTAGGATGAGGGGACGGCTTTACGCTAACTTTCCCCAGCAGTCTTACAGCCTGTTGCATCACTCTGTGTGTTGTTATTGTCATAGTTACTAGAGCAGTGTGTGTGTGTGTGTGTGTGTGTGTGTGTGTGTTTAAATGTGGCTTTACAGTAAGAGGCAAGAGGAGGACCAGCGATATCCTTTTCTCTGCTAATGCTTCAAATTCACTGACTTCTTTGCGTCCTCTTTTATGTAAAATGAGCTTGGCTCCCTGTGGTCCTTTTGTACGTTTATTATGTGGAGGTGAGGTTCCCCGTGGTTTTAGTGGCCCTGAAGCTGCTGACCGTCCCTCTAAACCGCGTCTCTTTGTGTCCTGGCAGGTTTCTTTAGTGAGGCCAAGCTTTTCTTACCTCTCACGGGCTGAATCGACATAATCACAACCCAAAAGGTGTTGAATGATGGTTCTGTGTTGTTTGCAGACTGTGGTGGCCACGTGCATAAGTGCTGCAGAGAAAGTATGCCCTTCTGTACAAAGAGCAAAACCAAGGTAGGTCTGACACTCACTGCATAGGGAACGCTCAGTAGTACGATGGAGTTTTTCACAGTTCCTCTGAAGATGTCCTGTGTTTGCTTCCAGCAGCAGCTGCTGGTGGCCGAAGCTGCTCCAGGGTCAGCTAGTAACATGAGGAGTAAATGTGAGAGCTTCTACGAACATGTTAACATATACAAAGTGTATTCTCATTACCAAAATGAAACTCTACTGCTGCTATAGTAAGTCCTAAATGTACCTGTTCAGCCACATCTTCAGCGTCATCTGTATCCTCCACGTCTTCCTCATCGTCACGGGAACGCTGGTCCACAGCAACCAGCCCTGACGACCAGCTGCCTTTGATGTTACCACGAAGACACCCAAGCCTCTTCAACCCGCACAGCAACCTGGCGAAGAGCATCTCCACCAGCAACATCGCAGGGTCCGTTAGCTTAACCACCTCACGGTCACACTCGCCGTAACCTCATATCATTGTGACATTAACTAACCCTTAAAGTGCTCTTCAGCTCCAAGAACAGGTCCTCACAAAGATGGACACACGCATTCACACACACAGCTCAGACTTTGTATTTAACCAACTTATTTTCACTGAATTCTCTCTGTTTTGTTCACTGTAGGCTAGACGAAGTTTCACTAAAAGGCCTGAAGTTTCTTTCCCAGTCCACCGACTCCCTGCACAAGGGGGGCAAAGTCAGCGCCTCGACGGAGTCCCTCACGGATGAAGGTAGCGTGTACATGTAGAAAAACGCCTTGACTGTGGACGCTTCTGCATCTCCTTCCACTGTACCATTTAGATACCAAAAGTAGGAAGGTTAAAGGCGTCCGGCCCCCCGCACCCTCGAACCCCCGTACCCTCGTCTGATATGACCACACATGACAGTCCCATGGCTCTTCCAAATGAGTGGAAATGTTGCTAAGCCCACTAGCGACAGCTTTATATTAAGATGTTAACATGTTGACCATGTTAACATCTTAATATGAAGTTAAATTCCATCTGTCATGAACCCCCCCCCCCCCGCTCGCCCCCTCCAGCATCAAAGAAATTCTTTAATGACGGAAACAATCTGTTGGAAAAAACAGTATTTGACATTTACTTTCATTTTTTAAATCTTTTCTGTTGGAAGGGATCAGGTTTATTACATGTACTGCAGCCAGCCACTAGGGGGCGATGAAGATGACTTCATTTTGAGGGAGCTGCCTAACAGAAAGTTGGATGTCTCTGCTGTGGACTGATCCTTGTGTGTGTGCGAAGGAACGGAGATGATGGACAGCCAGCTG
Source organism: Apeltes quadracus (assembly GCA_021346845.1). Lineage (NCBI taxonomy): Eukaryota > Metazoa > Chordata > Actinopteri > Perciformes > Gasterosteidae > Apeltes > Apeltes quadracus. Next base: position 26,206 of record CM037935.1, on the reverse strand, counting down.
ATGGGAGAGTTTGAGTGCGACACTAAAGATCTGGAAGGCGACTCTTGGAGCGGCACGATGGATAAGAAGTTCTTGAAAACGTTGAAGAAAGACGAAATCAAGAAACAAGACGTCATCTACGGTAACAATGTGTTACAACTCGTCATGTGTCAATACGCCCAGCTTGACCCCTCACATGGAGATAAGAGTCCCTTCTCTCCACAGAGTTGTACCAGACCGAGTTCCACCACGTGAGGACGCTGAAGATCATGTCTGAAGTTTACTACAAAGGTCTTCAGAAAGAGCTGCAGCTGGACTCTCAAATTCTGGACAAGGTGACGAGCAGTTCCACCTGTGGACAAGCGTCCTGGCAACATGCATGAGGAAAGTGCACATTGAGAGCCAGATTATTGATAGTTTTTCTCCTGTAGATGTTCCATGCTTTGGATGACATGCTGGACACGCACACACATTTCCTCACCCTGCTCCTGGAGAGAAAGAAAGCTTCATCAACGGAGGGACAAAACAACAACTTCCTGGTCTTCAGCATCGGGGACGTGCTGCTGAACCAGGTGAGGCTGCAGGGAGGAGACCACACAGACTGGATATGTGATACACACAGTACACATTACATTACTGTATGAATGTTATGTAGGGGACTCACTTACACTACTTACAGTATACTTATAGTAACACTTGAGCCAACTATTCCTGTGAAATGACTTTGGAACATTAAACATCTGGTGCTTTTAATCTCAGTTTTCAGGCTGCAGCGCTGATCGCATGAAGAAAGTTTACGGCAAGTTCTGCAGTCGCCACAACGAAGCCGTCAATCTTTACAAAGACCTGCAGGCCAAAGACAAACGCTTCCAGGCTTTCATCAAGGTTGGCGCTCGCTCTTCTATACATGTGTACATGTACGTGTGTGACGCTCTGAACTCACCTCTGTGCGCCTTCGCGTCTGCGCAGAGAACGATGAGCAGCAGCATTGTGCGAAGACTAAGCATCCCAGAATGCATCCTGCTCGTCACCCAGAGGATCACAAAATACCCTGTTCTCATCCAGAGGATCCTGCAGCACACTAAAGGTACGCAGCACGGACTCGACGCGCCCTGGAAGCCAGGGCCCCTTGTGTTGAACATGTGCTTCCTCTCCGCTCCCACAGACTCGGATGACGACTACGGCTGCGTCTGTGAAGCTCTGCGCTGCGTGAAGGAGGTGATCAAAGCTGTGGACAGCAAGGTCAACGAGCAGGAGAAGAAACAGAAGCTGCGGGAGGTGTACAGGTACGCAGACACGGTGTGCTCCAGGTTCAGACTGCCATGGACAGCTGATCTACCAACACTACGTACAAAAGAACCCAGGTTCCAAAGTGAAGGAGGAGGATCAGCTGGGACCTTTGAGTCCCCCGTGTGGAGGGGGCTAAATCTCAAGCCTGTTTTCTGTGATCTTCCAGTCGCACTGACAGCAAGTCCATCATGAGGATGAAGAGCGGCCAGATGTTTGCTAAGGAGGACCTGATCAGAGGGAGGAAGCTGCTGCACGACGGAGCGCTGCAGCTGAAGAACTCAGCTGGGCGACTCAAAGGTACGAGGCGGCGCCTCACAGAGGAAGAGCTGAAGCCGGCTGGACTCCCTCCGCATTCAGCATGTTGCATCCTCTGTTGTGTTGCAGACGTCCAGGCCATGCTCCTGTCGGACGTGTTGATCTTTCTTCAAGAAAAAGACCAAAAATATGTCTTCGCCTCATTGGTAAGAACATCCGCTTGTTTATCCATGTGTAAATATTCTCACAGTCTGATGCAGTCTGACGTGGAGCTCTCTGCCCTCAGGACCAGCGCTCCACCGTCATCTCTTTACAGAGCCTGATTGTCCGAGAAGTGGCCAATGAGGAGCGAGGTCAGGCTTCTTCTTCTTCCAATGTGATGAACAGGCCGCAGCCTGCGATGGCGTTGCTGGATGAGTGAGTTGTGTGCGTCTCTTCTGCAGGTCTCTTTCTGATCACAGCTGGAATAGAAAAGCCAGAGATGGTGGAGGTGTTGGCCAGCAGCAAAGAGGAGCGCAACACGTGGAGAGCCATCATACAGGACGCCATGCACTGCATGTGAGGAAGCACCACACAGGGTCACCACATGTTCGCCACATGCAGAACAGTATACAGAGCACTTCTAATGCACTAATGTTGGAAAAATCTATCAAATGCAGGTAAATTAATTTGATGATTGAAGAAAAAAACCGCCATCAGTAGATTTTCATTTTATTTTTTACAAACAGGTTGGCAGGTCATCAGTCCCTCTCAGTGGTTCTGAGGCTGCTGATCCTCCTTCATTGTCCTGCATGAAGAGCGAGACGAGACGAGAAACAAGCTTCAAGCTTATTACACAAATAAACGTTTGATTATTTGCTTTAATTGAGTGAATTTATTAAGTATTTGGGCTTTTTGATGTTTAGCTGCCCTGTAACGGGTGGACGAGCAGTGATGCTGCGCTTTGGTCCGAAGGACAGTAGGCAGGTGGTTGAGATGCGAAGGACGTCACAGAGAGTCCTTCTCAATGAATTGAATTCTTTCATGCCAGATGTGATAACAGACTTGTATTCTCCCACTTCAGCAGAGAGCTTGATCTTTGGTGCGTTCATACAGCTGCTCTTTGCCTTTTAGTCTTTGTTCAGGTTGTTGAGTTGATCAGTGAGATTGACTAACCAGGTCTGCCAACCATAAAGGATCAGTGATCTCATGCAGAGGTCTTTTCTTTTAAAAACCTGATGATATCTTAGGAGGGAATGAAGCCGCTGCAGACTGAGACAGCAAAAACATGCTTTCAAACCTCTATGCGGACAGAGAGCGTCACAGACCTGTGAAGTGTCGATGTCAATGCTCCATAAGTGGCACCGTGTCTTTCAATGAGCTCTCCGGTTGGTTCTGTTCTTATGATGTTTGAGCTTCACAGTGTTTGTGTGTCTGCAGGGAGAAAGACGAGGATGAGGGAGTCCCCAGTGAGACCGAGGAGGACAGGAGGCAGCAGGAGAGCAGAGCGAAGGAGATCCGAGGTGACCCCCGACCCGTGGCATCATGTTCCATCGCTTGATGCCCTCGTTTTCATCTCACTTACAGTCTTCTGTTCCAGAGCTTCTACGAAGGAAAGACGAGCAGATCATCTCTTTGTTGGAGGAGAAGGTCCACATCTTCAGGGACCTGGGTGACTCTAGTCCCGCCCCCCATGATGCCAATCTACCGGTCAGGGGGCGGATGTTGTTCATGGCCACGCCCGACGACGTCACAAAGGGGGAGCCAATCATGATGGATGCCGTGAAGGAAGGTGAGCCAGGTCTTCTGGGGTCACATGGCGCTGCCTTTGATGTGCTGTCCATGTGTTTGATGTCCCCCATGTCCCTCCAGTGGAGACCCTGCACGGCTTGGTCAACAGCTGCAGCGTTGCAGTCGGCCTGACAGGGGGCAGCGTGGGGCCCGTCTCTCTGCCCAGGAGAGCAGAGACTTTCGGGGGCTTCGACAGTCACCAGATGAACAGCACCAAGAGTGAGGAGCGCACGCACACACGCACACACGCACACACACACACACTCTTACATTGTGTACTACAGTCCGTCAGTGATTCATGAAACATGACGGCAGGTTGATCTCACATGTTTGCTGCTGTGCATCTCCGTCTCCAGACGGAGAAAAGGACGAGGGGGACGAATCACTGGACCTCCGGAGGACGGAGTCAGACAGCGTCTTGAAGAAGGTGTGTGTGTGTGTGTGTGTGTTTTCTATATTTTCATCTCCACATTATTCATTATTCATAGAAACAGATCCGTTTTTGAAAATGGATGTCGACGCCACTGAGTTCACTTTACGAAGCAGAAATGGCTGAAAATGTTTTGAGCCAGCGGCTCATCCACTCATCAGTGAGCATGTGAATACGTTATTTTATCTGATTCACCAACATTTAAAATTATATTTGTAAGCAGTACTGAGACTTCTTTCTACGGAGAATTATTGAGCTTAAACGGCATCAATTTCATGTTGGAATTTCATTTAAATACACCATTTAACCACGGCATATTTTAATATGCCGTGGTTAAATGGTGTATTTAAATATACAGAATGCACATTATTCTGAAAAGGGACATGCTGCATCTATAAGAGACCAGAAACCTGATCATTTCTCTTCAACTTCTATATGATCAGACTTCTTTTTTAGGAAACAGAATTAAAACCTATTTACCTATGATACCCCTTTTTCACAACTTAAACGCCAAGTTGCATGCTGAAATTAGCATCCAGAAAAAGCCACCGCTGTGTCTACTCGCAGGCTCACTGCAATGTAATATGTGTATAATGTATTCTATTCCCTCCTCAGGGAGCCACTGCCAGCCTTCAGATGTTGCTAAAGAGAAACAATGAGGTAGGCAGCCTGGAACTACGAGCACAGTTTGAATGTTACGAAGCAATAAGCTTATAGGTCCACAGTGAGAAACGACTCGCTCTACGTGGATTCAGCTAAAGCTCACTATACCTACCTACCTACCTGGGTACCTACCTACCTACCTGGGTATCTACCTACCTACCTACCTACCTACCTACCTGGGTATCTACCTACCTACCTACCTACCCACCTACCCATAGGGATGGGTAGCGTTTGGTTTTTTTCCGATACCGGTGCTAACCCGGTACTTTTAAAATGATACCGATGCCTAAACGGTGCCTGAACCGGTACTTTTTTGGAAAAAAAAGACGAGTGACAGCATTAATGTAAGGCTTTTTTTGTTGCCAAGGCAAAAAAGGTAACATTTTAACAAACACATATGAAAAGATATATTAACTGTTAGAAGCAGGAAAAACTTGGGTTTAAACTTTTTAACTTGACCACCGCGGCCGTGCCCTTCCCATCAGGGGGCGAGGGGGTTAATGGGTGTGGGGGGGCAGGCTGTTGTTGAGCAGTGTAGGTCCGGACGGCAGCGACTGTGCCGGGCTGAGATCCGTGCAGGGGGAGTCGGGACAGACGGCATGAGGCTCCAGCCCGGAGGCAAATCAAAGCTTTTTGTGCGAAATACAGCCACACTTTTGACCGTTTACCTTTCGGTATTTTCTTACGTTAATGGCCTAGCTAGCTACTGTAGCTATAAGCTACGAATGATAAACTATCATTAACTAACCGAGTCATAGGAGGTTTGTAAAAATAAGAGAAGGGGGGAGGGGGGGGCGTTGTAGACGCGCGCGCTGAGTCTGTTGTTGAAAGCCTGTGTCCGTCGGGGCGGTAGTGCCGCGCGCACCGAAAACACTCCTAGACTGTTCGGGGGAAAAACACTGACTTAAATAAATATAAATATAAGGTAGATGGTTAGCTAGCTGCTGTTGCTACACAAACAGTAGCTATCGTCATTAGCTGTTGCGGGGATAGAGTCATCAGAGTAGTGTAAATAAAGTTTTTCAATCGATTCAGGCACCGAAATGAAGCACCGTAATCTGCGTTGTGTTTTGGTACGGTAGGTACCGGTCGTGTAGGAACCGGTACTATATTGGTACCGGTTTTTGGTACCCTACCTATCTACCTACCTACCTGGGTATCTACCTACCTACCTGGGTATCTACCTACCTACCTGGGTATCTACCTACCTACCTGCGTATCTACCTACCTACCTACCTGGGTATCTACGCACCTACCTGAGTATCTATCTACCTACCTACCTACCTGGGTATCTACGCACCTACCTGGGTCTCTAGCTACCTGGCTGGCTGGCTGGCTGGCTGGCTGGCACACATACTGTTTGTTTGTTTCTCCATCATGTTATAAAGCCTCCAGTATAATGTGCAGTTACATTTTTTTAATTGCCCCTGTTCTCCTCCAAAGGCTCTTGCATACAGAAGTCCTTAGTTAGCAAAGGTTACCTGTTACTCACTGAAAGGTGGAAAATGCTGCTTTATGAAACAATGCTTTAATGTAACGCTTTGTGACTCCAGCAGGTGCAGCACAGTGTGACGCATCTTCACGGCCTGCTGATCTCACTGCAGGTACCAGTCGCACAACTCCATTGAGAAGGAGACTCCACACGCACACACGCTAGTGATTCCTTAGATCCGTTCATTTCCTTGTGACTGTCAAAGAAACGGAAATGATTAGTTAGTTTTCTGCCTGGGTTTTCGGGTCTTTGGATCCTTTTTTCACGTGAGCTGCATTGGTTTAGAAAGACGTGAATGATATTCGTTACTGACTGGTTTTGTGGTTTTCACTGCAGTATACTGTAACTTTCGGACTATGAGCGGCGCCTTTTTTCCCATTTTTTGATTCTGATAACAGTGTGGCTTATTTATGTACACAGTACCCACATTCACATCCGTTCAGCTGCTGCGGCTTATAGTGCGGAAAATACGGTAATTGTTTGCCGTGATAATTAAATGTCAATGTGATAAAAAATGTCAAATGATACATTATTTTAATGCAGGAATTTATTTTAAATTAGTATCTGCTGGTTTACGTGTTTGCAGTGGACGTTTTTAGGCCAGGCAATCGGCTATGAAATGTCAAATGTTGAAATGAGCGAATGACTGGAAAAAAGAACGAGATTGAGTAAAAGGATCCAAACTCCCCTTTACACTTTGGCCCTAAAGGCCGTGGTGGTGCAGCAGGACTCGTTCATCGAGGACCAGCGGCAGACGCTGAGCGAGCGGCTCACCGCTAACTCCTCCAGACACTCGTCGTCCTCCTCGCTCTCATCCTCCTCGTCGTCCCGCCCCTCCTCCCTCATCGAGCAGGAGAAACACAGGAGTCTGGAGAGACAGCGGCAGGAAGCGGCCACGCTGCAGGTTGGCTGTCACTGCCATTGAAGAGTTGTTGGCTTTGTTTCGTTGTATTTACTGAAAGGAGGCTTGTTCTTTTGTTGCAGAAACAGCAAGCTGCTCACCAGGAAGAGAAGAGGAGGAGAGAGAAGGCGTGGGAGCAGAAGGACCGGTGTCTGGCAGAGCGGGAGGAGAGGCTGAGGACAGTCGAGGAGCAGACCCAGATGAGGCATCGGGAGGTGATGGAGGAGTGGGAGGTGCTCCAGAGGAGGAAAGAGGAGTACCAGGTGGAGCTGGAGAGGCTGAGGGAGGCGCAGAGGAGGCTGGATAGAGACAAGGAGGCTCTGAAGAGAGACGCCGAGAGACTTGAGGCCATGAAGAAAGACGAGGTCAGAGTCAAACCATTAGTAACAGAAAGGGAGCACACGGCTCCTTGTAGGCTCATAAAGGTTCACCTGCAGCTGCTCCTGCTGAGCGTTGCGTACTAGTGGTACATTATAGCGCGATTAGCACTTTATGAAGGTTTCCTGGATTCCTACACAACATCCTAATGCTGTGGTATGGAGATGTACTGCTTCTCTACCACATTTGTCCCATACAAGCAGGTGAAAGCACAATAACAACAGGCAGCAGCTCCCTTCACGTGAGTGACTGTGTGTCTGGTGTCTCTATTTGCAGTCGGAGCAGCTTCATCGGTACCAGCGGACTCCCTCCACCACCTCCGAGGAGTCCATACGGTTCCACAGCTCCGGCTCTCTGGATCTGGAGCCCAAAGAGGCAGCAGAAAAGCCCAAAGTGGTAAAAATGAATTGCAGAAGGAATTCCAGGGAGCAATTTTTGCTGTTTTGAGTCCCAGAATGAGTGATTTTGTGAATGTGCCACAGGTGGAGCTCTCAACATCCGCCCCGACCAAAGAGCCTTTCCTCCGCATCGGATCCAAGCGCATGAAGAAGAACTTCAACCCCTTTTCCTCCAAGACTCCGGGAGCAGAGAAGGAGGCGCAGCTCCCCAACAGGCTGCTTCAGCTGACCAAAGCCAAGGAGAAGAAGGACAAGAGGAAGAAGAAGGGCAAAGGAGAGCACACAGGTGACGTGAACCAGAAATGGGCCAGGTTATAAAATCAAATTACATGTTACAAATCAAAATGATCCTTTCTTAACGGTCTATGATCTATTCTCACTGCACCTTCATGCTACTCGATAGTTGCTAGAGAAATATCCTCATTTGCCTTCTGTTGAGAGTTGTTTCCTTTTCAAAAGGTTTGTTTTTTTCATGAATGCTTCATTAAGGCATCACTTGAACTGAGTCAGGAACACAGCAGTAAGGATGTGAGCTCTGTAGTCTAAAGGCAGCGTAGGTCACTTCCACTCCTCCTCTCCTGCCCACATAGCAGAAGACCATTTGCTCCTGTTTTTACAATACGGGTAGATGAAATCCAGCAATCTGATTGGTTGAGAGGAAGTCTCAGGTGTGCATTATTGAGCGATAATATATAGTTGGTTATCATTTTAGCTCGAAATAAGTCTGGAAAATCTCAAATGATCGTTTTTAAGGCAATACGAGCTTTGGCAACCGGCCAGTTAGAGTGGACGTCCTGAGCGATGAACGAGTGAGAGGCTGCATGTTCACATTGTCTCTAGACCACTGAAATGAGACGCACAACGTTTGGTGGCTTCAACTATTTAATTCCCAAAGGCGGCTTTTTACTTGGTATGCGTGTTAGAAAAGCAACAAGGTACGTGAGGCAGCACTTTAACATCACGAACTGTTCCATTATTGAAGATAGAGTACAGCTTCTCGTACCTTAGTGCTAACACCTGACAATGTTTTTATTAATAATATACAGTGAACCCTCGCTGTATCGCGGTTCACCTTTCGCGGTCTCGCTGCTTCGCGGATTTGCATTGTGTTCTGCATTCTGATTGGCTAAACAGTCTCTCCGCTTCTTCTCTACGTGTGTGTCAATAACGTTGCGGTGTAATATGTACACGTACTTAGAACAGAAGAAAAAAGAGAGACAACTACCGATAACAATGTTCTTTTGAAAAAACCCACCTGCACCGCGGCTTTAGAAGAAAGAAACGCTACAGAGCGGAGTCAGGGTGCAGCGGCTCATCACAAGAGCAGTGAAATACACGCGAGTCACTATTTGTCCTACTGTACAGTACTTTTTTTTCAGTGTACAGTGGGGTTTTTTTCATAATTATTTTTCATTTTCTTCCGTTCTAACCCGATTACTCGGGTGCCTTCCGTTCGTGTTGATGATTAAAAATCTTCTTTTAGTAGTTATTTGTAAAAAAAACAAACATTTATACAGTACTTTTATTTGTTCTTGTTCTTGTTTTGTTCTTTGGTTTCAATGTATTTCATTGTACAATAATTGTAAAAAAAAATTATGGTTTCTACTTCGCGGATTTTGCCTATCGCGGGTCCTTTTTGGAACGTAACCCCTGCGAAAAACGAGGGTTCACTGTACATCTAAAGATTTGTGGAGTTTTCACAATTCAATTGTACCGCCTGTATTATGAGGCGAAGGTTGTTAGCCGAGCTCTGCCTAACGACTAGAAACTCACCTACGAGCTCCTCCTATTGGTTTAAAAATGTTTAAGTGTAAGAAAAGATCAAATATTTGTTTTGTTCATTTGGAGCCAAACTGTTGTTGACCTGTTGTCTTCGTGTCCCATTCAGAAAGCACAGCTGGAGTGATGTTGGATCCACAGAACGACGGGGACATCTTCTTCTGCTGAGGACAGGGACATGTCTCTCTGGACACTGTAGCTTCAACACAAACCGTAAGTAGTTCACACGGTCCCCCTATCGCCCCCTGGACGAGTCCACGGTGTGTGGGGAGTGTGTACAGAACCATAACGATGGACCCGTCAGCCTCCAGAGACTCCGTCTGATGGACGCAATCACTGCGGAACCAACGCTCACAAAAGATGTTTCACAATCAAAACCGGATCCGGTTCGTCCTTAAAGGCCTTTTTGGTGCGACAATCACAGCAGAGCAACTCAACTGCAGGAATAAAGAGATTTTAAACATGCACTTTATATATATATATGAACAAGATCAAAGATCTCTGAGCTATATATATATATATATATATATATATACACACACACACACACACACACACACACACACACACACACACACACACACACACATATATATATGACCGAGTGATCTGCCATTCCCCCTAAATAATCCTCATCATTTGGTTTCAGTAATTCGGTACTAGACGGGGGGAACTGGGAACAATCTGCCTTGAATACACGGAGCCCCAGGAACTCAACAGTTGACTTGAGTATTATTGGTCAGGATTTGGGGCTCGGTGTGTATTTACATTAAAACTTCTGCCAAACACTCACAGAACAGTAAAAGTAATCGTGGCGTCAGAGCAGCAGTACAGAATGTAGAATGTGACGTGGACCTTCAGCATGTTTAAAAATGGAACAAAACCAAATGAATTCCACATTTAAAGGGCTTCATCTGTCTCTGACCTCTGTGACTATCAGTAGAGCCTCCTTCAGCAGGAGGACGGGAACGTCCAGGTCGATGATGCATTACTGTGTAATAATCTTTGATCTTGTTCAGCACTATTGAGAGACAATCAGTGGGTTTTCATTCTACTTGGTAAATGATGTTGACATCTCATCAGTCAGTACACATGAGGATTACTGTGGATTGTTTTAAACATGTTTCATGATTCCACTTCCACTCGTCATAATACTTCCTTCATCTTTAGTCATCCAGTAACTGGAGTCCAGTTGGTGGAAGCTTCTTACTTTCCTGATAAGGACTTTTATTTTGAAACTAAGTGGAATCAATGGTAGTGAATTCCACCTGAAGGAGAATTTCATCCACGTTACCTTTACTGACTTTTTAAAAATTATTATTACTATTTGTCCAGCCATTATTTGATAATTCACAGTACAAACTAAAAGCCAGGTTTAACCAAGAACCAGACTTTTATTTTTCAACAAACAATTTCATCATTTAAATGTAATTGACACTGAAGAGCAAAGTTTCCTTAAACCCAAAATATTTTTTAATTTTATTGGACAGACTTTGAGTGAAACAGATTCCTCAGATTCTCTGGAGACTCTATTGGAGAAAAAATTGATTTCTATCCGTGCAAATTCTAATCAAATACCAACAGATTGCAAAATGTTCGAAGTTAGTTAGCTAACCAACTAACTTCGAACAGAGAACTAGAGCTCAGTTTACATGTTGAATCATGTAGCCATTATTCTATAAAGCCGCCGCTAACAGTTTAGCTTTTAAGCTATTTCCTAGCAGCACCAGCCTCTTCACACTGTGTACTGGTGAAAATGTGCTTTTTGGATGGTTTTGTTTTTCTTGCTTTTCGCTGAAAGAAAATATTTTTAAAAACATACATGAATATTCCTTTTGATGTAAGTTAATAAAATAATCACGTAATTTGGATTTTAGTCTGGAGTAGATTAACTGAAATATACCGAAGAAACACAACTCCGTTAATTATGTTTCTAATTACTATCGAATGAGTGTTCCCACTGGTCTTTGGTGTAATGCTAAGCTAAAGATTCAGCTACCTAAGATTTCTGAAACTTTGGAAAGATTAGCAGGCACATAATAGAAATCGATTCACCTTTCTTACACCTTCCAACTAATGGCATAGAAGACTTTCTTAGAGTAAATCACGGTAGAGTCACGGTAGAGACACGGTGGTAGTCTTGCTCCTGTTGTGAAGAGGAAGATCGATTCATTTAAATATCAACTTAGATTTACCACCCGTGGTCCCAATAACCTCCGTCAGAGGGTCCAATCAGGGCTGTTCTCCTTTGTATAGTTAAAAACGCAATCTGCAGCTGGTGAATGCCTTAATCACAATACGCTAAAATGACAGAAGCGCTGTGGTTTGTGGTGGTTTGGGCGCCGCTCTCTCCTCCTTGACATTGTTACCATTCAGCGTGCACTAGAATTACTGAAACCATTAATAAGGACTTTTACGCACTCACGTTTAACCTTACAGTTTTTGCACTGTGGGCTTTTTGAAATGTATTTGTACTAAAGACAAAAGGTACCATGTTTGTTTCTCATTTTATGTACAAAGAAAAGAGGGCAAAGCAACACATTTTGTAAATATATTTTATGTACAAATTTGAACTTCCAAAGTACTGATAATTGTGGATTTTTTTTTTAATAAACAAAGCTTTATTTATCTTTCCTCTTCCTGTTTTTCAAATGTCATTTTTCTCAAATAAATGAACATGCTGTTTGTCATGCAATGCAAGTTGTGTGGTTCTTCTTGTGGGGGGGACAAGACATTTACAATTGAAAATATTGGGTAATATGTTTTCTGTTAGACCCCGAAACTCTGGGTTAAGCCATTTTTTTCTTTTTTTCACAAAAGTCAATGGAAGAAGCTTGAGTACATTTCCAGGCCTTTAAGTCATAGCAGCATCTACTGACAAAAAGAAAACAAACTTGGATATTTTGACGGTTAGTTGACCTGAAGACATTGGGACTATGTTGGGTATTGCAAATTGTTGCACCCTGTTCACATGGAAACAGCCTTAATAGCAACTACCTGTAAATATACAAAAGGGCAGCCCTACTGCGAACCCTCCGATGTCAGGAGTAAATAGACGATGCATAAATCCAGCTGTAGAGGAAAAGGATTCATTTTACAGTTTAGTGCAATGATTAAGTACTGTTATGCTGTTCCTTATGAGAAATGTTCATGTGACACTGAAACTAAATGAATGTTCTCCGACCTAAAGTGAAACATGCATTCATCATCCTTTGAATTCAAGCACTACACAGACTTCACAAAGCAGGTTTATTTTCACTGGTCAAAACACACACGCCATCTAAATGTTTAACATTGTTTAAAAGTCCTGCATTAGAATTGAAGTATTTCTGAGCATCTCTTCACTTCTGTGCGGCAGCTGAAATCCAACAAGTGAGCCCCCCCCCCTCCTACGTGCAGTCTCCTCACGCCGGCTCTTGACGCTTGGCAAGGGGACAAGTGCAAAGCACCAACAGGGGACACTGATGCATTGTGTCCTGCAACATTCTCGTTGGTCCGTACTTCTAGCGACAGCTGGTGTGACACACCTCTAGGACAAAGACACGCCGCCGCAATCAAATGCATTGATCAATACCAAAAGTGCATAGACATTTCACATCATTCAGCTCCTGCTTCAAAAGTCTTTGGTAGAGAAGCGTTCTGCAGGACACGCTGCGCACCAAGCGACTGCTACTCGTACACTGAAACACAACGTATGGATTTCCACTTCCTCCTGTTCCTAACACTAAAAGATGCTCCTGGAAACACAAGCAGTGCAACTTGAGTCGTTCAGATCTGTCATTTGTGCAGTTTAAATTAATCCACAGATCATCTCACCACATGTTTCCTGTGCATTTTAGTGTAATATTTTTGGAAGTAAACATGAATAGATTAAAAAAACTTTGAAAGTGTTTTCCAAAGGAAGAATTAGCGTTTAAATGTTTTTGGGGGCACATATCCAGGTTTCAGCAGACATCTGCTACTTCAAGAGATACTTGGTTCTTTGTTGGATGCAGCCTCGTCCCCCAAAAAGGGTACATTAGGTTGAAAGACTTCTCACTATGGTGTAGAGAAGAACTCATAATCACCATAACATAGTGTATAGAGAAAAGAGCGCACACCCACAATTCATAGCTCTGCTCGGACTTGTGGGAAGGGGCTTCTTGTCAACTACAATAGAAATCTTGAGTCAACTCAATGTGCGTTTGTGTGCAAGAGAAGAATTTGACTTTGTCTTTTATTGCCTCACCGATATAAAATAGAAAGGGATGTCAAAAGGAATCCTTCGTCATCACAACTGAAAGGCTTTGCTGAAAATGCAGAAAAATAGCACCAGGGATCTAAAGAAGCATTTTGTGCTTCATGAAACCAGAGACTTGTGTAGACTTCTAATCAAATCACAGGAGTAGACCTCCCTCATCAGAACCTATTTAGCATGTTAGCCAACATTAGCTAACAGTGTACAGTGTGACATCATGCGCTCTCTCCTTTGGCACTTCATCCGACTGTGGCCACTGGGTCAGAGGTCAGAAGATCCTTTCATGGTTACGGATGAACTTCATAATAAAGCACCTTATTACGTTGCAGGACAAAACCAAAGGTCTTACTGCAGCCATCAACACTTTCATCTGTATGTGCCTAAAAGTCGTCGTCATTGTCAGCAGGTAGCGAGTCGGCTCTTTCACAGTGTCCGGAGAATGATTCTTCCTTTATGGTGGCCTTTTATGTCTGCTGCACAGCAGTGAGTAAATTCATGCGGAACAACACAGCGCTGATTCTAGTTACGTGAATTGCTCAGCATAGAGCGAGTACTTGGTCTGGGTCAAAAAGGACCTAGTTAACGCACACCATGTGTTCATGCCCAGCTTCAACGTCATCACTTTACTCATTGTGCAAACTGTACATTTCTAATGCACCCATTTACACCTCCCAAGTGAAAAAAAACAAATATTCTCTTTCTAGTTTTAAAATCACATAAAAAAAGAATAATGTCTTAAATGTGAAATTCAAAAGAAACCCATTCAAAAAACCTCTTGCCATAAAAAAAATCAGTCGACATATGATCTACGAAGCATCGCCGTGTGTGTGTTTGTGTAGTATCGATGTGTCGCTCAAGGCGGATCCACAGTCCGTAAGTTCCAGCTTTTGTTGGCCGCTGACCGCAGAACCTCCTCCCCCAGTCGGAACATCGATGCCTGAAAGAGACGCGAGGGAAGATTAGGGGGGGCACACATTTTCTTTATCTGCCACTACTGTTTAGTGTCGTCACATGAATTTGATTCAAATCCCATAAATCCACGAGCTCTTGTTTTTCTCCTTGATTCATCTTTCAGAGAGCTAAGACGATTTCAGCTGAAAGACTAAAAGAAAAAAGCAGCTTAAAAGGTTCAATTTTCACGTCTGTTCAGAGCGGGTTTTGCCGGCGTGTTTTACAGCAGCCAAAAAACGTGCTGGCTGTCCATTCACAGCCGATGTGGCTCCCGAGCAACCTTCTGAAACGGACTGCATGTTCTCAGGAGCCGAGCAACAAAGCGGATTGACCTCTCCACAATGGCCAAGACCAGAGAGCTGTGTAAGGACATCAGGGATAAAACTGTAGACCTGCTCAAGGCTGGAAGAAGGATGAGTACAACCCCAAGAACACCATCCCAACCGTGAAGCATGGAGGTTCGTTCTTTGGGGGACAGGCCGACTGCACCCCATTTGAGCCTCCTATTTCAACCTCATTCCCTCAGTGAGAGCATTGAAGATGACCCGAAACACACAGCATGGCCACCAAGGAGCGGCTTTCTAAGAACCATGTCACGGTGGAATAAATATGGAATATTTAACTGCAATGTAGTAATGAATGTTTGATACCGTAATTGTTTTACATTAAATTAACTTGGGATGCCTGTTGACTGACTCGATTGCTCGACCTAGAAGAGTTTACACTGAGCTGCGCTGCTCAGAGGGTTCAGGCACCCATATGGACACAGGGCAAACGCCCTATCCCCCCCAAAGAAAAACCTTACCGGGGGCAAAATAAAGGGAGCATCTCAGGATGGACAGGTGGGCGTCACATGTCTGACTGCCGACTCTTCAGCTGGAAGTAAACGCTGGATCTCTCTTCCAGGAATATAATCCTCATCTCATGTTCTTATAGCTGCCTCTCCCATAGAAGACTGACCCAAACACCAAAGAACAACAGCGATATGACTACGATCTGTGTTTGTGTGCGCGTGCAGAGGGGATGCTGCAAAGCATCCCTGGGTGAGCACTGACAGCTCAAAGAACATACCAAAGAATATCTTAATCAGCTCTGTTTTCATTGACCACCGTGGCTTCAGGTTTCAGAATGCCGCATTCTGGCCATTTATGAATTATTTTATGAATTGTATGGAAGTATGGAATGAATGATTTGACCTTACAAGCATAGTTTACGTTATAGCATATTCAACTGGTCATCATTTCTAATTTCCATTTGGGTGAAATTGAAAAATAAGCTCATCCAGAATGCAGCTCGCCTGCTCATTAACCTTCCTCCACTCTTCTCACTGGCTGCCAGTGTGGATGGATGGGGTCCAGT
Source organism: Apeltes quadracus (assembly GCA_021346845.1). NCBI lineage: Eukaryota > Metazoa > Chordata > Actinopteri > Perciformes > Gasterosteidae > Apeltes > Apeltes quadracus. Next base: position 10,324 of record CM037935.1, on the reverse strand, counting down.
CTCCATCTAGGACCTGGCCAAAGCCTCCATCCCAACATCTGCTTGTTGCTCCTCACTGAGAGCAGAAGGAGCTCTGTGATGACATCAGGAGCGCAGAGAGCCTCTACATCTTCAGACTAGAGACACACCTCTTCAGACTCTCCCTCCACACTGCAGCACTTTGTCACTTTGCAGCACTGTCCTTTGTCACAGGCGCCCGTGGTGCATGTTGGTCCCTCGGGGACCCTCAAGACTTCAACCCCTGCAGTCAAGCTGTGGGGCCCGTACCCTGTTCATCAGTGTGCACCACTCTCATTACTGGTGTTAACGTAAATGAGTCAAAACAGCATTAGGAGCCAAATGAGTTTGTAATGGGCCGTTGAGGTCTTTGCATCGATGTTTTGATGATGAATAAATCATAACCATAAAAAAGAAAAAAAGTGAGGCCCACACAGCCTGCAGTCGCCATTAGTCAGGCTCAGTGGGCTGCCGCCGCTCTGAGTGCTGGAAACACTACGAAACTCCAGTATGATCCATCAAAAAGGTTGAGGTTGGGGGAGAGAAGCAAACAAGCTGGAGAGGACACGTATGCATATTTAAAGATGTAGCGTTGAAGAATAACAGACAGAGGCGCTGCAAATAGGACGGAAAAGAAGGTTCTAGGACGAGTCGGCTGCTCTGCGACTCCGGTTTCACAACATGAATTTTTGAAGGGGTGAGGAAGGCGAAGAGGAAAGAGTCGGGCCGATGGGGGCTAAAGATATGGGAGGGTACGCATTGGTGGGGGCAGCGCCGGCGCTCCGCACACGCACATCACGCACTGCGCGTAGGGCACCAAGTGACTGGGGAGGCACCAAAAAATCTGGGACGTGAAAAATCACCACAGTAGGCTACTAGTGTAAATAACAAATAAAATATGTCTAAAGCATGTTAATATGCAAAAGATGGAAGGTACTTCAGTGTTCTGGTTTCTTCCCCACTTCTCAAGGAGAACGGCTTCCTAACAGTTTGACCTCAGCACGGAGCACTCATTGTGCAACATGGACTCCTCCGACATTCACACGGTGAATAGAGCCATCGACTAGACGCACCACACAGCACTTAGAGCGGCTTTGACCTCTACGTTAACCCCAAAGCTAATTAATGACGTTTGGGGAGTTAACAACATGCCAGATAAATCCAAGCCGACCTCATAAGATACTCAGTTACCCCCCGTCACCGCTGTGGACTCCTTCCGTATGCTGGGCTCCATCATCACCCAGGACCTCAAGTGGGAGCTGAACATCAGCTCCATCACCAAGAAGGCTCAGCACAGGATGAAGAAACTCAACCTCCATCAGCGTCTGGTTCTCTGCAGCTACAGCCAAGGACAAGGACCAGGGCCGGCTGCAGCGCGCCCTCCGCTCTGCAGAGGCTGATCGGCTGCAACCTGCCGTCTCTGCAGGACCCTGAAGCCTCGACCCCTCTGACCCCGGACGAAACCCGTTTGTGCCCCTTCCATGTGGCAGGAGGCTGAGGTCCATCAGGACCAAGACCTCCGCCACACAAACAGTTTCTTCACCCACAAAGTCATTTACATTTTATAACTTTATTTTTATTTTTTTACGAACCCCTAGCCTTAGTTACTAACCCACAGTATTGTATTATGTTAGAATTTTATTCCTTGCACTATGTTGTCCGTTGTTTTGCACTAACCGCCAAGTCAAATTCCTTGTATGTCTGACGTACTTTGGCAATAAATGTTTTCTGATTCTGATTTCTCACCTTTTTTCTATTGTTCTGATGCAACCTGTATGCTAGCTCAGCTAAGAAAAGAAAAAACCCAAATCCAGAATCTGTCAGCGTGTTAAAGCCACTAGCAACCTGATGGAGATCACTCATTTATTTGATCAGAAAACACTGCATAAACCCGTAATCTACCATTAATAACCGCCTCCTGTGGCGTTTGTCGTTTTCTGTTGAAAGTTCTGTTCACCTGGTATTAGTTTCTACATTGAAATTAACTTCCAGGCATAAACTAAATGAGGAGAACTCTTGTATGTGGTGTGTGGTGCTGTAAATCATGGGAGTGGAGACGCAGGGCCGGACTCCAATTAATCATTTATCGGTACTCCCTCCAAAGTGCTGACTGCGATACAAGAGCTCTGGGAAGTCACAGCTCCATTAGGTATGAGACAATGTTTTCGGGCTGAATTTTGAACTGTTGACTCATTTTAAGATTGGTTGGTTCTGAAGTGATGAAAATGGTTGCACATATGTTAGTGAAGACAGAGTAGGTGGAAGACAGCAAACAGATAGCCCTGAAGTTTGTGTTCCTCCCTGTTGCAAACACTGTGTTTTCTTTGGAGAAATGTACCTGGAATAATTGGATCCCGGGGCGTCCCAGTTAGGCAGGGAGGTGCTTCCACGTGCTGACGAAGGCGGTGGGGATGAGCGAGTAAGGCACAGTGGTGATGGAGTTCCAGCTGTCTGACGTGGGGTCATAGCAGTCCAACGTTTTACACCGCTGCGTCCCGAAGTAACCACCGACCACGTACAGCTTGTTCCCTGAGGCCACGGCGTGGCAACTCATCCGCTTCGAGGTCATGTCCCCGACTCTGGTCCACTGGTTGGTGTCGCAGTCGAAGCGGTAGGCGGAGACAGCAGTGAATTCGGTGTCGCCACCCATGATGAAGATCTGGCTGCCTAGGACGGCGGCTGCCGTGTAGCGCCACGGCTGGGGGCATTCGGCGGCGATATTCCAGCGGTTACCTGCGGGGTCGTAGCATTGGACCTGGACACACATGGGAAGTTTCAGTGTCAGATTAGAGCGGAGATTGAGCCAAGCAGTAACATTTAGTTAGAAACTGAATTGTGGAGTGTTGGCGATCTGCCCAGTGCGGAATTATGAGGAAGGTTGACGTACAAATCCACCAACCTTGGAGGCCTTGTCTCGGTGTATGGTTGTCCCTCCGAAAACAAAGAGTTTGAGTTTGGCGCTGACCACGGCCGCGTTGCTCACTCCATCCCTCAAAGGAGCCATCATTGTCCATTTATTGCTGAGGGGGTCATACCTCTCCACCTACAGTACACAGCACCACTGTAATACCCGTCGCATTTTATTTCTCAACATTTCGAAGTCAGACCAGTGGGCAGATATTTCACTCACACACACACACGCGTTTACCAGTCATAAATATATCAAATTATTTCTCCTGATAAGAAGTAGTCACCTGTTTTAGGGAGACTGATGGAGAAGCGGGAAAAACTCCTGCTATGGCTGTATGACCTCCAACGACGTAGAGACTATTCTCCAGCTCGGCTGAACCGTGGCCGAACCTGGACAGGGGAAGAAAATAAACCAAGATATTTAAGATCAGTAACCATTTCAGTACAAGCAAGTGTGGCATCCTTTCCAACGCATTCGTTAGCTTGGAAGCTGCTAACTCCATTTTTGCATGTGTGTAAAAAAACGTTTCATCTGCATTCTTTGCAGTTCTACATCTTGACCATGTTCAGGGAGATCATTGATATATGAACTAAATAATAAGAAGGGAACCAGCAGTGACCCTTGTGGGACCCCTATTTTGGATTTATTGTAGCAAATCAAATCGTAAAAATAAAATGCATAATCTGAAAGACGCCAAACTGCATTTGTATAACTAGCTTATCCTAATTATCAACAGATAATAGTGGTGGAGAACTTTTCGGTTTACCGTTGTGCAAAGTGTGCAACTCGCCTGGCTATTAGCATGGGTGCTCCTTTAGACCACTCCTCGTGGACCGTGTCATAGATCCAGACGTCTTTAGAGACGCCGTTTTCCGACCCTCGTCCTCCGGTGACGTAAACCTTACAGCCGATGGCGCATGCACTGAACTCCTTCCTGGGGCTGGGGAGGTCTGCCTTGGGAATGATCTCCTTGGCTTTGTGGTCAACCTAAAAAAAAGGTCATCCAGTTGTAAACTAAATATTGGTTCAGCTCAATGAAGAGACCTCTAGATCTAATTTAAAAAGTACATTGTTTGAACTGTACATTGAGCAGAAACCAGAAAGGTGGATATGAAAAGCTTATTTGCAGTTCTATATCCATCTAGCTAAACCCTCTGCCTGCGTATGGATTTTTGTTTCATCTTTAAATATTAACGTATAAATGGACATTATCTATGAGTGATATTTCTGCTACTGCTTTATTCTGCATTATGAATTTACTTTGTGTTTATTTTATTCAATTCTTTACTCTGTCCATCTTGGATGGCAGATCCCTCCCCAAGGTTTCCTCCACTTTTTTGAGTTTCAGAGACAATGTCTTCTGTTCTACGGATTTCAAATCTGTGATATTTGGCTGTACATCTGAAACTGTCACAATATCAATTTTTTGTTGTGTGATTATTGCACCAACATTTATGGCGATATGTGGTATTATTGTAATTTTCAGAACATTTTATGCCACTGATAACATAATGACAATATAATAGCATAGTAAGCAAGTACGCTATTTCAAAGATCAGAGAACGTTTTATTGGTCAGAATAGTTGGAGATTAGAATTGGAATGTGAAAAATATATCCCAAATAAATAACTAAGTGCGATATGACAATTTATCGCATATTGCGTCAGGCCTAAAATCTCTTAACACCAACTGAGTCAATACCTCCCATGTATTTACATTTAAATTGAGGTAGCGATTAAACATGACTGAATATGTAGTCGTTTAGGTCAGTGACCACTAGTGGTACGCGGGGCTCCCTCTAGTGGTACGCCAAAGAATCACTGAAAAAATAATTCAACTTTTTTTTTACTAAACATTAAAGTACAGTACAGTTTGATTTATTCTTTGAGAACAGTTTACATGTATTTTAGTACAATGTTTATTTAAATTTCATGTGCAATACATTTTAATTGAATCATTATTTAAGTACAGTTTTTTTTCTTCCTATATAAGTCTTATATAAGTCTTACTGTTGAAACTGTAAAATGTTAAAATGGCTGACAATATTAAATATCTGTGCTCGGCGAGTTGGCCTTATGGACGACATATATCTATCTAACATTGTTTTAAAATGTAATAAATCGATTGTATTGATAATAGGAAATAACCCATTGGATTTAAGCACGTCAGACTTTTTTCTTAGCACTTTGAACGATAAAGGCTGTCGGGGACTGAGCCGACTCACCGCCGTCCCGAGCCCCGATTCAACTTCCGGGTTTCACAGCTAAGCCGACGGGACGTTCCAAAAGGGTTGAAATAGAGGGGTTTTGCGGGGGTTGGTAGGGGGAAACCATTATTGCAGGGGTGTTTTTTGTGTATATCACTAATACGGATTTTTTTCTGCTGCAGCAGTGTTTGCACTTTATTCAAATAAAACGAATGCATTTGCCATTCATTGTTGTTTACTTGTTTATTTATATTCATAATTAATTCTATTACAAGAAACAACAGGAATCTAGGAAATTTATTTCAGTCACACTGGTTGAATTTTTGGCTAAAAAGTTACTGAATCGATTCGGATCGCATCGTTCTAAATGAACCAATATCGTCCTTGAATCGTATCGACAACCACGAATCATGATCGAATCGAATCGTTGTTAAAACGAATCGTTACACCCCTAGTTATTTCCTAGTATCGATACAATCGATTTATTACATTTTAAACGATGTTAGATCGATCTATGTCGTCCATATGGCCAACTCGCCGAGCACAGATCGATGTAGTTGGATCGGAGGAATATAAATCGATACATCGATGTAATAGATGGATCGTTACACCCCTACTTTCACCTGGTATATCTTGTCACACATGAAGGTCTGGCCTCCCAGGATGAGCAGCGTGTGGCCGGCCTTACGCGGCCGAGCACAGGGACTGGTCACTACTCCGTCGTTCTGAAGGATTTTCTTCTTGCACTGCATTGCCTCTTCTACTATTGACCTGCAGGGGAACGTTGAAAACACCACATGAGAAACGAAGCCCTTTGTCCAATTCTCCATCAGCTGCTGACATGTCTCAATTCCCACAAGTGTCCTTCAAAGACAAGTCTCCTTTGCACAGTAGATCAATAGTTAAGAAGTGAGGGTGGACAGACATCAATGGAGAGGAGAGGTAAAAAGAGAGCAGAGTAACGTGGGGGAAAGAGAGGGAAAGAGGAGAAGAGATGAAGGAAACAATAAAAGGACAGAGGGAAGAGTAGAGGAACAAGAGAAGAGTAGAAAACAGCGGAAATTATTTAAAAGGAGTTTACAGGACGGAAAGAAAAAAAGATGAGAAAAAACAAGGGGAGAAGGAATGCAGAGAGAAAACGAGTCCATCCCATGACAGAATTTAAAAATCCATTCTATCTTACAGATGTGAGCTTCATACTAAGCCCCTAATGGATCAGTAAATCAATGCTCTTCTGATCTCAAACTAAACAGTGTTTCCTTAAATGGACTTGCAATGCCTAATGCACTGTTCCCCTTAGTGGAGTTTAAGCACTGCAGGGAGAGCAAGAGGGGGTGGGACTGGGGTTACGCAACCAATAGCTTCTGGTATATTAAGTGTGTATTTTGTAATCTCGGGTTGCAGCTTTTTCTATCGATTCATGCAGCCCCTGGAAAAAGCATACCTGCTCCTTTTGTCTGCCATGACCAGCTCTTCACAGGCCACGGCCTCCAGCAGACACTCAGACGGCAGCAGAGCCAGCCTGATGCCCCTCAGCAGCTCCGGTAAGTGGTGACGCCGACCCTCCAGGTCGTACCGAAGCCACCGCATCACAGAGCTGAACACGACCTGCCGCGCAAGTCAGAAATAACAAATCAGGAATATATATATATATATATATATATATATATATATATATATATATATAGCATTTGGAGGCACACTCAGAACTGGTACTAATCATTAAGAATAACAATGATTAGGGACAAAAACGGGGAAAGGCACCACTGACCTGTTCATCTTCTATCTCCAGCTCGTCGCTGAGGATGAGCTCCAGCAGCTTATCTTTAGAGAGACTGTAGAAATCCTCTGATTGTCTTACCTAAAAAGGACAAACCCACGCTCAGAGATCTTTACAAAAAAAAAAAAACACCTGGAGTTCAGCCATTGGAGGGAGATGAAGAGAGCTACTGCCTGGAATTTAGTCATATAGTTGCACAAAGAAATGTGTAACAAGAGTTGAAGTACAGATAGTAAGGAACCTTTTGTGTCAATGCAGACTCATCCATACCGTCTCGTAGTGTAACAGACACATCCTCCACGACAGCTCGTACAGCCTTTTGCACTGATGGGCGTCTGACAGCAGCATCATCCCCAGGCAGTTGGACGAGTGCAGGTTCTTTTCCAAGAACTCGGCTGCAGCGTCCCGGATGTCGTGGAACTGAAGCATGTCACCTGCCTCCAGCAGCGACTCGGCGTTCTCCTCGTTGATGATGATTCGAGACGAATAGGCAAAGTCCAGCAGGAGCTCCAGGACCTGAGAAAGTCAAACTGCTGTAGGACAATATGGTTGTGACATAGTGGTTCATTCCATTTAGGCTGTGTGGGGGTGCTAACCGTTTCATAAAATAACTAACATGCCTTCATTAATATCCTTGGTGTGGGTGAATAAATCAGCATCGCACTAAGGGGCATAATAATAAGAAATTTGCCATTTCCAGTTTCACAACATTTTCTTTTAAAGAGCGGTGACTGACAGAAAGGAGCCAGACATCAAACTGGTGTGATGGGCCCTACATTCTTTGGGCGCCATTATAGAAAAATGACTTTCTGCCTGACGTTACGGCGTCCAAACGCCCTCGCATAGCGGCAGCAGTACCTCGGGGTGAATGCTGTCTCGGAAATTGACGTTGTTGTCCAGACTCTCTCGTAGCCCTCCGCTGAACATGGCCTCAAAATACCTGCTGCACGCAGCCAGGACAACCCTAAAAGACACAGACGCGGCATTGGCACAGAGAACTGCTCCCAGTGGAGACGTTGTGTCAGCGTGAGTCTTTACCTGTGGCACGGAAAGGAGCGATCCCCGGCCCACAGCGTGACGTCAGTGAACATGCACTGCTTCCTCAGCGTGTTCAGTTGGGTCAGGACGCTGTCGGGGTGCGAAGGCTTGTGGAAGAGCGAGATGTTCATGGAGCCCGTGCTGGTGCGGGACTTGCGATTCTCATGGACGGTCACTGACATGGCGGCTTCGTACAGCCCTGCCAGGGAGTCACTTACACTGCCAAGTGGCGACAAGCAGGAGGAAACGGTAGAAAGACAAACTAGCCAAGTCAGCTCGCATCATCACGCCTGTAAAGGAGGCAGATACAGAGACACACAAAACGAAGCTACAGACAGTGAGCTTTATACTGTAGCCACAGCTTGAAGTACTAAAGTCACAGTCATGGGACTTGTGACAAAATGAGGTCATACTTAAAAAAAAAAAAAAAAAAAAAAAAGAAAGACAAAAAATGCAACTTGAATTTCTTTTTTTACAAGTACTCAAATGTGGCCATTAAGAAACTCATCGGATCCTTCTCCTGTGACAGTTACATCAAGGGGGGGTTGGTGGGTTTGGTCACCAGACGATCGATTGTGCAAGTCAGAGATGCACAACGATGCACATGTAAACAAACACAAAGCAGCTTGGGTTACAACACACACACACACACAAACACGCACATGCACACGCTTCGGTTTATGCATCCATAGCCAAATGCTGCCTGCTGCTACGTAAAGACTCCTCTCCTTTAACCTTTGAAGCGCTGTACTGTATGATGGTGACGTGCGTAAATAATCAGGTCAAAGTTCATACTCCTGGAGAACCGGCCGAAGGTCTGCTAGTTTATCAAATCCCATGTTTGCTGGAGTTTGAGGGGCAGCGATTCAGGCTCTGCATTCCTCACAGTAACAATTTTTTAGCAAAAACTAGTGAAAGCTGATCACATTTAGTGGTGTCAGAGGGCGAACCATCGCAAAAACAAGGATCATAAGAGACTGCTGCCATACAATCAACTTTCGAAGTGTAGGAACTCAGGGGCCACAGATGAACCAGTCTGAAGTGAGGTAGTTTTGCAGGGCTTCCTTCCCTGTGTGTGTGAAGTCTGCAGTTTACATAATTCAAAACTTTACGAAGACCTGTTGAAGTTGTAAACGTAGTCAAGTTGTATTGAACGCTATAAGGGAAGGTGGGGCTGTACCACGAATGGTTGATTGTCATCCCAATTCAGGAGTGTAAGCCAGCTTAATTTCTGAAAGACAACAAGTTGGCCATTCTTAGAAGCGCTGCTTACAAAAAGGAAGAAAAAGAAACGCACTTACGGGCAGAGACTTATGTTACAGTAAGAAATGCTACAAGTGTCGTCGATTCACATTTTCCAACATTTAGGAGAAAAGTTCAATTCTGAATGGTCTTTGCCATCTCCACCTTTCTAGTGGGGCTTTTCATTGCAGCGCATCCAACTTTACTACTAATCAATGGGTACGGCACTCATTCACAGAGTCCTCTTGGATCAAATGTTTTCTGGGGAAATGCTAATCGAATCTCTGCTTTTTTATGGATGCAGGTGTCACTCTTCACAATCTAACTATTAGAATTATCTGTAGCTTATTAGTACATGTCCATTGAATTCAACGTCTTCGCTCTATATCCTACAAAAGGATGATCAGTTTTATTTTTCTTCCTGCGAATACTGGAGCCAGAGGTAAGATGCAGCTCTATCACACTAATGCCATAAAAGTAATGGCTTTCAGAGGCCAGGACCCATCCATCAAATGAATAATCAAAATGATACAGGACAGCATTCCACCTGCCTGTAAATCCACCAAGAACCCACTGCGGTTCAATGCAATGTGAATTCCTGTCCAATAATAAACTGCAAATCCTTAGTAAACGCATTAATAATAAAAGCGCTGACATCAAACAGAGCAGATTCTATTTTATGGAATTGCCTTCGGAATGGTGATGGAGAGGAACACCTCACCTGGACCGGGCCGGTTACATCATCTCACCCTTTACCTGGCTACACTCGAACGATAAGTGACCCAGAGACGAGGAAGTGCAACTAGCAGACGGAACACAAACCGGGTCTAAACCAAAAGGTCGAGCGCGCTGCGGCCGATGGAAACGCGTCGATGCTGCGGGGGGTCGTACGCCCGAACCCGGCTTAACAAGGAAAGTTGCTCGCAGTTAGCTTCCGAGCTAGGAACCGAGTAACAATGCTCATTCAATCAGCAATGCCGGCGACGGACTGCGGTCGATGCCATGTGTAATTTTCCAGAATGAAGTTAGCCAAGTCCCTACTTGACGTTTTGGGGAACCGAGGTGTTGCTCGCTTCAGTGTGTCGATGGCTACTCCGAAGTTACCCGACGTTAACACAACCAACATGAGTCGGGGACGAGTAGCCACGAA